>JAJSRV010000048.1:325915-448817 GCA_021527715.1 Neoseiulus cucumeris | reverse complement strand
TGATAGCTTTTTCTCGTCTGCTTCCCCATAATACAAGCTTCGCACTGGTCCAGATCGTTTTTGTAACGAATGTTCTGATAGTCAAGAAATCTTTTGACGTAGTTCTTGTTCAAGTGAGCCAGTAACTCATGTATTTCTCGTAGACTCACCACTTGTGAGCTTTCATCGTTATTGATCTCTTTCTCGATTTCAGCTGGTTGATCAGACTCAGCTTCAACTGCCTCCTGTGGGCAGGCCATGGCGATTTGACTTCTACTTTCATCAATATCAGAGGATGACTCAATGTCCTCATATCGTCGTGGGCTGAGTACAGCCAAGCGATACAGTCCCTTCACACAGGGAATCGATATGCATATTTTGCCTTTCTCTAGAAGTAATTCGTGTTTCTTCACAGAGATTTCAAATTTGGCATTGACAAGTTGGCTCATGGATAACAAATTTTTCCTCATTTTAGGGACGAATAGGACGTTGTTCAGTGTCAGATTGACAGGGCCATCTCTAGATTGGACGGTCACTTGGATAATTCCCTGGCCCGAAACCTGCAGGCGATGGTTACTACCCAATCGGACCTCTCGAGTGTCCGTTTTCTTAGAGAATGACACGAACCAATTTTTGTTATTGGTCAAGTGGTAAGTTGCACCAGAGTCAAGAAGAAAATGATCGTCTGATATAAATGTTGCTCGTTTGGTGACAACTAGAGCCTCTGCATAGTTAGCCCTTGTTCGTATCCTAGAGTTTCCAGGTCTGCGTTGACCAAATCTCCCGTTTGCATTGGAGGGTTGCGATTGACCGGAGTTTGTGAATACTTGATTTGATTCGTTGTTTCTAGGAGGGTGTCTGCATTGGCTTCTGACATGTCCTCTTGCGTTACAGTTGTAGCATGTAACGCTAGCCCGGTTTGACCGGTTTCCGGAGCTGAATTGTCCATGATAAGAGGATTGCGCGCTATTATTATGGTTTGAGCCAAATCTGCGCCCTGCAGAGCGCCTCGTGAATCGTCTGTTGCCTATCCTCATCTGGGACACTAAGGCTGTGGCTTGATCCACTGAACGTCCTTCGGGTGTTTGCCTTGTAGCCTCGGCTTTGATAAATTCGATTAAATCTTCGAGGCTTTGGTCACCCTCGGGTCTGGCTGACCAGCCCATTCTAAGGGGTTCTGAACAAGTTCAGATTCTCATCAACGGTTTTTCCTTTTGTGAATCGGAAAGCCATGAATTGGGTGATTGCCGTTCCCTTTCGTAAAGTGGCTTGGTTGTTAAAACGATTGTTAATCTGGACCCACATTTCTGCGGCCTTGATTATTTCAACTTCGCCATAGAATATTGAAACGACTAATTTTTCATGGATTGAGGCAAAGAGCAATTGTCTGGCTCTTTTGTTTGCTTTTTCGAATTTTGCGATTTGGTCTTTCTGATCAGGAGTAAAATCTGTTTGCCCCGCAGTTTTGGTGGGCATTTTCAGGGTGCCGTTAACGCACTCCCAGATGTCATCTTCATTCTGAAGATATATAGGCATTAGGCTTTTGTAAGCAATCCAATTGCTTCCATTGGGAGCGAGTATGACGGGACACTTCATAGGAGTGTCCGCCTTCTTATCGTCATCGGTCGGCATGATTGTAAATGATCTAAAACCACCAATTTATACTCACTCCTCTGTGGAGGTCGGTTAGAGCTTTTCGTTGCTGATGACGTGTTGCGTATTTGGAATACGTTCGAAGGTTGTAGCCACTAGCACTAAACAATGAAAAGATCAATGTGGACCGTTTATATCTGAAGTGCTTTATTCCCATAGTGAATCTGCTTTTATACTGTTGAGCAGAGTAGTGAGAGAGAGTTCCGTGAGAAGACCTCAGGGGCCTCATGAAGATCGACTCACGACACAACTCAATGTGATGAACACCGTCCAGCGAAGACACTTTCATTCAGTATTCTCAATACGTGGATGTTGCTTTGTCGATGAAGTTGTTCTCAGCATTGGCCTTCCTGCCAGAGAGCGACGTACGTGTCGGGTTTGATGCTTTGTTGGCTTCGAACTTTGTCGTCAAACATGAGAATATATTGAAGGAGTTCATCAATTACTTCGAAACGACTTGGGTGCGGCGAGAGAGGAATCCGCCGCTGATGAAACTAGAATGGTGGAATGTATTTAAATGCCGCGACGCGTAACGGAACGCGACGAACCTCGAATGAGATCGAAGCTTGGCACGCCGCCTCTGCCGCCAGGCTCGGCGTATGCAAGCCGCCGTTCATCAGACTCGTTGAATTCCTGAAAATCGAACAAGGACGAACAGAGTTCGTAGTGAGCAACTCCCGTGCGAAGGGAGCCTCGGATATTCGTGGGGCCAAGTATCGAGATCGGAATAAAAGGCTGAAGGAGCTGGTTGAGTCCTACTCTCGCCGTTCGCTCATGCCCTTCCTCAAGCCGGGTCTTCAAATCTGGGCTCAAAGAATATCGATCGAGATTCAAGATCGTTCGATGCTTGGAGTGGCAAAAGCGACAAGCTTGGCAGTCACCTATCAAGTCACGTGTTAGCACTAAGCTGTTGTCGGTACGAATCTCGTGGAAGCGACATCGTTGAACAACGAGGACGAGTAACGACTTGAGGAACTGCCTGGCTTCGAGGCCGATGTTTGTCGATCTTGAGTACAACATCACTTCGTACGTTGAAGGGAGTGTGGGTCGACGTTGCACGAGAATTCCGAAGACAGAAGCGACTCGAATCGTGGCATGATTGTCTTTCATCGCATTGGTGGCCCTGCGATCTTGAAATGCGGTAGGTATCCAATAAAGCAGCAGGGGGCGAAATGCAGGCCGAAACGGCACAGGTCGATCCATCAGGAAGGTAGTTATCCACTCTAACTTCACACGTTCATGTTGAGGCTGCTGGGCATTCTTCATATGCATGGAAACATACTCTTGCCCTGTATCAGCAATATTGATGATGTCATAGTATGGAGCTTGCGTAGGAAGAGTACGCGTGTACACGAGTCTTGAGTATACGGATCTAGGAGTGGGTAGAGCAGTCTCGTTAGCGGCGTCGGTACATCCGTCAGGCATGTCACGCTGCCGATTCAACTGATGATTTTGCTTACAGAACGTAGTTCTTTATCGGCACAGACAGAAGTGTCCTGTCTGAGCGCAGAAGATCTCGATTAGAATCCAATACATCCTGGAAGTCCATCTCGTCACGGAGAGGTCGGTGGTGCTGTGCTTCGGGTAGCGATCGCGGCCGTAGCGATCTTTGTGATAGTACCACAGGTTCCGTTCGGGAACGCGAATACTGTTATTCTACATTCCCCCACTCGCTGGAGACCAAAATCGTTTACGGCTCGTCGGGCAATCGGAACCAAAAATCTCCGCGAGCGTAGCGAGCGGCACTCCCATAGCAGAAGCCCGGAAAGCGAAAGCGTGGATAGCAGCTCTCGTCATTGCTGAGGCGTGTGAGTCTTTCTGTCCGACGAGTCAGCGGGCGTTTGCGCTGAGATAGGCCGGTCCGCGCAAATCGGCAATCCGCTCAAATTGGTCCTTCGCCCCAATCGGAACTTCGCCCAAATCTCCCTCCGCGGAAATTGGACGTCCGCTCAAATTGGTATGCGGCGTCGGGGTATGACGACGGCGTCTCTGGTAGAATTCAGGGCTGGCCCTTGCGGTCAGCCATGATTCGTGTCTTGGACCGTGAGCTCGTCTCTTCGCTGGCCGCATACCAATTCACGAGACAGACAGCCTCTGACCTAACCTAGCAGATGGGAAGGCCACTACTCTGGCGACATAGTAACTTCGAAGTCTCGAACCAGACTGATCCGCTCTGCTGACCAACGCTGTCCATAATATTCTCAAAGATTTCAACGGGAGTGGTGGCCTTTGCTTCGATATCTCCTTCAAAAACATTTGCGGGCACATGTACGACATCTGAAAGCGAGTTAGAACAACTCAAATTTATTCTCATTCAAAACGCTCAATAAAGCGTCTCCACCCCCAACGACAGAGATGGAACCAAAGAAGTATCTCATCCGCTATGCTGTAGAGCCGAACTAAAATTATCAGGATCCCCACTGTCGCAACGAACATCAGGAACAACGGGGCTCGTCGTATCCAGATAGGATCAGGTTTTGGCTTCTCCGGCACAGTCAAAGGTCGACGCGGAGCCGGGTCGTCGTCTCGAGGGTCAGTCACGATAAACCCATGGACAAAGTCGGATGAGCGCGGGAGATTCTCGGCCGCTGGCCTGGAAGGTCTTTGTGAAACAATTGTGTTCACCTGGTGAGTCGAGCTGTTTCTTTCTGAAGTGTCACGGACGGACCAGCTTGAACAGCAACCCTCTTCGTTCTCCTGCTTCATCATCCTTCTTCGCGGACGACACGAACAGTCCTCTATAACTATCGGGTTCCTTCGGCAGCAACCTGGGCTGTAAACTTCTCGAGACATCAGAGGTCTACGATGACTGTAGTGGAAGACTAGAAATGGCTTCCCTTGATGAGAGGAATTCCCGTCATGAAAAAAAATTGAAATTAGGTAACCCCGAATTCAGTTGTGTGAACATTTTAACGTAGTAACATACTGGTCTAGACTTCAGATGCCAGGAGACGATAAAATCGAAACGGAGACGGCTAGATTTAAGGAACATCTAATGTCTGGTAGCGGCGGCTTAGAGTGATTCATCACAGTAATGGAATGTTCGAGAAATCTATTCTCTACATCAGTTTATTTTCAGTAAAATTAGTTTAGTTTTCGATGAGTCGGAACTAGTGTTTGACACTCAAGACGCCACTTGAGACCATAACACAAAGGATGTGGCCCCATGAACTGTTCAATGGAAAACACGTCCGGAGCATCCAACGGAACCGACAGAAAGCCTCGACCTTCGAGCTCAGCAATGGTCTCATCTGAACTTGGAATAGCAAGAATACAGACCCCGTCGCGGGGTGAGCTGCAGACGTCTCCTAGTGTACCTTCACGACACAGGAAATCGAATCCAGAAAACCTCATCGCATCTTCACAATTGGATTGCTTGCGGTGGAGCTTCTGAGCCAGATTAGCAGATTCGTTGATGATTGCCGCTGGATTCTTCGATCTTCCCATGCCGTCGTGACCGTGAGAGTTGCCGGTCACATTAAGACACGGTGCCTGAATGTTCGTCGGAGGGGGAACCGTGACATCTGGAGAGTTTGATGTCGATTCCGATTCGGAGGGCTGATCTGCCCGAGAAACATTCAAGTTGGGCTGACTGGTTGTTGATTCTTGAGTGGAACCGACCGCTCTCTGGCCGATACATCGGTCAACCACTGAAAACGCAACCAATTACATCGGAATGAAAATCGCCTCAACATCTCCACCGCTGACAAAATGGAAGAAAATAACATCTAGACCTACCGACGGCAGCCACAGCCTCTGATGAGATGACAACGAGAACGATGGCTATCACCGCCAACAGGAACCATCTCAGGGTCCAGATTGTACTCAGGGCAAACCTGACGTTAGAACAAAGAACGTGCCACATTCTAACCGCGGCTCGTCTGACTCGCCCAGTCTGAATCAACTCTAGGGATTCTGGATCTTGGGCCATTGGCTCGAAATTGAACTGAACTGACTCATCTGGTAGCAGCGGACGAAAATCCACCGATCCTGATTTTGTTGATATTGGGATCGAAGAGCTCACGACAACTGGGAGTTTCCAGATTGAATGATTTCACTTCATCGAACCTACGTAATATTCTAATGAGAAAGAGAAATAGCCTACTACACTCAGCCTCAGAGTCAGTAAAAATAGGATCTTCTTGTGTTTCGAACCTGACATCGTCAAATAACTGAGACTGAGAAATTCAATAACTTGCAGTCGGTAGAACAAAACTTTCTGGTGGACTATTGGAATAAACTGAAATCAAATATTACTGATTGCTATTCTAAAAAGAGATTGTTTCCGTTCCGACTCATGTATCACATCGAAACCAAAGACCAGATCACAACTCCGTGAAGGAGGGCTGTTAAGAAATATTCTCTAGAGTCCTGCTCTGTCTATCTACAGCTAACCCCTAGCATTACCTTATAGGTAAGTTGGTAACCTTATTTGGTATCAGGGGCCCACTTTGTATTCCCTTTCTTAAGACCATCTCTGGTCTCTATATATACTGGCTACAGAGTCTCAATAAACACTTGGTGGATTCGTTAGAGTCCGAGGTCCATTCTTTATTGTTCGAGTATCTGTGAGTGGTCTGAATCCTTTACAGTGGTCAAACGATGTACATACTTCTGATGAAGCGAAGAGTCTCATGAATAGATAATACAGGACATGACAAGAACTCAGAGTAAAAGATCGAAATCGCGAAATACTGAGGGAAGAGATAAACCTACCTGAAGATTTTCATGAAAAATGTCTGAAACGATTCGATCACTACCGCAGTCAGAGCAGAAAAGGATTAACGGAAGCAGAAACTGAGTTTCGTATAGGAATGAGGACGAAGATTTTCGAAAAGAGAAATCTCGAGAAAATGGAACAGAATTTCACAAAAAATGAATGCAGGAGAAAATAGAGTCAGATCTGAAGTTTTGCAAGCTAGTTCATTTATTGTACTAGACATAATAGACAATTTTCACCATGAACGTGAGGTTGCTAAATACCATTCAAAATTCAAACATTCAGAAATCTCTCCATACAATTTCTCAACGGCAATCCGCTCGTCGACAGTCAACAAAATGATTTTTAAGGGGACTGCTTTCGTGGCCGTAATAACTCGGCGAAAATCGGCAGAAAGCAGCAAACAGCGAAAATTCTCCGGAGATAAGCACACTACAATGAGTGAATAGGTATTGCAAAAATACTTTGAAGACCTGAATCTATAATTTTGTGGCTCCCGGATGATGTCTCTGAAAGGATCCCATGCGGCGATCGGAGGAGTCTGGAGAGATGAGATGTCAGAGGAAAGAGGAACATCCGAAAGAATAGCAGTCGGAACAATGGCACTGACAGAATCTGATGTCGTGGTGATGGGAACTCGAGATGACGAGGAACTTGAGGATGCGGTTGACGTAGAGATGATCATCTTGCTGGAAGTTTAAGGTGTTGGTTTTGAGGGGGCTGAGTCCCTCGAGGAGAATGACGGAGAGATGATCACCTGAGTGGAAGATGAGGAAAATGTAATAGTAGGAACTTCCACATGTACTGAAGAGCGAAGAGAAATAGGTACAATTGATGGAATCACAGTAGATGCTGATCGAGATAAAGTGTTCTCAAGCGTAATGTTCGGTAGAGGATCAAGAATATAACCCCAGAAATTAGCTCGTTCACCAGGCCCAGGAATACGCAATCCTTTTATAGGTGTAAGGCTTGGGCGAACATAGACTGAAGAAAGTGTGAAATGCGAGAGCGTTGCTTTGCACCTCAAAAGGTTTCACGTCGTTGTCACTTCCCGGCATGTTTGATGAGTTTACAAACACTGTAACCAATCTACCGAAATTTATCGCTTTAATATACGTCTGAAATCGTAGGAAGAAAGAGCTCAGGGTGTACGCAAAGGCGTCACAAAGTGAAGCAACCGACCATTCAAGGAAATGTCAAAAAACGGTTCAGAGCGAAAAGAATAGCTAATTAGTTATAACCCTAAATCGAATGACTAAATTCGGAGGGATTACCATAATTTTATTCCAGTGAGACATGCCAGCTTTTCAGCTGGACAAAGCAGTGGCATCACTGCCGCATAAGATATCTCCCGGACGGAGATGGTAGCACTCGTCCGGGTGGCGTTTCGATGCCTGATCAAACAGGCACCGTAACGTGAAGCTTGACAAACAGAAAGTCGCCCCGCCGGACGACAAATCAAGACGTCTCCATCCATCAAGCTTGGTTGGAAGGTACGTCGATACACCCTCTCCAGGTTTACCTGGGCCTGCTCAAACTTGATTCCGTCGGCATCTAACAAAGAAAAAGATAACAATCAGAATACGGAACGGTCAGAGTTCCGACCGGCGGATTAGTTGTCAGAAAACGCTACTTACATCTACGAACTGCCCATAGGCAAAGACTTACACCTATCGCCACACCAATCACCATTCCCGCCAGGAGCCAGATAGCCTTGGTAACCCATGGCAAGCGACCCGATCCTCTCGGGACTGGCGGGAGTGGCCTGAACTCGATTTCTTTCCCGGATGGCCGTGGCGGAATTTGCGGAACCTGAGGCGTAGGCTCACGCACCTGCTCATCATCAACTTCCAACGGCATACGGACATAGTTGAAATACACACTCATGTCGTCTCGTTGTTTTCGGTTCAAATCGCGAAGTAGCGAGAAGATCAAAACTGACGAATTAATCGGAAAGAGCACCGCCATTCATAGAGATATGTTCAAGAGAATGCAATTCCTCGAATGAAATATAAAATATTAACTGAACTAAACATTGCAAATAAGTTATAGAGAGCAAATAATAAGGTAGACAGAACTTCACAAATGTATTCACAAGAATATACAAAATTATACACAAAATGTACAAGTCATCAATAATTCGTTATTGATCGATTTCAATATACCAAGTCTTGGTCAAGCATCTCGGAAATGACCCAAAACTTTTGAGAAACAGAGCCACTTCTCGCGGAGATAGACGAGAAGCTCGTATTCGATCGTCAGAGTCATGCAACCCTGGACGACGCGTCCATGACAGAGATGCAGACCGAAGCGACTCGAAGCCTTCTGCAGGTGAACCCGTAACCATCAAACTGCAAGTCCACCCGTCGTCGAACATTGAAGTTTGGGACCCAACAAATGGATTGTGCGGGTTTGGAGACCACTCCAGCAGCAGAGGCCCTCGGATCCAAAGGAAGCGAAGTTGGCTTCGCTACGGTTGTGACCGAACCCGTGAGTACCGGCTTAATCACTGGAACCAAGGTAGTCGTTGACCTAAGAGCTGGTGCAGGTGTTGTAGACAATCGTCTGAGTGACGGAGTTGTTACAGCTCGAGGTATCGACGTCGTTGTGGTCCTCAAACGATGAGGCTCCCCTGTACTAACCACCGGACGAGGCCTAGCTGTGGTTGACGTTACAGACAATCGAGATTTCTCGGTCGTTGTCGTCAGTTTACTCGGAACACGAGTTGTCCTGACCAAAGAATGCGGACGTTGAGTCGTTGAAACCATACGATTCGGTGTTTGAGTAGATGTCGATCGTCGACGTGTCGCCAAAGCAGCCAGAGCCGAAGCATTCGCGAACACTGAATCCGGCAACAGCGTAATCGTGGTACGGATCGGAACTCGAGTTCCAATCTTCACTGCTCTGGAATCATTCGAAACCTTGGAAACGAGTTCTCTCCGCAGATTCGGTCGAGCGGTGGTCTCGAATTCCGCCGGAACCCGAATTTGTCGAACGATCGTCACGTTCAAATGACGACTACTTTCAGAGTCGTCCAGATTCACTCCGGAAGACGTCACATTGGTGATCGAACAGGATGTTTCTAGCACAATAGTTGAATCAGCTTCCTGACGAGCCACACCAGTAACATTCGCTATGTTACTTGATCCGTTGGACAGAATCGGCAACACAGCTGGATGCGAAGTGTTGAGGGATCGAAGTAACCGGGTATATATTCGGGCTGGTCCCAGAGAATAAATAACTTGGAGACAACGAGTCTGCACAGTCCGGCAGCCCTGGAAGTCTTTACTATCGACATAGAGAAATGAAGAAAACAAACGCTGGAATCAACGCAAGTACATCAGCACTCTAAGATTAGAGGAATCAGCTTGAAATCATCTGAAGAATCTCAGATTACTCACAACAACCGACCAATGACAACGTTAACACAATGGTTAAGGAAGACAGCATGATCAGAACGAAACGAAATCGCCGAGTACGACGATGAGCTGCTTCATTCTGATTTCGGAGGGAAATCATCTCTTCTGAGTCGTTCTCCAAGGAAACCAACTCGAACTCCTCCGGTCTGACCATAACCGGAGGCAGCGTCATCGATGAAGCTCCGAAACAGTTTGAGCAGCAAGACATGTTCAATGGAGATTCAGAACACGAACAGAACAATGGATCTAACTTTAAGCTTTTATACTCATCAAGTCACTCCCTCTCAAATACCTAGGTCATGGTCAAGATGAACGGAAAATCTCCGAAAACCAGGTCAGAATACCTTACTGGATGACTCGTTTCGTGGACCTGAGTCTAGACAGGCAAGAACGCGCTGGAATGAAACCCTGGACAGGTGCGACATATGAAACCACAGACGAATTCGTCAAATGAAGGCAGCTGTGGAATCTACGTGACATCTTCAAAATTTAAGCTTTAGATACTGTATTGGGCTTGCCGTCGTAAGACAACCCGAAGGAGGGATGTTGAAATTACTTATTCTGGTGGTCTTCCCACGGCAATATCGTAGGATGTTATCGTAGGCTCAGAGACCTTGTACTTCTGGATACGTAGGAGATCGTACGATTTCTACTAAGCCCTTTATAAGCACGCATAAATGCAATAATAAATACTGGGTACTGCTTCTGTGAAACCCGAAGAAGCCTCTTTATTCAAGTGCTAGTGGACTCCAGAATCTCAACAGATGTTACAGTTGGTCTTGTGACGCCTGAATTATTGAAGTTTCGTGAATATCGAACAAATCAGAAACAAAAGCCAAATACTCAAGACGATCAAATTACCCGACTCGCCATCCTCAACGTGGGCTTTCTCCATATCATCCCGGTGGGATTAGTACAACTCCATCACCACTAACCCGAACACAAACAGTCCCCATACGGCGCAACAGATCCAATTGATCTCGCACCAGGAGTGCGGGGTCCTCCGTCGCCTCCTCTCTCGGGAGCCGTCACGGCGATCCAATAAGAGTTGTTCATCGAGACCCTCCACTACCATCGTTGTCTCGATCTGTCTCGAGATAAGAATTCAAGAAACCTGTTCTCTTTTATACCCAGAATCATTAAGTTACTGAAACAACAAAACAAATATGCAAAATATGATGATCAACTGTCAGGGAGGCAAGATAAGGACAACTGTAAGCATGAGATTTGTATACTTTGTATACAAAATAGCTGAAATACCTAGGTACATATGAGTATTAGATTTCGTTGTCAGATGGCAAATGTACCTCCATAAACCATCTCTTGCCTATACAATCTGGAAAGGGCCCCTGTGCTTCAGAAAACTTTTGTACATCTTCATCAAGCACATGAATCAAGGAAACCCTCTCCATGAGATCATCATCAGCGTCATCTCGGTTCAACTCGGGACGTCTTATCATACAGATCCGATCCAACTCCGAAATACAAAGTGTCGCAACTACTTTGTGCCTACAACGAAAGGCGAACATCCGAACGTAAGTCGCGATGTAATCAAACGACTGATCGAAGTCCGGACGCCACAACTCTGGAACCGCAGTTGTTGAGGTTGTCAGCGGGACCATCGTCGTTGTTGTTGTAGTCGACGTCGTAGACGTTGTAGTCGTCGACGTTGTAGTCGTCGACGTTGTAGTCGTCGAAGTCGTAGTCGGTCGTCGAGTCGTTGGAGCCCGCGTTGTCAACGCCGGAGTTCGCACCGTAGACAACACCGTTGCCTGAGTCGTAGTCGTCGATGTGGTTGACGACGGGCGAACCACTGTTCGCCGAGAAGTTGTAACAATGTACGGACGACGAGTTGTCGTTGTCGTCCGACGGACCACAGGCCGGCGCGTCATCAAAACCGTACGGAACGGTACCGGGCGCCGCGTTGATGTTGTTGTTCTACGCAGCACAGTGCGAGGTGGAACTACACTATTGGATCGTGGGGGTGTGAACTTTGCCACCCCATTATGAACCCGTCTGATCGGGAGAACTGGAAGACGTGGAGCCCGAGTCGACGTCGTAGTCGTAGTCGACGTCGTGGACAGCGGTTTTCTGGGAGCCGCCGTCGTAGTCGAAGTGGTTGACGAAGCCACAGTTGTCGACGTAGTGGTTGTTGTTGACGTCGATGGCGCCTCCGTGGTTGTTGTCGGAGCGCTAGTCGTCAACTCTGCCGGAACCACAGCAGTCATGGTTGTCACCATGATTTCCGTCGAAACAGATGTTGACGTTGCGAACGGTTCAGTGTTCGAGCCGTCGCCGGGTGCTACATCTGTTGAGGAGTCCTCACTCATCCGAACCGAAGATGATGTAGTTGGATCACCAACTATTGAAGCAATTGAAACAGTGGACGGCCTGTCCACTGTCGTGAGATCAGGGACGACGACCCGACCAGGAGTCGCCGATTCATCTCCGGTGAGATCTATTAACGGATTCATGAGAAGAGGAATACTTCATAACCCTGATATATTTTTATCGTTCAAAAATATTAAATTAACTCACGAAAAGTCATCCACAATGGGATGACGACGATCGCGGCGACCGCAAGGATCGCCACAATCACACACCAGAGTGTGCGACGAGCAAACACTGGCGGAACGTACGTCTTCCGCGCAGTGCATTGACTCCGGAGACAAGGCGCGTCCGGAGCCTCCTCATCAACTGAGGAATGAGGACGAAAATCGTCCAATTCAATAATCTCGTACTCGCGATCGTGGATCATGGTTGAGCACTCGAATCTAAAGATTCAGATTCTAATCACGCTATGAGTGCGTTTTTATACATATAGCCTCTCTGACCCTCGGATATTGTCATCAAGTTAAGCGAAATTGCTGAACAGGAACACCAATTCTACGCAACGCTACGGAATACTTCGCCCGAATCTACTCGAGATTCATCGGATTCCACACTCGCCATGGATCCTCGAAATTATGATGACACAAGCTATGTTAGGGATCCGATAGGCGATTGAGCTATGATGTAAAAGGTTTTAAGTTTCCATTATACGCCTTAACACGACTACCCGAAGGAGGGATATTGAGAATGGAATGTTCTGGTAGCCGGTTTACGGCCTTGGTTTGAAGGACGCAATTAGCATTTAGTCTTCTGGTAAACCCCTTTCCCTCCGGACCGGTATAGTGTATGAGCACGCGTTTTCAAAATAACAAACACTGGTGTAGGTCTGTTGGACAAAGCAGGGAGTCTTTATTGACAGTTCACGTGTAACCTGAACCTTCGAAATCAAACAGAAAGAACCTGATTTCGGAAAATTGACTGATGATGGTTTTGACGTCAACATCAAAAAGAATGAGCTCACCATCAACAAAAACGGAGCATGCATACAGGTACCAAGGATAAAAGGCCTGCACCGTTTACAAGTCGACTCGAAAATTCTCCAAGATGACCAGGATTCAGCTTACAATAGCGAACCTGAGTCTAGAGACGACGCAATTGCGAATCCACTAGAATGCTGTGATGCTAACGCGGCAAGAGCCCGAAAAAGTGGAAAAGGCTAATGTGGCAAGCCTGAAAAGCGCGCATGAGCTACTTGCTCACGTCAATAAGAATTCAGTGAAGAAATTCTTACAGCTGCAGAATATACCTTTCAACGATGATCTAGACAAATGCGAAGATTGCATTATGGCCAAACAAACAAGAGTGTCTGATCACAGTCGGCCGAAAGCAGCTAAAGCGGATTCTCCAGGTGTGGTGGTGGCTGATTTGTGCAGCCCAATGACTGTATCAATCGGAGGCTATAAACACTTCCTCCTGATCACCGATGAGTTCTCGAAGTTTAGGAAAGTATACTTCCTCAAAACAAAAGACGAAACTGCTGGCTTTATCAAGCAGTATGTGAATTGGTTCGAGAACCTTCTTGGTCGTCCTATACGACGTTTCCACTCTGACGAAGGAAACGAATTCAAGAATAAACGCGTCAGTAAAATACTGAATGAAATCGGAGCCGAACAAACTTTCTCGGTCCCGTATCGTCCGCAGATGAACGGACAAGCGGAGCGTTCTCACAGAACAATCTTGAATCTTGTCAGAGCAATTCTGATAAGTGCACGTTTGGAAAGCAAGAAGTTTCTTTGGGACGAATGCGTGAATTATTGTGTTGACGTTCTAAACACCATGACGATTCACGAGGAGTCTAAACAGACTGCTTTCGAGATCTTTTCCAAAAAAAAACCGTGTCTCGGCGAGCTCTACCCATTCGGCACCAAATGCTTCGTGCGCAATCAGACTGCGAAAGCGAAAAAGTTTAGACGTCGTAGTCAACCCGCAAGATTGGTCGGATTCTCAAAATTCGGCCTCGGCTACAGCATTTGGCCGAAAAGGACAACTGTAGATTGATATGGCGAGTCAGGGGGTAAGTCAGGGAGTTCTACATACGCTCTGCGAGCTCTGAACTTCAAATATCTCCTCAGTGCGATTCCAACCGCCACCACGGTTACCATAACCAGTTGAACGATAGACATTATTTCCCAAGTTTTGCATCTCAGTGTATTCTCAGGCGTTGGTTTTGCTTTAAATCTGGTTTCTTTGAACTTAGACCACATCAATTCACCGCCTTTCGTAGGCTTATCCTCTGATATGCAGGGGACCTGCTCATTAGAGCTGTCAAGACAGAGTTTTCCTTCCAAGCACAAAACCGAGAACGTGTTGGACACCGATGCATACACGTTACATGGAAGATTATCGCGTGCACATTCGTGACCGCAATCACTCCTGCCGCAGTGAGTGGATGAAGTTAAGAACTCGCTCCTTGGTTTTTCCAACTACAATGCCGTCATCTACGTAATTAGCGAGAATCAGGCGCTCTGGACCCTTGCTTCTGAATATACAGGGGTCAGTTTGGGTTCTTTCGAGTCCTCTTTTTAGCAGAACAGCAGTGAATTTCTCATGAAACAGATACGGCGACTGTCGCATCCCATAAAGGCTTTTTCGAAGTCTCAGCACTCTTCCCGAGTTGTCATCAACGCCTTGTGGCTGCAGCATGAAGATCTTGTCGGGAAGATCTGCAGTGAGAAATGCAGACACGACATCGAATTGATGTGCATAGAGTTTCTCCTCAGCTGCTATACTGATTATGGTACGAATTCCCTCGTGTCTTGCCACGGGCGAGAATGTCTTGTCAGGACAAAAGTCTCGGTTTTCCTTCTGACGGAAACCTCTCAGGATTCCTAGGAGGGCTAAAGGTCTGCTTAGCTCCTATGTCGTCGAGGATCCCCAGAACCTCTGCGTTGAAGAACTCACGGCCTTGATCAGAGTGGAATCGCTGCACGTTTCTGCCCATCACATTTTCGAACCATCTTACATATCTCTTGATACATTGATGGGTTTCATCTTTTGTTTTAAGAAAGTACACTTTTTGGAAGCTTGAGAATTCATCGGTGATTAGCAGAAAGTGTTTCGAGTTCCCGATAGATTCTGTAGAGGGACTGCACAAATCAGCAACCACGAACCCTGGCTTTGATGGTTTTGCTTGATCTGGTTTGCTATGATATGATGCTCGAGTTTGCTTTCCCATTACGCATGGTTCGCATTGCACCATATCATCGTAGTAGGGTATATTTTGCAGATTTAAGAACCTGAGGATCGCTTGATGGTGTGCTGTTACCACCATTGTCTCTAGCACCGCGGCGACACTGGCTTCTGATATGACCTCTGTAGTTGCAGTTGAAGCATCTGATATCGGATCGGGCAGGTCTTTTCCCAGAACCGAATCCTCCGCCATGCGAATTGCGCGCGTTTTTCTGATAAGCATTACTGCTACGACCTGGGAATCTGCGTCTGTGTCTTCGATTGCCAATCCTCATCTCTGAGACCAATGCTGTTGCCAGATCTACTTTGTTGTCAGAATTTTGTCTGGTGCCTTCTGCTCGAATGATCTCAATGAGATCGTTGAGATTTCGTTCGTCCTCAGTCCTGGCAGACTATTCCATCCTAAGGGGTTCCCAGGAGTGAGGTAGGGCATTTAGTAATTGCTCTACTTTGACCGAATTGTCGAGTTTGACTCCTGACTCTGCGAGATTAGTGGTCAAATTGTTGAAAATTACCAAATTCTCTTCGACAGATCTTCCCTTGCTGAATTTGAATCCCATGAATTGGGATGCCTCTTCCTCAGAGTAGCGGTACTTGAGAATCGGTTGTTAATTTGAACCCACATTTCAGATGCCCTGATTATATCGGTTTCACCGTAGAACAGGGTTACTATTAATTTCTCATGGATCGAAGCTGTCTTGCTCTCTTGTTCGCCTTATCGAATCTTTCCTTTTGTTTCTCCTGAAGTTGCTCCTGCAGCTTTCTTGGGTTCTCTAAGATCACCATGGACAACTTTCCAAAAATCGGTCTCATTTTGAAGATATATTGGCATCAGACTTTTGTACGCAATCCAATTGTTCCCGTTTGGTGCCAAAATTATTGGACACATCATTGGAGCCTCCGCCTTGGCGGCATCATTGGAGGAATCTCCTGGTTTGTCCGACGGCATGGTAACTTCATTACCAATCTTCTAGACGTCAGGGTTTATACTCACGTAGTACGTAGTTTTGCAGTCGGTGGTGGCTATCGTCGCTGATAACGAGTTGCGAATTGACTGGATCTGGGCACTAGCACTGATCACTAACAAGGAGAGGTCGTTGAACACGTGTGAACACTCGGATTTCGCTGAAACTTGGTCAGCGTGAAGTTTATGAGTGGTATAGCGGAACCCGATCGGGATTTTTTACGGAAATGCGCGGATCAAGAGATATGACCATTTGAAAATGGTGTACTTCGTAGAGGGTGGCGCGGATTTCATTCCGCGCTGCGCTGCTACAGCGACGCGCCAATTTGAAATGCAACGGTCAGATCGAGCGCTGTGTCGCTGTGTGCTCTCGAGAAAGCACATCAAGGACGACACAGATGACTTTCTATGTGGCCTTTCCGTGTTTCTCGAGCCTGTTTGAGACCCCAAGTTCACTAGCATCCCAATGCTGCGACACCATAGATGTACATATACATATATTGTCGATACATTGTTGGAACACGTTGTACATGAATCAAGAATCCTCGATCTAATTGTAAGTCCTAGTCACTAAGGAATCGATCCAAATCTTCCTTGATATGCTTCCCCGCCAGCATTACGGTCCACAGATTGACCGTTGCATTTCACATTTGCGCCTCGGTGTTACAGCGCAGCGCGGAATGAAATCCGCGCCACCCTCTACGAAGTACACCATTTTCAAATGGTTATATCTCTTGATCCGCGCATTTCCGTAAAAAATCCCGATAGGGTTTTGCTATGCCAATCATAAACTTAACGCTGACCAAGTTTCAGCAAAATCCGAGTGTTCACATCAACGACCTCTCCTTGTAAGTGAGAACGCTCGTACAAACCTTCACCCAGTCATTTATTGAGAATAAGTAGCCGGCTTAAATACCTCACGCCATGATGTGAGAGAGAGCCCATGCGGACACTTCAGTCAGCGTGGGGCCTCCCTGAGGGATAATGCTAAAGATTCACATACACACTGACATGAGAAGAAGAAAACTAAAAACTTCAATAGAAAGCCTATTCCGAAACTGAATATTTCCGTCGCCGTCGGTCGACTCAATATCGAGATTGATATTCTGATGAAACATAGAAAACACCAATGCGAATCGAGAAAAGTAACATTTATTGTGGAATGTACTTCAGTTCTGAACCATATTGTAGTTATCATATTCTGCGCAAAAGAGAACCGGATCTTTTCTCAACGCCGCCCGGATGTATCGAGGCTTAGATCGGCCTGTCAACTGAACGAACGCTTGCTCAGATAGATAGATAGATAGATACATTGTCGACCTTTCATATGCACATATGAACCCTTTCATTTCAGGGGCGGATTGTGTTGCCTCCGCAGATCTACGGTCACAGTTTTTTTCGGGAGAGTGGACACCGTTGAACCCACTCTCGACTGACGCTCATATCGTGTCAGTCTATGCACACTTGGACGCGCACTTGCACGTCACACGTGATGCATCCCCGGCAGCAGTCGAGATTCGAACCGCCGCCATCGAACTTTGGTTCAGGATTTGCACTGACAATCGGCCGTTTGATTCCTTTTTCGGACACACGGGTTGAATCAACTCCAACCAACGGTGCCTAGGTGAAGTGAAGGTCCTAGCGGACACAACCCGACACCAGAGGGAACGGACCGGGTTGCCATCTGTGCTCCTCGACCCCAAATCTCAGCCCCGCCGAAGCACGGTTACAGTCCCATGCCAAGGGGACCGGCGTCATGCGAGTAGCATTGCAGGAGCGATCGCCCTCGACGGCAAACGAAGTTCATCAGGTCCAGATGGACGGACCCGGGTGCGGAGAGTGAGGTCGGCAGCCGGGCCGAGTCGACACCGGCTCTCTTGCGCTCTCCTCCTCAACTTCGCCGCGGAACTTTGGGTGTATTCGAGATATCCAAAGCGGCATGGGAGGTGATTCGGTGCTTCCTTCCACGGTGTTCGTCTCCGCCGGCGCCTCATCATCATCTGCGGCCCTCACTGAATCGACCGCCACTCTTCGCTCCTCCGGCGTGGTCGAGTCGGCCTCGTCTCCAACAGCCATAAACTCGGGCTGGGTGACCAGCAGTGCTGAAGTTTGAACACCGGACAGTTGGTTTTATGTGAGGCAGAAATGATATGAGGGACTATTGAAACAAGGTACTGACCCAACACCACAACTGCTGTGAGAAGACACATGGTGGTCGCCGTCACCACGAGCACCCGGAGCCACGAGAGACCGCCGCACAGAGGGAGAAAACGCGGTTTTAGGAGGAAAAAAGTCAAACTCGGAAAGTTCGTTTTGTGGATGGGAGTTGGTTTTTAGATGGTCGGGGTTGCAAAAAAGATAATCGCCGATCGAATCGTAGTCGCACAGAGATTGTTGAGGGCCCTTGTATAACCTTCAGTTCGCCCCCTCGAATCATCGTTCTTTTCGTTTGCCTGCGGTCGTTGCACGAAACCCGGCCGAGTCGCGCCGCTATCGATCCCGACTCAGTCTAGAGAGCAGAAAGGATGCCGGAACCTTATATCCTCGGCGATAGGACATCAAAAAGATGTCTTCCTGAAGGCCCGCGTGCTCTGGCATATCCCCTAGAAAGTCAGTGCTTCCCGCGAACTCCACCGTCCAAGATGGTTCAGGATCGTGGCCGATCGCGTCCCAATTTTTGCGTGGAAATACCTATCAGACTTCCAGCTTTCCGATGCCGCTCACCAATCTTTGCCCTTAAGTGTGCATCGGGGTTCCCTGAAGCGATTTGTATACACTATGCAGCAGTCAGGAGCCGCGCAGAGAACAGAACCGAGGCTGTTCTCTGCGCGGGGAGGCTGTTCTCTGCCACAGCAGGAGCTCATGCCTTACGAGGAGCTTTTCTGCGTAAGCCCAGGTGCCGAAGACTGGGTTCTTGGCGTACTCCTCGCGTTCTTTTTGTCGTTTTTGGTTTGCCGAGTTGGTTTCCGGCAGCGCGGATAGGGTTCTGTAGTAATGTCGAGACACCTCTTCAAATGTTGGCCAGATAACATCGGCCACTTTTTTAGCTACAGGTTGTGGCACTCGATGGAGTGCCTGGAGTTCTAAAACATAATTCCAATATGGTTGACGTTTCGGCATTTTGGATTAGCAGGAGATTGGGTGGGCACACGTATGGGTCAGGCTCAGGTCGGCAACGGGACAAGGTGGGAACCTGCGGGAGCGAGAAAAGCGTAAGCCTGTAAGCCAGGGTAGGCAGCCAGCGATGGAGTTATAGGCATGCATGACAAGATGTATCTGAGAACCAAGGCAGACAGCGCAAGAAACTAAAAAAAAACTTGCATCAGAGTTCTACGGAATTGGCTCGGTGGTGGGCATGTAGGGGCTGTCCACGCCCGGTCCAGGTGAGGAATTCGCGAAACGTGCGTATCCCCGACGCTTGTCGGCTAGCATGCACAGGACCGTCGTGATTAAAAAAACAGCCAATGTGAGTAACGCGGCACCACCCGCCAGGATCCAATGCAAGAATCTATGTTCTGGAACCGTTGGGTTGGTGGGATAGTGTGTGTCCCGGAACGCAAGCCAAATTTGTCCACCTCCAACTGGAGGGAGATTGGGACGCAGGCACACCTCCGCAGGCGTCGCGACGTCTTCACACATGGACGTCACGACATGGCAGTCGCATTCGAACGCAGTGTTCCCGCCGTCGAATCGTACAACTCACATTCAGTGAGAGACAGTCAATGTCGCAGTCTTCATATCGAAAGTAATTTGGAAGAGCGGACATGACATGTGGAATCACGAGCAAAACTATGAGGAGTAAGCCTGTTCGAGAGGCCATGGTTGTAAACCGATCAGTGATCTTAGGCGCTCGAATTGTACTCGTTGAAGTGGCTTCGTGAGTGTATCGCTCAAATTGTCTCCGCTTGAGATATAGCGGTATTCCACTTGTTTTCGTTCGGCGAGTTGACGAACGTAAAGAAAACGGACAGCGACGTGCTTGGTCCGGTTATGGAAAACCGGATTGTCGATCAGAGCAAGGGTCGACCTAATGTCGCAGTAAACAACTGGTCGGATGTTTAGACTGAGTTCTTGGAATAGTGTGCGCAGCCAGAGTGCTGACTTGGAGCAGTCAGTGAGCGCGAAGAACTCACTCTCTGTGCTGCAGAGAGAGATAGACCGTTGTTGTTGTGAGTGCCAAAGAATGGCACCACCGGCAAGCGTAGCCACAGAACCGCTAACAGAGCGTCTTGTTACCTTACACGCTGCGAAATCAGCGTCGGAGTATATGCGGAGAGTGTCCGCCTTTACAGAGTTGTCGCTGGAGTACACAATGGACAGGTTCGCGGTCGCCTGCAAGTAACGCAGAACTTTAAGACCGGCTTACCAGTGTTGTTCGGAATAGTTTTCGAGGAACCTGCTCAAGTACCCAACTATGAAACAAATGTCCGGACGACTAAAGATTGCACAAAACATGAGCGATCCGATCAGATGTCGGTACCGCCGTTCTTGAGCGCGAGGACCAGACTGTTGCTCGATGTCATAGACGCTAGGATCAGCTGGGATAGACAAGGGTCGACAGCCGTCCAGGTCGAAACGCTTGAGGATTGCTTTTATGTACTTGTATTGATTGAGCCAGATATTTTGATGCTCATCAATATGAATTTGCATTCCGAGAAGCAGATTTAGCGGGGAGGATTTGAGCTGGAAATGCTCTCCCAATTTGGCAAGTGTGGAAGTCACGAGATGCTCGTGAGTCGCCGCGATGATTCTATCATCAACATAAATGGCCAAAATTAGAAGTTGACCCTCAGACCCATGCCAGTAGTAGAGGCAATTATCGGCCTGGCTCTGAATGAAATTGAAGGAGGTCAAGACTCCTGAAAGCTTGCGATTCCAGCATCGCGGGGATTGCTTATGGCCATAGAGACTTTTGTGGAGAAGGCAAACTCGATTCGTGCCATCCTCCCAGCCTGGAGGCTGAGTCATCCAAATTTTTTCTTCAAGATCCCCGTAAAGGAATGCTGTGACGACGTCAAACTGACGCAAATGGAGTTTGCGAGAAGCACTGATGGCAAGGAGAGTCCTGATGGTATCCGTGCGCGCTACTGGCGCAAATAGCTTCTGATAAGAGTCAGGATGCTGATTGAAACCCCGGACCACTAATCTCGTACGATATCGCTCCACACGAATATCCGCCGTGGTTTTTCGATGAAAAACCCATCGGCAGGTGACAAGCTTCGTTCCTGGTGGCAATGTTGCCAGCGACCACACTTTTAGGTCGAAAAGAGCCTTAAGTTCATATTCCATGGCGATCTGAAAACTTGAAACCTTTGACATCATAGCTCGATTGCCTATCGGATACCTAACATAGCTTGTGTCATCATAATTTCGAGGATCCATGACGAGTGTGGAGTCCGACGAATCTTGAGTAGACTCAGGTTCGCGACGTATTGCGTAGCGTTGCGTAGAATTGGTGTTCCTGTCCAATTTCGCTGAACTTGATCAACAACATCCATCACCGTCCTGTTTGACTCCCTACTCAGATTCTGAGAGGTGGTTGATGAGAGCTCGGACGCTGATCGGACTCCTGTTCCGAAAAGGAATCAACTGACAACGTGGCAGAACAGAGAGAAGCCCCAATGAAGGAAACTCACCAAGAAATCCGATGAACAGAAGAACAATCACGGCACAGAAGAATATCAGCGCCGGCGCCGGAAGAGTTTTTGAATTACCGTGAGGACCCGGAGTGGTTCCGGTGTCTTCGGTTTCTCGATCGGAGAGACTGACTGGTATAAAGGGATTCTCAATGACCCGGTTCGCACCGACCTCCACCTGAATCTTGAACCAAAATCGGGCAGAAGCAATTTTCAGTTGACGTCCGATTTCCCTTCGAGCGCGATCGCGGCGCTCGCCGCGCCACTCCATCAAAGCACCTTTTTGGCCAGCGCTGGCTCACTGTGCGTTGCGAACAAGGGGAAAATTTTCCATCAAGAGATCAGTCAATAACGAGTTTGACTCAGCACTCTGGGTGAATGTGAAAGCTGCTTACAGCCTGTTTTATACTATCCCTTTTCACATTCTTTCAAAGCGGAGGACTAGAGTTATTCGAAGCGGAGGACTCGAATTATTCGGAACGGAGGACTGGAATTACTCGGAATCAAGAAATGAAGCAATTTCGTTGGAACATCAGCAGTACCTCCGCCCAGACAAATGACCGAGAAAGTGTTAATTACATCTTGGATGTTGCAAGGTAACCCTTGATCCTTGCATTTCTGTCCGCAATGTTCGTGAGAGAAATATTGGTTAGTCAAAGTTAGTTGAGTCGTGAGTATGATAACGACATACGACCTATTGCTCCTCCAGCTCCTTCCATTGTCTTAAGGCGCGTTTACACTGTAGCAACTTGGTTGTACAACCAAACCATGCTAACTCTATGGAGCGGATGATCTACTTCGTCATTCTCAGCACAGCTCCGGTGGTTGAGAAGCCTCTTCAGTATGGTTGGTTGCCGCATGCAACCAATATTGCCTCCAAGCAATGTTGGTTGCACGCCACCGTTCAACCATAGTGAGGAGGCTTCCGAGCCGCCGCGCTGTGCTGAGAATGACGAAGTTGATCAACCGCTCCATAGAGTTAGCATGGTTTGGTTGTACAACCAAGTTGCTACAGTGTAAACGCGCCCTTAGCCCTGACAGTGCCCTTTGTTGTAGGAACAGGCTTTTTGACAAAGGTTTCGTCATCCAATCTGCGCGTTGGCTCAAAGAAGCCACATGTTCAATTTCGATGTCACCTTTGTCGTAATGATCCCTGATGAAGAAGTATTTGAGTTCAATATGTTTTGTTCGTCGATAAAAGGTTGGATTTTTGATTATCGAGATGCATGCCATATTGTCGATTTGTATTTTGATTTTCTCTTGTATTCCTAACTCATTCAGCAACTTCCTCATCCATAATGCTGTCTTCAAAGTTTCAGATGCTGCGTACAATTCAGTCTCGCAGCTTGAGTTTGCTACGTTTGACTGTTTGTGTGTACCCCAGACAACCGCCCCCGATTGTCTCATGATTAGAGTACCTGACGTCGACTTGCGATCCTCTGGATCAGAGCCGTGGTCAGCGTCTGAAAATATGGCAGTCTTTTCGCGGGAGTCACTACTGTAGGTGATCCCCAGCGAGGGACACGACTTGAGATATCGAAGAACTCGTTTTCCGAGCTCCATGTGTTCTTGAGTGCACTTATCCAGATATCTGCTTAGGTATGCTACCACAAAGCAAAGATCGACGCGACAGCCTGTAGCTAAGTACATGAGGCTTCCAATCAAGCATCGAAATTCACTTTCGGAGTTTGGACCTCCTGATTTGATTGAGTAGATCCCCGCATCGCATGGGGTCTGTATCGGTTTACAATCGGACATACCGAATTTCTCCAAAACTTCATGGACGTACTTTGTTTGATGGAGATGAACATCATGATTCTCGTTGGTCTCAATTTGAATACCAAGTGAGTAGGACAAAGACTGTGATGTGATTTCTAGCTTCTGTCCGAGTGAATCAATGAACTTGAGAACCAAGTCCTTTGATGCTCCAGCGCAGATAGCGTCATCTACGTAAATGCAAATCAGAAGTCTGTCCTTTCCATTTTTGAAAAATATGCAAGGATCTGTTTTCTATTTTTCTAATCCTTTGCTGAGCAGGATCTGTGTCAATTTCTTGTTGAAATTGTATGGTGATTGGCGGAGTCCGTAAATTGAGCGTAAGAGCCTAAGCACTTTATTTGGCTTGTAGTTGCTCCCCTCTGGAGGCTTCATGTGAATTTCCTCCGAGAGTTCTGCGTTCAGAAAAGCGGTCTTCACATCAAATTGATGGAGATACAGCTTTTCCTGTGCTGCAATGCTCAGTATTGTGCGAACTCCCTCTTGACGGGCAACAGGGGAAAATATCTTGTCAGCGGAGAAATGTTCGCCTTCGATCTGGCGAAAACCGCGGAGGACCAAACGAGCCTCAAATCTCTTAGTCCTATTCTGAGGGTCGACCTTCAGTCGAAAGACCCATCTCGAATCCAGGGCCTTTTTACCCTTCGGAAGGTCAGCTTCTTCCCAAACTGACTTGTCAGCCATTGCCTTGAGTTCTTCCGCAATCGCAGAAACCCAATGCATTCTATCTGGGCTGTTCATGGCGTCAAGGTACGATGTAGGATCGTTTTGGCCTTGTGTTTCTGTATCATTATCGCAATCATATTCAAAACTGCGATAGCTGTTGTCTTTCCTTGCCTTGACTTCGGCTTGAAAGGCTGATGGCCTCGGAGTCGTTTCTGGCTCCTTGCCGTTCTTGTGGTCGTTGTCCTTCGACAATTCTTGTTTGACCTTGGCCTTGGATGAAGCGTTAATTGCTTTGCCTTCTGGCAGTGTTTCCACGTAGCTTTCATCATCGTCAGACTTATCTTCCTGCTGTATCTCAGGGTTAGCTTGTGGCGACTCCCGATTCTCGGGCTGTTCAATGTTGCGGGCTGACGTAGCCAAAAGGGGTGGTGGTTTCAAGAACGTGACGTCCTTGGAACGGATAATTGTGTTCGTCCTTTCCGGCCAAATTCTGTAGCCGAGGCCGAATTTTGAGAATCCGACCAATCTTGCGGGTTGACTACGACGTCCCAACTTTTTCGCTTTCGCAGTCTGATTGCGCACGAAGCATTTGGTGCCGAATGGGTAGAGTTTGCCGAGATACGGTTTCTTTTTGTAGAAGATCTCGTAAGCAGTCTGTTTAGACTCTTCGTGAATCGTCATGGTGTTTAGAACGTCAACACAATAATTCACGCATTCGTCCCAAAGAAACTTCTTGCTTTCCAAACGTGCACTTATCAGAATTGCTCTGACAAGATTCAAGATTGTTCTGTGAGAACGCTCCGCTTGTCCGTTCATCTGCGGACGATACGGGACCGAGAAAGTTTGTTCGGCTCCGATTTCATTCAGTATTTTACTGACGCGTTTATTCTTGAATTCGTTTCCTTCGTCAGAGTGGAAACGTCGTATAGGACGACCAAGAAGGTTCTCGAACCAATTCACATACTGCTTGATAAAGCCAGCAGTTTCGTCTTTTGTTTTGAGGAAGTATACTTTCCTAAACTTCGAGAACTCATCGGTGATCAGGAGGAAATGTTTATAGCCTCCGATCGATACAGTCATTGGGCTGCACAAATCAGCCACCACCACACCTGGAGAATCCGCTTTAGCTGCTTTCGGCCGACTGTGATCAGACACTCTTGTTTGTTTGGCCATTATGCAATCTTCGCATTTGTCTAGATCATCGTTGAAAGGTATATTCTGCAGCTGTAAGAATTTCTTCACTGAATTCTTATTGACGTGAGCGAGTAGCTCATGCGCGCTTTTCAGGCTTGCCTTATTAGCCTTTTCCACTTTTTCGGGGCTGTGGGCTCTTGCCGCGTTTGCATCACAGCATTCTAGTGGATTCGCAATTGCGTCGTCTCTATACTCAGGTTCGCTATTGTAAGCTGAATCCTGGTCATCTTGGAGACTCTTCGAGTCGACTTCTAAACGGTACAGGCCTTTTATCCTTGGTACCTGTATGCATGCTCCGTTTTTGTTGATGGTGAGCTCATTCTTTTTGATGTTGACGTCAAAACCATCATCAGTCAATTTTCCGACAGAAATTAGATTCTTTCGAATCTTTGGAACAAATAGAACATTCTTGAGTTCTAAGTGTCAAATTTTGTCGTTGGAAGGGTACACTAGCTGTCGGTCTCCCGGCAAGTCTTTCACACACAGTGACAGGCAGACTCAGTAAGAACTCGGTACATTTGGGCAGAGCTTTCGCGTGGAAAGTGAACAGTGGTTTATTTGGTATCTGGGTTTAGTATATATCTGATCCGTACATTGTTTATTTGATAGGAAGGGACCGAGAGAGTGCATACGGAAACCGCACCGAGTCGGATGCGCACCTGAAAGCGACGGGGGTTCCGTCCAGATTCATCTTAGTCGGAGATCACCCTCAACACAGTGGGGTTGATTCTCCGTACCGCATTTCTTTGGTCTCTCTAGAGGTCTGCCGTGCTTCAGTATGGCACGGGTGGTTATTCTAAGTATCATGACGCCGGTTGGACGCCGAGATTTTCTCATGTGCTTCGGAGATTCACAATCGAATTCAGGGATCGAATCTTTGTGAGGATTCGATTCTCAACACTAAGTTCATGTCCCTGTGGCCTGATCTGATAGTCAAGCAGGCGTCACCTTGTCCTGAAACCAGCAGGCGGTGATTGCTGCCTACTCTGACTTCCCGGGTATCAGAGTTGCCACTGAATGTAGTGAACCATTTTCTACAATTGGTCAAGTGATGCGTTGAGCCTGAATCAACGAGAAAATTGCTTTGCTTCGAGTATCCAGAATGTACAACGAGCGCTTCGGCCACATGGGCTCTGGGGTTTTGTCTGGACTGTCCAGACCCTGAGCTTGATTGGCCTGGGTTTCTCCGAGGCTTTCGGCATCTGTTTTTGTAGTGCCCTTTCTTTCCACAATTGTAGCATCTTGGTTCAGATTGGGAGTTTGTATTCTGTCTTGTATTGTTATTTCTTCTTTGCTGAGGGTAACGTGGTCGGAACCTGCGCTTCTGGTTTCTGCCTGAGTTAGATCTGTGATGACTCAAACTCATTTGAGAAAGTAGCGCTGTGGCGTCTTGTACCTCTTGCTTTGGCGAAATTCGATGTGCCTCAGCTTTGATGATTTCGATGAGCGTTGAAAGCTCTTTGTCGTTTGAGGGCCTTGTGGCCCAAGCCATTCTGATGGTTTCCCAAACTGGAGGTAGTGCTTCGCGCTTGAGCTTCTTTGTGAACTCGAAACCTGCATCAATCAAGTTGTTTTCAAGCAACTTGTAGTCAAGAAGATTCTGATCCACAGTTTTGTTTTTGGCAAACTTGAATGTTGTGAATCTAGATATAGCTACGCTTTTGCGAATAGCCGTATCCTTCTGAAAAGCGGATTTGACTCGTGTCCAGATCTCCCGAGCTCCGATTTTATCAGTTTCGTTATGAAACAAGCTCATGATAAGGTTACGAGTCATTGAGGTAAACAGCTGTTGTTTAGCTCTCAGATTTGCCTTCTTGAATTTCACGTTATGCTTCTCTTCCTCAGGTGTTAGAGGAGTAGTTCCCGTCTTTTCTTTGATCTTGAGCTTGCCGTCAATGACTTGCCAAACATCGAAATCCATTTGGAGGTAGATGGGCATCAGACTGCGCCATGCTTGGTATCCACGACCTTGGTCGTCCAGTACGACTGGGCAGGTTAAGGGCTTGCAGCACCTATCGGAGGCCGATGAGGAGTCAATGGCTCCCGACTCACCTGAGGACCCTGAGGCTCCTGGAGAGCCGGAGGATCCCGAGGGAGGTTCAGCCGGCTTGGAGGGAGGTTCAGCCGGCTTGGAGGGCATGGTACTGACGAACTCGTTACCTCAGACTATTCAAGGTGTAACTCACCATTGCGGTCCAGAAGAGCAACTTCGTGACTGATAACGCTGTTTGATTTCGAAGGTTCTGGTTACACTTGAACTGTCAATAAAGACTCCCTGCTTGTCCAACAGACCTACACCAGTGTTTATTACTTTGAAAACGCGTGCTTATACATATACTATACCGGTCCGGAGGGAAAGGGGTTTACCAGAAGACTAAATGCTAATTGCGTCCTTCAAACCAAGGCCGTAAACCGGCTACCAGAACANGTCCGGAGGGAAAGGGGTTTACCAGAAGACTAAATGCTAATTGCGTCCTTCAAACCAAGGCCGTAAACCGGCTACCAGAACATTCCATTCTCAATACAAACGTTGCGGAGGCTCTCATCACCGTCAATAACAATATTGAAAGGTCATGTGAACATTTCCTCCTCGATTCAGGAGCCACAAATCACATCATCAACAACAAGAAGTTCTCCAGGAACACGGACGTTCGCGAAGTCCGACTCGGAAGCAACCACAGCCTGGAGGTTTCAGGCCAAGATACGATCCGAGTGACAGTTCCAACGGAAAACGGTCCTCTAAATTTGGACATCAAAGGCGTCCTTCTGGTCAAGAAAATGAGAAAGAATTTATTGTCAATAAGCCAGCTGATTAATGCCGGATTCGGCATAGAAGTCAGTAAACGTGTTCTGCTGATCAGGCGAGATAATGTACAGTCGAAGGCATATTTTTTTTTACCACCCAGGGATCATCGCTAAGGAAAAAGCGACGAAGTCGGAAGTCACTCACAGAGTCTTGCGGCCTGTTGTGCTGCACCACAGGGCAGCAAAATGATTCTACATCACAACATTCCCAGATAAAATGCTGAAGTTATGAAAAGAGTCGGAACGGGATGCGCATATTTTCTTTACCACCTTTATTTTTGGCGTAAAATGGTCGACAAATGAGCGAGAAACGTCAGACGTTATCGTTTTAGGATTTTCCCCTTCGATTCGATGACTTCGATCAACCGAGTTCGAACGTCCAGAAACAAATTTTGAATTTGTGTCTTTTTCTCCGATGACACCCTATTTGCTTCTTCGACAATCTTTTCCCAGAGATCCTCGGTGCTCGAAAACTGCGGACCATTGTAAACAGCGCGTGCCAGGATCGCCCAGACATTTTCGATGATGTTCAGATCTGGAGACTTCGCTGGCCAAGTCAGTAACTTGACCGATTTTCCTGAAAAAAATGCTTTGGTTTTCTTGGATCCATGAATCGACGCATTATCTTGCTGAAAGTAGTATTTTCCGCGCCCAAATGTGTTGTCCAGACTCTCGATCACGTCCTCGAGCATGCTGATATATTTTTCAGAATCCACGCGGCCTTTCAAACGTTTCAAGTACAAGTTTCCGTCGGATGTGAGCATTCCCCAAACCATGACGGAACCACCTCCCATCTGACGCTTACCTCGAGTTAGATTTCTGTTTTTATCGGTCCAACTCAGCCAACTATCAGGCCCATCGAGGTTAAATTTCTTCTCATCGGTGAAAATTGTGGTTTCCCAGGAATGATTATTCTTGATCCACTCTCTTGCAGCCTTGACTCGATTCAATTTGTGTTCGGTCGTCAAGAATACTTCTTTGGCTGCTTTCTTGTATGCGAAACCCAATCGATTGAGATTCCGTCGTATCGCTGACACCGAGAGATCATCTAAACCGCACCTCTCTTTGATTTCCTTCGCCGAAACCTTCGTACCTTCATGTGACTTGCGGCGGATTTCACGTTTCATGCTCATTTCTTGACGTCTCGACAACTTGAACTTCGGTCCACGTTTCTTTTTCGGGCGATCTTCTTCATTATCAATGATGTATTTCACGGTCTGATGCGATTTTGAAAAAATTCGACCGACTTCTCGAAGGGATCTACCTTCTTCATACAGTTCCTTCATCCTAATCCTTGTTTGACTGTCGAACATCTTCTGATCTCCGAGAAACAAACCGGGGCGCAAGTGTTTTCTTACACAGTACTGCTGCTTGTGTGTGGACGAGGGACGACGAAGTTAGAAAGCTCTAAGCTGACGAAAATCGGGGTGGTAAAAAAAATATGCACTCTCGGAATTCGAAATTTCGCGGTTTTTCGCAGTCTTCCGATAATCAGGAGGCCACGCGCATACATTGAACGCGGCTTTCTCTCTATCTCAAGGCGGTTGCTCCGGAAGCATACCCTCGGCGACGGATCTCTTCCAAATGCCGACTTCTGAGGGTGGTAAAATAATTATGCTCCCCACTGTATGCATGCCGGTTCCCTGTGAAAGAGGACTGTACCGCTTGACTGTCAGCAAATCTGGATACATTGAGGATTTTGGAATATCCTCCGATTCAGACAACTGCTCTGATGAACACGCTACTGCTTGCCCGCAAGAAACCGTCGAGTTTGAAACTGGTAGCCCAGCTACCGACGAGGTTACAAATAAACGCGGGAAAGTAAGTCTCCGAGAGATGCATGAGCTACTAGCTCACATCAACAAGGCGTATTATTGAGAATACTGAATGTAGATGTCTTCGCTGGACGGTGTTCATCACATTGAGTTGTGTCGTGAGTCGATATTCATGAGGCCCCTGAGGTCTTCTCACGGAACTCTCTCTTACTACTCTGCTCAACAGTATAAAAGCAGATTCACTATGGGAATAAAGCACTTCAGGTATAAACGGTCCACATTGCTCTTTTCATTGTTTAGTGCTAGTGGCTACAACCTCCGAACGTATTCCAAATACGCAACATCAGATAATCCATATCAACCAACAGTTCAGAACTTACCCTCAAATGAAGAAGATGAGCAATTGATTCCCAGCGTAGACTCCTACGAACGTGACCACAACACAAATCCAGTAGAAATCTGCTGAAATTCACCACCAGCAACATCGATGCGCATCCAAGCAGCCATACGAATGCGCTTGTAAACAAAAACCTGTCTGCTTCAAACAGGCCAAGCCCGCTTTCAAACAAAAACCCAGCTGTCTGCTTCATTGATTAAGGGGGAGAAGGAAAACGGCGCGTTAATCAATTCTACATAGTTTTTTTTTATTGTTTGTCGTCACAGTCATAGTAATCACAGGCATGGTCATAATCACTCTCGGGCTCGGCGATAGGTGGTAGGAAATCGCCGATCCACTCACATCCAGATGGCCCAGGGCGATTCTGGACATGATGGCCACCACTAACCTCCACAGCAGGGCTTACAGAAGGATGCAACAACTGAAGGAGAGATATGAGTGCAAAGCGCAAATCCAATTCTGTCCAGATACGGGAAAACCGCACTGGAATAGATACAGAAAAGATGTCGACACCTGCATCAAAGCATACACTGACAGGTTGTGGAGAGATGGCATGCGCCAGAAATCCACCCTGACCAGATATCGAGAATATAAGGAAAACAGAGGCACGATTGATCATATTTATGACAACACCAGAGGCAGTACGCTACTGGCGAGTGCGAGAGCAGGCTTCCTAAACACTAACTCTTTCAGAGCTAGATTCGAAGGGGGAGATGGCAGATGTAAAATTTGCAACGCAGGTGCAGAAACATTAGAACATGTCATCATGGAATGCCAAGAGGGTGTCAACAACGACGATCGGGAAACTCGAATAAGACTCGGCCTGCATGTGGACTCAACGAGGAAGATTGTGGAGCAAACCAAACGAAGTCTCGAGCAGTGGGAACGTGCCACTAAGGAGTTCATCCCACGAAACCCAAGGATCGACCAGTAATCAACGACCAGCCGAGGAAGTCTCGCCCCCGCGCAAGGGGTTCCATACGTAGCTTGTAAATAGCCCACGATGGAATGGTTAATAAATAAATCAATCAATCAATCAATCAATCACAACATGAGTGCAGCCACTGAGTAAACTGCTCCGACTCCGGTCTTCCACGAAGGAGTAGCTCGCGGATGTATGCGAGCACGGCGGAACAGCGATCAATGTCATCCCTGATTCTTGCGCACTCACGGTACTTTTCTTGTACTTGCGATGAGAGTTGGTCCCAGGCGTCCTTGATCAGCTGGCTGGGGATCCGACCATCATCCTGGAAGTAGTCCCTCACCACGAATGGCAAGCCAGGTTCTGGCGCATGAGCCAGAACTGCGGATTCTCCCTGCAGTGGGTGAGGTAGTCTGTGCACAAGGGGAGTAATCTCGTCCATCGCTCGAACTCCCGCATCAGGACCGGGGTTGTGCTGTCCAGCCAATCCAGTGTGTTGGCCGAAGGGTTGTCCGGCCATGATGAGAGGGATGATTGGAGAGGACGGCGGATGAGAGGAAAACTGCTGCTTGACTAACGCTCAGGAAATGATATTAAAACACTAAGAAACAAGCTCCTTTGTACGGAGAAGAAGTGGCGCTGCAGTCGCTAAGAGAAAGAGCCTCTTCATGGCTAGTGGTCGCTCAGAACTAACAGACAGAAAGGTTTAAGTTTGTAGAAGCGAGAAACGACTCAAAACCACTGACATAACCGTACTGTTCATTCAATTATAAGCACTAATATAAAACATCTTTCCATCACACATTGAGCCAATTAGATTTCCATCCAGAAAAACCCGAAGGGCCGACCTCATTGGCCAGGCTTGCGCTCGACCCGGAAAAATTTCGCTGTAGTGGATTGGCCTGACCAAGCAGATGGACTCGCGCCAGGAGGAACAGACTGGAAGACCTGAACTTCGACGACACAGAAGGTCTGAGGTGTCAAACCATCTAGGGATACCCTCGTGTCCCTCGTTCGCTATATTCAGGGGAGTTGTTAAAGGCAGCTGATTCAAAACATCTGTAAAGATAAAAGAAATGAAAAGAGGTCAAACCCCTTAAATCAACCGAATAGTTTTATTGGAAAGCCCAGTCTGTCGGACAAATGAGACCAGGCCCATCGTATCATATGAAACCACAATAGGACCTCACCGGCGATGCTGTAGGCTTTAACTAGTGCGACTACCGTGCCCGTTGCTAGCACAGCCAGTAGAAACACAGTCAATTTGCCTTGGAATGTTGCTGGTCGGGCCGGGAGCTCTCGAATGCCAACCGGCGGCGGTGCTCTCCTTTGATAATCGTCACGACAAGGCACCCCATTATCCGCTAGCTCGAAGCTGTTGGGATTGTGACGTGGAGGGAGCCTTGGTAACTCGGCTGTCTCGGAATTCACTTTTGACGCGGCTCGTGAAAATGGGTTGCTGGGAAGATAGGCAGTGGCCCACATGTCTTCGTCTGAGGCTTCCCGGATGTGGGGAAATGATTTCCTGAGTCGAGGTCTTGATCCACAGCTGCAGTCCTCAATGACGATGGGATTACTTTTGCAGCAGCCTGGTCCTCTCATACTACTCTCAATCACCGCGCCAACAACGACGCAAGTAATGAGAAACTAGAAATGGCCGAGCTTTTATAGTCTCCAAAGAGAAATCGATAATTTTGTGAACCTGGACGGAAAGTATGAACATGATTTTAGCGTAGAATTCATCTACAATGGGACTCAAGATCTATGGATAGAAAAATGAGAAATATAATGGCGAACTGAGAAAATTTTTGTAATTCCGGCAGCGGCAGCTTGTGATGAGTCAGCTTAGGATAGAAAATTTGAGAATACTGATTTCTATGCTGGTTTATTTCTATCACTACCTATTTAGTTTCCGGAGTGGCGGAGTAAATGTTCGACACTCCAGATACCACTTCAAACCGTAACACTGTGACTGCGGCCCTATGATATTTTCTATAAGAACTTATTGAAGTTTAGTTATTCTCTTGTTCTCATGCCAGTGTGTATCTGGAGCTGTGAGGTTATTTTCTCAGGGAGGCCCCATGCTGGACTGAAGTCATCGCTTCAGTACCTCTCCCTCAAATATCACAAAGGTTTATAAGCCGAACTCGTGCTTTCAATAAACACTTCTGGTAAAACTTCGTCCAGGACTCTTGGCTCTTCAACAGCAGTGTGTGAACCTTCAAACCTTCGAATTTCAACTCGTTATCAGCACGACGCTTTCCAGCTGACAACGGCGCTGCGGTGAGTAGAGAGTTCAAATTACTTACTCCGTGCAATTGGTAAAATCTTACCATGCCGAACACGGACGAATGCAAGAAGGCCGACACTCCGATGAGATGTCCGGTTATTCTTGCGCCGAACGGCAACAACTGGATCGCGTACAAGAGTCTCATGCCCATCTTTCTTCAAAACGAGGAAAACATCTGGGAGTGCGTTAACGGCACTCTCAAGATGCCCGTTAAAGAAAAGGGGGCAACTGGCCTAACGCCCAAGCAGCAAATTGAAGCAGATAAATTTGTCAAGGCAAACAAACGAGCCAGACAACTGCTCTTTGCATCTATTCATGAGAAGTTAATTGTTACACTTTTCTACGGAGAAGTTGATATGATAAAGGCTGCAGAAATGTGGACTCAGCTTAGCAATCGTTTCAACAACCGAGCGACCCTGCGTAAAGGAACAGCAATCACCCAGTTCATGGCATTCAGATTCGTCAAAGGAAAATCAATTGAAGAAAACCTGACTGTGTTCAGAAACCTTGAAATTAAACTACTTGAATCAGGGGCTCATCTAGACTCTGAAGTCAAAGTAGCCCAACTTCTTAAAGCACTTCCATCGAACTGGGAACCATTACGTATGGGATGGTCAGCCAGGCCTGACACCGATCAGAATCTCGAGGATCTCATCGAGGTTATCAAATCGGAGGCTACCAGGCAATCACCAGAAAGTAGCTCTATAGATTCAGCTACTGCCTTGGTATCTCAAATGAGACTGGGAAATAGAAGATTCAGACGCAGATTCCAGAGGCGCAGACCTGGTACAGACAATAATCATGCGCGCAACTCGAATCGTGGCCAGAGACGTTTCAGCTCCGGTTCCAGGCCAAACCAAGCTGACATTACATGTTACAATTGTAACACTCGAGGACATGTAAAAAGCCAATGCCGCCGCCCAGCTAGAAACAACGGATTCAATAATGCATCCTCTAGCACAAGTCAGTCTCAGAATCCAAACAACAATGGTGGTTCAGGGCAACGCCGAACCACACCCTCGAGACTACGACCAAGGGCAAACGTTGCGGAGGCTCTCATCACCGTCAATACCAATATTGATAGGTCATGTGAACATTTCCTCCTCGATTCAGGAGCCACAAATTACATCATCAACAACAAGAAGTTCTCCAGGAACACGGACGTTCGCGAAGTCCGAGGAGGAGTGTAAGACTGTCAATACGCCGTGTGACATGTCGATACATTCTCCCAAGACAAAAGAGGGAGATGTCAGAGATACGTATTGCTCGTTAGTCGGAGGACTTTTGTACCTCGCTGTGGCCAGCAGACCGGATTTATGTTATGTCACATCATACTTGTGTCAATACCTAGATAAATGCACTCCGGATCATCTGTCACTGGCGATGCGAGTTTTGAGGTATCTCAGAAGATTCCCGGATCTCGGAATCACGTACAGAGGTGATTCCTCCGAGAAAACAGTGGCTTTCTCTGATGCCGATCACGCATCCGATCCGTCAGATCGCAAATCCATATCGGGCACTCTCATCATGAGGAATGAAGGCCCCGTGGTCTGGCACTCCACGAAGCAAACAGCTGTAGCCATCAGTAGCATGGAGTCTGAATTTTACGCGAGTTGCGAGACCATCAGGTCGATCATGTGGATGAACAAACTGTTATCCGAACTGAATCGACCAGAGAAGATTCCCATGTTCATGGACTCACAGTCGGCTATAGCGGTCATCAAATCCCCTGCCCGGTATCGCCGATCAGAGCATATCGAATTAAGGAATTATTTCGTAAAGGCAGCTTACCAGGAGGGGAAGATTGACATTAATTTCATTTGCTCAGCGGACCAGAGTGCGGGCATCTTGACAAAAAGTCTTAATCGGGTAATCTACGAGAAGCAGAAACAGTTACTAGGATTGGAGACATGGCCACCAGTTCAGGTCAGACCAAACTGATTCAAATGCTCCTGATCACTGTCCTACTAACTCCAACTAACCAGTATTACTCGTACGAGGAGGATTGCGGGCAAGAATGCATGGAGGCTAAATTACCATGCAACATTTACAAAATGCAAGATGACACTTTCTCAGTACAATGCGTGAAGCCAACTACCTGTATTGAGCACGCCAGCTCCCAAATTCGCTGTGTCTCAGAAGATGCCCCCACTCGGGGAGGCTCATCTAATTGGCAAATGTTCGCACCTACAAAGGTAAAGGACTGCTCCCTTTGGAGACTGATGTCATTAATTCAGGCGGCGCTCACAGGAATAGTGATCACGACTACGATCATAAAATTGGGCATAAGATACAGAATGAGAGTGGCATACCAGGAGCTTCCGCAATTGCCACCGGATGATGCTCCTTATCAACATACCGTAGAATCCATACCACCGCCCTAAACTCGGACTGATTAATAGGTATGAGAAGGAATCACATGAACATGAGGACCTAAACACGGTTACTACGAATGTGATTCCCATATTGACTGGCCGGTAAACAAGATAATCACGTGATCGACCAGCCGAAACAAAACAAACCAGTCGGATGGGAAAGGGTTGATCTGAAGAACTAAATCGTCCGCATGAGAGAACAATCAAAACAGATCAACCTCATAATGGCGCATGAGACTTCGAATGAATAGACCTGACGATGTCTTCGTTTGAAATGACTGGTTTATTATTATTTTTTTTTTTTAAAATAAGCTTCATTTATTCAATAATACTTTCAATCATCAATTCCACTAGGGCTACGCCCTGTTAGTGGTCCCGCTGAGTCTTTGAAGCTTGTACCTAGGACACGTGCTCACTTCCCCCCTCTCTGCATATCTGATAGAGAAATTCTAAACTTACATTTAACATACTCTCATATGCGCGATGAAATCATTCAAATTCCTCCTCAAACTCCTAATATTGAGTAGGGCAAAAGTGAGCCGCCCCTCCTTAACATTCAACTCGGCTTGCATAGTACGAGATCAAGAGACCACATGAGACATAGTTTAGCAATCTAAGATTTGATTTTTCCACTCTCGCATCATAACATCTAACATCATAACAGCAACACTCCGACACTTTGTACATGAATAATTCGGCTCTCGTTGCTTGCTTTCTTTTTTTTTTTCGTTCGCGATGAACCTTATCTTCTCGTAGCCTTGGGTTTATTCTGCTGCTTCAAGGTGCGCGTTCTTTTTCCCAACGTCGATCCTTCGACCCTTAGAGCTGCCGCTGGACTCGCCGGTTGAAGAGCTCCTTCCGCTAAAAGCTTGTCTCTGAACTCCAGAAGTTCCTCCATCGAGTACACTGTGATCTTCATCGATTCGTTCTCCTTGGTTTTCGTAAACACGACCGATTGATTCCTGGTAATGGGTCGGCAGTATGCCCACCCCGCCTCTTTTTTCACTACATTGGCTGTTCGGAGCAGTTCACTCAGGAAACTGGATAGGTGGTACCGCACCTGTATGGTTCCTTCACCTCCTATACCCAACGCCTTGCACGACAGGTCTGTGACCGATCTGATCTTCTGAAAAACCTCCTGTGCGTTCGGCCCACACTCGAACTGAGCCAAGACTGGACTGTTGTCTTTAGGCCCCATCCGATGTGCCATGATGACCCGGTGTCTCGCGTTCGTCTTCGACATGACTTTGGCCACCAACTGCTCCGTCGTTTCTCTCCTCTCTCCTGCCTTTCCTGGCAGCCCATAGAAAATGAGATTTCTTGCCTTCTGGTGTTGTTCTTGCAAGTTGCTCTGTAACGTGAGCTGGCTGACTTCCGCTTTCAGCGCCGAGTTGCTTCGTTCCAGTTCTTGCACTCTCGCGCACAGTTCAGGCACCAGATTGATCTTTTCCTTCAGATAGCCTACCTCCTGAATCACCTGCTGTCTTTCGATTCTCGCCATTTCAAGCTCTTTTCGCAATTCTTCTTTCATTCCCATGATTTGGTTCATCACGTCTCTTAACGAAGGATCCATGATCACTTTTTGCTTCTCACGTCCGTACCTCGTTCGTCTTGAAACAGCTCACAGATGTGCACCTGTGTCTTCGCAAACTCTCTACTTCGGTCCAATCGTAGATTTTGACGTAAATTCTGGCGATTTTTGTGATCTCCTACGGCACGGTTAGAAATCGTGCATCCCACTCGAACAAAAACAAGCAGACTGACAAAAACAAGCAGACTATTATTACTACTACATGGACAGTGCTAATTGTGAATCTGCCTCTGAGCCAGAGGCGTACTCAATCGATTCAACAATTCGGTCAAACCACTCGTCGAACGTTTGATTTTCACCGTAAATCTGTGAAGATCGGGGAATGGATCGCAGAAGCTCCCGAATTCTTTGTTGCTGGAATTCCTGGTTCTTGTGGACTGCTAGCAGGTTATACTGATTTCTGAACTCAGTCGATTTGGAAAGCCACAGGCGACGGGCGAACTTTGTGAAGAAGGGCGGTCTGGGCTGTGGAACGTCCAACATGAGCTCCAGGTCGCTCCGGAACTCACAGAAGCCATTTGTCTCCGGAAACTGCATCCTGCACAGCATTCCAGCCCCTTGCTGAACGGCGGCTAGTAGATCACGGTCGTGTTCGTTCTCGATTACAAATCGATGGTAAGGTTTGATCCTTCGACCAACCCATCGATTGCCGATCCCGCAGACACGCAGCGGTGGAATTGGCAGACATGGTGTTGAACTTCCACACACGCATGACGACTCTAAGGAAACAGTACTCATTGTGCTGATGGAGGTACTGAGCATGGGCACTAATGAATGGCCAACGATCCTGCTCTGCCCCTTATATTTTTTTTTTTGTGTGAGCATCGATTCCGTACTGGGAGAGGGAGGCGGCTGCGGAACTGACGGAGGCTAATCGTTCTTAAGAAATCAGATCGCAGAGGGCCTCCCCCACTGCCGATCGTTTCACCAGACTAATTGAACGAAAGAGGGCAATAACACTAACACATGCAACGAAGAGAATCGAGAAATGAAAACAAACAGAATTCGCTCTTGATAGTCGGCTCTTTAGTTCTTATTCTTCATTCCTGCATGATATTCTCTCCTATTCTCGCCCTTATTCTTCAATATACTCCATTAACTAAAATCAGATCCATTAGCGGATACTGCTGAAATTCTGTTCAGTCTGCCGATACAAACAGGGACCGTTCCGAGCAAAAGGTTTCTAAGTCTTCAACGGACATCACACCGAGCGCCTCAGTCCGACTAATTTTCTTCACCCTTACAATTGAAATGTTAGAGTCTGACTGCAGCGGCCGAATAACACATGTATCCGCGATCGCGGAGAAACAAACAATAATGGCATCTAGAGGCCTGCATATGTATCGATCTATCGATGTAACTTTAGGTATCGGCTGCGTATGTTGAAATCCGCCCCATGGGGCCAAAGGACGGCTCCCACGTCGAAAGCGGGAGTGGATGATGTCATGGTGTCGGACCGTGGCGTTGATGTAGAGAAGACGACTTGCGTGAACTCTGGGGATGATTCAATGAATGTCATCGTTCAGATATGCATTCCAGCAGTCTTGCTTTTAACTTGTAATAGTAATAGACAACCTGAGACACGAGGATGATTAGGGATATCTCACCTATCCCTATCACTAGTTTGCTGGCCACCACAGCCACAACAATACAGAGCAAACCGCGCTTGATCTTTGCTAGCCAGCCACAGCGCTTGGGTTTCCTTCCTCTGATCTCCTCTTCTGGGAGCAACCCCCTCCTTGGGACAGCATCTTCAAGTAACTGTTGAAGCTAGAGAAAGAGGTTCTCTGAGCAGAGTCGAAGGAAGGCCTGGAACCACTAGCTGAAGTCGGTAGTGTGACAACGGAGTGAACACGCACGGGTAGAAGGAATGCACCACAGTGAATTTATTGAGGAACTGGGGTCCTTATATACTAGTGGAGTGCAACGCTCTCTGAGGGGACTACCTATATGAGTCACCTACTTATCATAAGTAGCTAGCTAGGAGACGGAGTCGGGGTGCAACCCCGCTCCGTACCATACACTTATCTTCCTAAGCACGCGTCGTTTCCCCGACAGCGGCATTCAGCTCAGAACCCCGCTTCCTTTCTCCCGAGGAGGCTCAGCTACATAGAACCCCGATGAGTCACACATGCTGACTCATATGGCTGGATTCTGAGCTCGACAGTCTCAAAACCTCGATTCCCAACATCCCCTCTGAATGTCGACAGCGAAGATTCAGGGAAGATGCCAGGCATATGTGACATACCTACAAACGGCAGAGATCTGACCACGCAGGGTCAACCGAGAAAATTCATCATTATAATCATCAGTCCCGATTATCTCTCACAACGCATACTCCGCAGTCTGATCACGTAACCTGGACGCTTTCCGAGGCGAGAAAGAACATTTTTCACAGCATTCTGAGTCTTAGAGTGATCACCCGATTTCCATTGAAAGAGACCGAAGTTTTGTCTCTGCGACTTACAACTTACAACCGACAGTGCCGCCGTGCTCGCAGTGTTCTCTCCGACAGCCAGTAGGCGAATTGAGAGTGAGAAGGCGGCCCCAGCGGCAGCACCCGATCAGTGGGTGGTCATGTGGTCTCGGAAGGCTGTGAATTTTTGGAATTATTGGGATAACTTGACAATTTTATGAATGGAAATCATGCGATCTGTGCTCCAGAGGCATTGCTGATCATCCCCTCTCACAGGGAGCAGAGGATTCACATAAATAAATGAGAATTTCAGCTACAAAAGTTGATGTTGTTTTCAATTTTCGTGAAGTTGAGAGTGAGAGTAGATTGGAGCGGGCTGAGAGCAAAGGAGGGTTTCGGTTTGAATTTGGACCGTTAGAAGTTGAAAAAGAGACATCTCAGTCTGGGCGATTCCGTTAGTCATGCTGTTGCGGAACGGCCGAAGCACCCAGCGTGTGCCCGTGGTAAGCCCCGAATCTGCCCCACGGTCATCCGACGAAGTTGCCCGCAGTCCAAGCATCCGTCGACTCCGACTCCACATGACCACCCACTGATCGAGTGCTGCCGCTGGGGCCGCCTTCTCACTCTCAATTCGCCTACTGGCACTGTCGTTTGTGCGTCGCAGAAGCAAAACTTCGGTCTCTTTCAATGGAAATCTGGTGATCACTCTAAGACTCAGAATGTTGTGATAGATACTCGGGACTGATGATTGTAATGATGAGTTTTCTCGGTTGACCCTGCGTTCGGAGGACTGCATAGGTTAGTTGGGCAGTTACGGAGCACGGGAAACGCGGGAGGGCATGGCTGACTCTGGATGCGATTAGTTCTCGGGCCAATCTGGGAGATCGGAACTGTTGCTGCTTGTTGTTTGTAGAGAAGCAGGTCTTGAGGCTTTCAGTCGGAGTTCCAGCCGTTTCACTTCCTGTCGTAGGCGATCTATTTCCTTCACGTTCAAGACTCTCTGCTTGAACTCCTCGTGATTTTTTCGACACACAATTGTTGTGTGCTCATCTAGACGCGTGAGGTTGTTCTGCTGTTCTTCTATGGTGGTCTTGAGATTCATTATCTCAAGGCGTGAGGCCTCGAATTTCTTCTGCAGATCGCGATGTTTTTCGTCCTTTGTCTTCAGAAACGCATTTGCTGCAGTCAGCTCTGCTTTCAGTGCCATGAGCTCGCTCTGTGAGCTGTTGAGATCGAGCTGCAGAGCGTCGATTCTCGCCTGCAGGTCAGGCATCTCTTTGTGGGATGGCGATGATGTGTCCTCTGAGACACATCCCGAAGTTGACGAAGTTTCAGTCCTCACGGTGTTTTCCGTGGACATCAAGCAGGGCTCCTCTTCCGCATTCGTCTGCCACAGCAAGAGCTCATGCCTTACGAGGAGTTTTTCGGCGTAAGCCCAGGTGCCGAAGACTGGGTTCTTGGCGTACTCCTCGCGCTCTGTCTGTCGTTTTTGATTGGCCGAGTTGGTTTCCGGCAGCGCGGATAGGGTTCGGTAATAATGTCGAGACACCTCTTCAAATGTCGGCCAGATAACATCGGCCACTTTTTTAGCTACAGGTTGTGGCACTCGATGGAGTGCCTGGAGTTCTAAAACATAATTCCAATATGGTTGACGTTTCGGCATTTTGGATAAGCAGGAGAGTGGGTGGGCACACGGATGGGACAGTCTCAGGACGGCAACGGGACTAGGTGGGAACCTGCGGGAGCGAGAAAAGCGTAAGCCTGTAAGCCAGGGTAGGCAGCCAGCGATGGAGTTATAGGCATGCATGACAAGATGTATCTGAGAACCAAAGCAGACAGCGCAGGAAACTAAAAAAAAAACAAACTTGCATCAGAGTTCTACGGAATTGGCTCGGTGGTGGGCATGTAGGGGCTGTCAACGCTCGGTCCAGGTGAGGGATTCGCGAAACGTGCGTATCCCCGACGCTTGTCGGCTAGCATGCACAGGACCGTCGTGATTAAAAAAACAGCCAATGTGAGTAACGCGGCACCACCCGCCAGGATCCAATGCAATAATCTATGTTCTGGAACCGTTGGGTTGGTGGTATAGTGTGTGTCCCGGAACGCAAGCCAAATTTGTTCACCTCCAAGTGGAGGGAGATTGGGACGCAGGCACACCTCCGCAGGCGTCGCGACGTCCTCACACATGGACGTCACGACATGGCAGTCGCATTCGAACGCAGTGTCCCGCCGTCGAATCGCACAACTCACATTCAGTGAGAGACAGTCAATGTCGCAGTCTTCATATCGAAAGTAATTTGGAAGAGCGGACATGACATGTGGAATCACGAGCAAAACTATGAGGAGTAAGCCTGTTCGAGAGGCCATGGTTGTAAACCGATCAGAGATCTCAGGCGCTCGAATCGTACTCGTTGAAGCGGCTTCGTGAGCGTATCGCTCAAATTGTCTCCGCTTGAGATATAGCGGTATTCCACTTGTTTTCGTTCGGCGAGTTGACGAACGTAAAGAAAACGGACAGCGACGTGCTTGGTCCGCTTATGGAAAACCGGATTGTCGATCAGAGCAAGGGTCGATTTATTGTCGCAGTAAACAACTGGTCGGATGTTGTGTATGTGACGGAACACCTCGTCACGTAGGAGTAAATACAGTTTAGACAGCTTTTTGTCCTCAGCCGTGCGGAGGCTCCAAAAGAGACGGAGACCCTCCCACGACTCCGGGAGCGTCTGAAGAAGCCGCTGACAAGCGGCCGCCTCATCAACGGTAGCCCCCGATAAAGTGAGTCGCTGCATGACGTGTTGGAACGCATCAATATTTTTGGAGGCAGATTTGGAGAAGTTATATCTGAAGCCGTAGAATTGAGCCAAGGCAGCATCCTTTCCAACGGTGGAAGTACCGCCAAAACGCTTTTTCAAAGCCTCCCAGAGTTCCTTTGCATTCAAATCCGCAGTGGTGTTTCTGTAATCTCCAGCAACAATAGATAGCGGAATCGAAGTCAGAATGATTTGTTTGGCTATGGCATTAGCTCGAGGATATTCAGGAGCCGTCAGACCCAGTTCGCCTTTGATTACTTTGTTGGCATCGGGATGCACCTGAACGGCCACGATTGCCAGAGCAGACCACGCGAGGTAGTTTCTACCATCTTCTGCCAGCGAAATACCTGCACCCTGAATGGATTTTATACCAGATTCGCTTGCTGCGGTGAGAGTTGGCATCCTCTCAAACGTTGGAGACTCGGGGATCTCGTAATCGTCAAGATTAAACGAAGATTCACTCGAAGTCTCTGGAGCACTTTGCATGAGCCGAAAAATACGACCTGACTGCACTGTATGAGCTGAATCACACAAGAATTGGTGGTGGAAAAATTCAGCTTACCCGGTTGAGGTTAGGCGTAGAGGCACAACCGTCGCCACGTAGCCGTTACGTGGCTGATAACGTGTTGAGGCTAGAGAAAGAGGTTCTCTGAGCAGAGTCGAAGGAAGGTCTGGAAGCACTAGCTGAAGTCGGCAGTGTGACAACGGAGTGAACACTCACGGGTAGAAGGAATGCACCACAGTGAATTTATTGAGGAACTGGGGTCCTTATATACTAGTGGAGAGCAACGCTCTCTGAGGGGACTACCTATATGAGTCACCTTCTTATCATAAGTAGCTAGCTAGGAGACGGAGTCGGGGTGCAACCCCGCTCCGTACTGTACACTTATCTTCCTAAGCACGCGTCGTTTCCCGACAGCGGCATTCAGCTCAGAACCCCGCTTCCTTTCTCCCGAGGAAGCTCAGCTACATAGAACCCCGATGAGTTACACATGCTGATTCATATGGCTGGGGGCTTCGCTGGATTCTGAGTTCGATAGTCTCAATACCTCGATTCCCAACAGTAACACCTCTTCGTCATCAACTCTCATCGCGGGTATCGTTGAGGTCCACGCTAGGGAGGCATCGGAAATCACGATTGGATTTTTGGCAGAACCCAGAGGGTGACCATCTTTGTTTAATACACACGAACAGGAGTCGAGCCTGATGGGATTGGCTAGGCAGCATCCGGGTTGCTTTACAACATTCATCTTTCTTGAAATTGAGAACTGAGTTCCCTTCAACTTACGTTTGTTGTCTGCTTGGAACGTTCGAGCGGGGGCTTCGCCGGCAGCGGAAAGTCAGAAACTTCGTATACGAGTCGGACCAGGATCGGCGTGCTGGTCTGATCGTGATGAAGAGCTCAACAGAAAAGGATGGACAACTGCCGAAAACCGGCTTTTATGGGAAATGAAATGATCAACGAACATTGCACGGCCAATTCTGAAAATGTTCACATCGGAACTTCGCATCGAAAAACTAATTATGTAATTCGAATCGGGTCAGATGTGCTGTTCCTCGAAACTTCTACAGATAATCCCGATCACTCTATAATTAGCACTCTGATTTGCTGATCCATCAATGTTCGAAAACAACGAATTCCAGTCTCCGAAGAGAGAGAGAGAGCTTTCAGGGTGACATCATTTATGGAATAATGATTGGATCGAGATATTGTTCTAGATAACCAATGTTTATTGTCCAATCAAAATTACTACTACTAAATGTATGAACTAAGTCGAGGAAATGTAGCACTGGAAGCCCAGACATTGAGTAGCTGAGCCATACAGACTGTTAAACAAATCCAGCCTGTCCTGAGATACTTCGATGACTCGAAGTCGAGATGCTCCACTACTGGTGTGCACCATGTCGAGCTCAGTGCTCTTGACCGGCCTCAACAGACACACCTGATCCCTGACCGAGGAGCAGACGTATGCTACGGTGTGAAGCCGACAAAGAAAGCCGTGGCTGATCACCAGAACCACGATCGATGTGATGACAATCACCAGGACAAATGGAAGCAGTTTCTTCGGCCAAGTGCGGACCGTTCGTCCTGGTCGAGTCACAGGTTGTAGCGTCGACGTGCCTTCCTCTTCTCCCTCATGGAGCGGATCCTCTTCGCCAATCGCGATATTCGACAGTAAAAGGCTTGTCGCGCGTGTCTCATCCATCTCAACAGGACTGAACTGACCATAGCCAAGATCTGAATGACCTGCTCAGGATGCCGTCTTTTGGAGACCGATTAATCCAACGGAAATGAGACCTTTCCAGAACTCTCACTCAACACTCTATTCTCGATCATCCGACAGCACTCGAGGTGGAAATCAATCCCAACCTAAACAACTGCGACGTACTTCTAAACGAAATCACGCGTAACGAAACCCCGACCAGACATCCATCCGAACCGGAATGACTTAATTTTGGTTGTAAACGCATTCCATCGAGTGCCTGAGTCGAGATTGGAGTGTATGATACTCAACTGTGGAATACTTATTCATCCGTATACCTGGACTCCGAAGCCAGCAGCGCGACTTGTGATAGCCGCGGTCTCTCAACGGCTCGATCCACCGGTGCAGTCGTCAGGGCATTCTTGCCCGAAATCCTGGCTGCATGCGACGCCAGTGAAGATTTCTTGAAGACTCGAAGCGGAATGTTCTCGGTCATCTCGAGGACTGAAACCAGATATGCACTTATTTTATAGTAAACTGATCGACAAAAGGTGTTTTCTTGAGGGAGATTGTCACACGAAAAGAATAACCTTCTTGCAAACCCGCAATACTCAGAGAGAAAAGACTAATGTAGAGCGTTGAAGCAAGCTAGAGTGTAATTCACAAAATTATACAAAACTATGTTACAATGATGAATCATCACAGCGAGGCATCGTTGTCACTTTACCTCGATAAACCAAGTCTTCAGTGTACACCTTGGAAAAGGTCCGTGACTCCGAACGAATGACGCGTTGATCCTTGGAAGAAAAGCGAGCAACTGAAACCCGATCCAAGGATTTCTTCTTGTCCTGACGATGGATGTGTCACCAGAATCGATACCGACTCAGACGACGACGGAAGAGTCGTTGTCTTGATCCATGATTCATTCACTAGCGGAGAGAGATCTGTTGTGGAGATGTTGAATTCCGTCACGGACTGTGACGGACAACCCGTCATGTTCAAAGAAATCGGAACAGCATCCTTGTGAGAAGGAGTCGTTCCGGCAAGATCAAATGACAGCTGAACTATCATCAATGTAACTGCAAAAGGAGAAATCATCGTGGAAAATAATTGGAAGTCGGAAATGGAAAGTAATCGAATTCACACATTCCAGAAAATTCCAGAAACGCTAGACAAGTACTACACGGAAATCGCATTCGGAAACCGGAATCTATGGAATTCCCTTTTGTAACAGACACATAGGTATCGATGTTGGAATTTTGTCGATCATAATAGAATGTTAAGACTAAAACATATGTGTTACCGTTTGCTCATTGCAAGACACACCGAAGGAGGGATGTTAAATTCACAGATTCTGTGTGTCTTCCAACGCAACACCCTGGATATGGATCTATCCGTATTTAGTAATCTGGACGTAGGACATTCGTAGGATGTACGTGGGTGATCATCAGAAGAACACGGGATAGTTTCCCTCTCTATAGTATAATATATAAGCATGCTTTCTAGCCTTAATAAACACTGGGTACGCTTTACGCGTTCACGGAGCGTCTTTATTCAGTGCTAGTGGTCTCGATATCTTCAACACAGACGCCGCCGTTTGTGACAGAAATGCACACGAAACCAATTTCGTAAGAGTGTTGCAAAGAAATGACAAAGCTCGGAAAGTTCTCACGGCTCCTTGAGATTTGATGATTTGTGATGGAGTCGTCGTGACGGTCTTGGTCTGATTTTGAATGAAGGATGAGTTTTGATGAAATGACTCGACTCGGCTGACCCCACCGGTCAGCTCACTGATTGAGCGAACACCTGAATCATGATTTAGATGATGTGAGCATCAGAAGCTGGATCATCAAGATATTACAACCACGGGTTTAAATCGAAGAATCTTAACTTACCCAGGAGAAGGAGGACAACAAGCAGGGCTCCGCCAAAAAGAAAAGTAATCAGAATGGAAAAGGGCAGACGGGTACGTTTGGGCGGAGTACTTCCACCGGGGTCAGAAGCTGTTCGATTAAGCAGATGGGCTGCTTCTGGAGGAAATGAAGCTCCGTTTGAGAAAAATTGTCCAAAGCTGACATCAGGAAGTTCAACGTCTCCGAAGCTAATCATTTGTTGTCTTTTTCTACACATTGGATGAACAGGGTATTCAAAAATGGAAACAAGCTCTCATGATTCAAAAGGATGGTAAATTTTATGTGGTCTGCACCACTGAGCGTCGTTCCCTGATAACGGTCTCCGATCTCACTTCATTCACTTCCCGTGTCGCATTTCGGATCATTGGAATTTTCCCTTTTTGCCTGTGAACTCCGTTTTTCCGGGACATGGTTCACTCGGTGACAGCCGATCGGTATCAGAATCGGCGATCTGCTGTTGATTATCGTCGTGAATGGCTCCGCGAATTTGGTCAATGGCAGTTGGGCCTCAGTTGGGTCTGAGAAAAGGCGCTTTCCCGGTGATGTGGAATCTGTGGACTCTGTTGTTCGACCTTAGAGACATCGTGACTCCAGATCTGTGAAGCAGCCTGCTCTCAAGCGAAGAAGGAGCAGAGAAACGTCCGTGTTATCCCAACAGTGAAGGCTTCCTGATCCTGAATGATGGCATGAACCTTGAGCAGAGTCCCTTTCATAGACCAATTGATGAGATCTCTATTGAATTGATGAGTTTCAACGACAGTGTCGCTCAAAGTTCTCCACCGCTTGAAGCAACCGTTGATCCCGATAGGTCCAGTGGAAATTCTCGCTTCCTTTTACCATTGGATTCCCAGCAGAGTGTCCTTGTGAACTTTAATGAATAATGTGGAGATCCCGGCCACTCGATTTTCCGAAGGCACTGATAACATGATGAGCATCGATCTTGATCGCGATGAGGGGGAGCATGCTGATGTGGTTGATCGCGTTCGTCCGCATCGTCCTTGCCTCCGGTTTTCAGCCAAGATTGGAAATACGCTGCTACTTTTCTTTGTTCCAATCATCCTTCTTGTGCTCGGTTTTACCCTGATGCAATATCGTCAGTATTGCTGTGACTGTGACGCAAGAAAAAAATTAAAGAAAATTGACGAGCTCACAATATAATGTTTATATGCCTAGATATATTCCCTATCCTTTTCTTTCAGTGCCCGCGTTTGTTGTTTCAGACAAAGATCTTAGACATATTGATAATTACTGTGGGACCTTTAATGTTTATGCGTCAGGAAATGCCTTTTGAATAACCTAGATGATATATGTGTGCACTCAAGTAGGTAACACATGAAGGGAAAATATATGTATATTCGTTTGATTTGGCCTTAAGGTATCCTTTATTGCATGAAGACAGTTAGTACATGTGTAACTTATGGTTCTTCTTGTAGATTTTCTTCTCTCAATGGAACATAGTTTGTTGATTCATCCTGTCGCTGTTGTGAGTGTGGTTCACTCCTTCTTTTCCACCACCTGTGGATGTTGACCATCACGAATACCAAGTTTCCGATGGAGGATACCAGCGAGATTGCCACTACAATCCAGAAGAATGACCTTTCGTCCGCTTGAACTGGAAATGGTATTAGGGGTGACGGTGCTTGTCCTGGAGTTGGTGGTGTTGGCGGTGTCGGCGGCAATGGTGGCGTTGGCGTTGGATTGTTTCGCTTTGACCAAGCATCCCAAATCGCTTCTCCCCTCGACCGGGGGTTTCTCTGGCCTGAGGCACACGGTGTCTCGATCTGCGCCGTCCTCGCAGGCTTGTTGATCCTCGTAGCAATCACACGGGAAGTTCTCAGGATTGGTTTCCGTGATTGTGCACGAAAGATTTGTCCTCCTGCAGAACTCCGCGCAGTTCTCGTACTCTAAGTAGCTCGCCGTCTTCGCTGCCGCTGCTGCCGTCAGGAGTAGGATGATGATTGTTTGAATCCTGGGAACCATCTGTGGGAAGAAGACCAGCAAGATTTCGGAGTTCCTGGAATTTGACTCTTACCAAGGGCTTTGTCATAATGTCCGAAACATTTCTTTCCGTTGGGCAGTATTCAATGGTTATCTCTCCTCGCAGAAACTTCTCTCGGCAATAGAATTCTCTAACCTGGATGTGCTTCGAACGTCGGTTGGTTTTGTTCGTTTTAGCGACACAGATGGCTGCCTGATTGTCCACCAAGTGATGTGGAAGGACTTTGAAACCTAGTTCTTCCAAGAGGCGAGAGACCCATGTACTCTCTCGCACACACTCAGATAAAGCCACAAGCTCCGCTTCCAGCGTCGACAGGACGACTGACTTTTGTCGGACTGACCTCCAGACCACTGGTCCACCGAAATAGATCAATGCTCCGGAAACTGATCTCCGTGTTTCGCTGTCGCTAGCGAAATCTGAATCGGAGACACACCAGTTCGTACGAACTTTCGGTAGCATACCGGATGCCGTGCGTCTTGCTTGCCTTCAGATATCGGATCACTCGTAATGCGAGCTTGTAGAGCGGCTTGGTTGGTCTTTCCAGGAAACGGCTGAGGAAGTTTACCGTGAAGCCGATGTCGAATCTTGAAACGGAAGCGGCAAATAAAAGCGCTCCGACTGCTTTTCGATACCTCAGGTTCAGGTCTACCTCTCCATCGTAGTTTTCCCATGAGGAATTTTCCATGGGTGTTGCAAGTGATCTGCAATCCTTTAGACCGAATCGCTCTGCTAACTCATCAATGTATCGGGATTGGTGGATTCGTATCTCACCCCTATCCAATGACTGCTCGATGTGAAGTCCGAGGTAGAGAGTTAGATCCTTGACGGTGATCTCGAATGTCTCCTTGAGTCTTGTGAGGAACTCGTTGATTGTATCTTCGTTTTCGGCTGCAAGGAGACCATCGTCCACGAATAGCAACAGAAGAATTCTACCAGGTGGATCTCTCATGTAGATGTAGGCGTCTGCATGGCAGGGTTTCAGGCCGATGTCTCTCAGCACCTTGTCAATCTTGAGGTTGAACATTCGGCTGCTTTGCCGGAGTCCTTAGAGAGATTTGTGTAGATGGCAGACTCGTCCTGAGACATCATCGAATCCCTCTGGCTTTTGAATGTACAAGTCTTCTGAAAGATCAGCGCTGAGAAATGCTGTCGATACATCGAAATGTCGGATGACCATTTTGCAAACTTCGGTTGAGTCTTTCTGGAATTCCGTTGAGTTGAGGATTGTAGGCGGGAGAATAGCTGTAGTCTGCACCGATGTTGTTGAGAGTTTCGTAGACATCCTTGTTTCGGAATTCCGTTCCTTGATCCGAGTGAGGATGGTAAACCTGATGTCCGCTTTTATTGAAGAACCACTTGGTGAACCGTCAAATGCATTCTGGTACCTGGTCTTTGGTCTGGATGAAGTAAACTTTCCTGAAGCGGCTTCTGTCGTCTGTAAGTGTCAGGAAATGATTAGCGCCATCGTAGCTGCAAACATCCAGCGAGCAAACATCTGCATGGATGTGTCCAATTCTTGGGGCGAGAGCTTCCTTTGGTTTCGGCTTGCTCGAGTCATCTTTCCTTGATATTTGACATTGACTGCTAGAGGATCACCTCCGCTGATCATTTTCACGTCTTCAAGAGCAGATGTCATTACACACGGTTCGTTCCAGAGTAGCAATCGCCGATTCACACAGTCGTTGTAGGGAAAATGTCCTCCGCGCACAGGGTTGTGAACATAGCCAACATTCAGATAAAGTGCGGATAGACAATTCATGAACCAACTTTTTCCTGCGTTAGCCGGGCCTAACAAGTACATACAATTTTTTTTAGGGAGTTTTTTCTCAGATATATTATACAGTCGTTCAAGAAATGGAACAACTTTGGTCCCGTATTGATGTTGGAGAAGAAGCTCTAATATTTCCATCGAGTATTCGACACTATAATAATACGAATCTACAGGCTGCTGGCGACATGACCAGTGCGGATGATCGCAATCCGACACAAGATCAAATATTTGATGAAGAGTGAATGTTGCTGTTCGACGTTGAAGCTGTTGAATAGCTCGTCGGTAGTCGTTATCACTCTTGGAAAAATACGAAAGATCTTCGTCAAGTAACCACATTGGTAGCTCACAAGCAGCTGCGAAGGGGACTGGCAGAAAGTTGAAAATAGAGGCCATTAGAGTAGTATGAACGGTTTTCTTGCGGCGACTCAACAATCCCTTTGTGATTGTTGGACTTTCGGAAATTTTCCGGCGCTTCGGAGTATATGTTCTTGGAGCTCCTTCAGAATCCGTAGAGTCGTCCGAATGTCCTCTGGGTCCTGGCACCGGCCGAGCGCGATCTTGGCTCGAAAAGCAGCTTTCTTCCAAGCTGTCATACTGGTCTCGTTCTTCAGAACAAGAGCAGGGGACCAAATTTTGATGTCGACGTAACGACGATGGTGTACAAAAGAAGCGTCCGATTTCCAATTGTACGATTTTCCGTTCTTCACGGCAGTAATATTGCAGCCAGTGAAACCAGAAGGTCCGGGTGCTGATGTCGCGGACGAAAACGCATCGACGTCCACGTCGTCTCTTGCAACGGATTCCGGTGAGGAAGGCGCATCGACAGTAGCTTTCGGCGAATTTGCTACTTTGATAGAAATGGGCGTGTCGGTCCTGCGGGTTTTTTGTTTCGTGGAAAACGATGGCTTTGATTTTTTTGCGGCCGGTTCTTTTTCGGGGGTCCGAGCAACGAGGTCTGGTGAGTCTATGTCCCTTCTCAGTGTCAAGCGTTTCCAGAGAACTGCAGGGATAGACGTCTCCGAGCCATCGGTAATCTCCTCGAATCTCGAGGCGACAAGCGCTGGCCAATTGTTGGTGGATGCAGAAATGACTTCGAACAGTGTAATCAATGCCTGCTTGAGCTGTGGAGATTTCAGGTATTGGCAATTGTATGCGTCCTTCAGAAGCAATCCAATCCAGAAGAGAGCTTTCTCCGGCACGTAATCGTTTTCTAATATCTGTGCAAAAGTTAGAGCCAACAGCAGAGCTGTCACTGGCTGTAATTCCTCCTCGGGCTGAACTCCGTGTCGAGGATAAGGTAGTTGAGCAGTCATTGCTCGAAGAACTTCCCCGACGCTTTCGGCGATTTCTTCGTAGCCGAACCTCCACGTCGCTTGAGTCGACACAATCGCCGTGTCCGCTTCGAGAAGAGCCGCTGGGGTGGATTTGGATTCCACTACCTGGACTGTTAGCAAATTCTTCACATCGGAGAGCACCGTCTTTGACGGTGGGGTGTCTTCTCCGTATCGCATGCTTAGGGTTTTCCTATTGGTCTACAGCACTTCGTGCATGGCACTCGTGGTTGTTCTAAGAATCATGGCGTCGGTTGGACACCTTTCATCTCTCATGCGTTCGGAGATTCACAATCGAATTCATGAGATCGAACGAACCCAGTGAGGTTTCGAATCGCAACAATGTTTGCCTCGGCTGGACACAAAGCTTCGAAGACGTAGAGTCCTTCTCATCTTTGAGCATGGATCTTGCCTGCCTCTTCCTCCACGATCATAGCGTCTTTGGTGACCTGAATGCTACTTCCCGAATCTGTAAGCTTTCCCACTGAGACGAGGTTTCGGCGTAAGTCTGGCACATACAGAGTTTCCTCCAATTTCACGGTTGCTCCATCAGGAGTTTTCAGGATGATCAGGCCTGTTCCGTGTGCGTAGAGATCCTCCGATCCATCCAACGTCACTGCCCGCTTGTCCTCATATGGTTCGTAGTCGGTGAACCATTTGATGTCATTTACCATGTGGTGGCTGCAACCCGAGTCGATTATGAACTCCTGATTGGCGCTTTCCGCCTGATGAGCTTCAGGAATATCAAGGTGGACAATGAGTGCTTCCACGAGGTTGACTTGAGGATGCGATTGTTGTTGGTGTTGTCTGGGTCTCCCCCGACCTCGGCCGCGTCTTGTCGCTCGATGCTGCTGAACCTGGACCCTGCAATGTCGGGCGATGTGTCCGCGTTGATTACACTTGAAGCAAATGACGTCAGAAAACTGCTGACTCACCATTCTTCTTGCATTTGTGAATCTGCGGAATCCATGTCCTCGTCCACGGCCTAATCCAAAGCGAGAGAACATTGCTGATACTACATTGGTATCTTCTGAGCTTCTTCTTAAAGCCTCGGATTCAATCAGACTGATGAGGGCACTCAGTTTCTTCTTGTCGTCAGGTCTGGTGCCCCATCCTTGTCGCATGGGTTCCTATGATGGTGGTAAGGATGCCAGAATTCGGGTGCATTGGAAATCTTCTTCTACCTTGGCCCCAAGAGATGCTAGTCGATAGACAAGTTTCTTGAAGTTTAGAAGGTTTTGACTGGCTGGAATACCTGGTTGATACTTGAAGTTCAAGAAGTCATTTGTTGCAGCCTGCTTCAATTCTCCGTTAGTGCTGTTGAACTTGTTCTTGAGCGTTCTCCATATTTTTTGGGCTTCGACTGTTTGGGAGTTTTCAGCAAACAATTCAACAGCAAGTTCTTGTGCAATTGAGTTGAACAGAACATACCGTGCGGCTTTGTTGCCCATGTTGAAGTTCTTGAGCTGGGTTTTTCCATCTGCTGCGGTCTTTGCCTTTGCTGCATCGTGTGGGTTCTTTCCGCTCACGACGTCCCAAGCGTACTGTTCTCCGTCCAAAACCGTGGGAATCATTGTTGTCCATGTGATCCAGTTTGAACCGTCTGCAGCTAGGATGATGTTGCTGACAACTCGTGGCCTAGGTCCACACACCAGAGGTTCTGGATCTGCCGCTTCAACAGATGAAGCTTCTTGTGCTTGGTCGTCCCCGACCAGCACGAACTCGCGGCCATCCATAGCCCTCCTGGCTCACTTTCGTCTGTCGTTACCTTGATGAGATGGTCGTGCTGATAACGCTGATGAACAAGGGCCCGTTTCTAGCTCTGCGGCAGAACAACTCAGACTAGTCGTGCAACCAAGGAGAGATGCTATGGACGGCTCGAATAGTGAAGAGACAGAGGTTCGGCTACGACTGAACTTTTCACACGCGAGTGCTACGTTTTATTCCACCTTTTAAGGGAGAGCACTATCTGCCAAGGATTCTACATATCTAGCAGTACCTCTTCTATTTCTACCTATGTCACTTAGCGGTTGAATTACATTTCTCATTTATGGGGCATCATGACAAACGAGAAGAACCGCTTCCATTCCCGGATCAGCCGTTGGCGAGCTCAGTCTAGCACTCCGAGTGAGTATGAAAGATGGCTACTGCCCATTTTATACCATCCCTTCTCACATTCTTTCAAAGCGGAGGACTCGAGTTATTCGAGGCAGAGGATTCGAGTTAATCGAAACGGAGCATAGAAATTATTATTCGGAATCAGGGAATGAGGCGATTTCGTTGGAACAACAGCAAAGGTAAATTTCGTGAGTCTAGAAAAATGATATTAGTTGAATAGATATTGCAGGGAGACTTTATATCCTGACACTCGACTCCGCAATCTTCATCATACGAGAAATAGGGATATGCATGCGGGATTAGGATGGAGATCATGAGGATTTGGATCATGCACCTCTGACCTGTCCTGGTTGCCATGCTTCCAATCCAAGTAGTTGTTTCTGTTTCTCGAAAATGCTGCGGTTCAGGCATTTAGTCAAGATGTCTGCTCTCTGGAGTCCTGAGCACACGAATTGAACGTTGCAAGGGCCAGATGATCTGGGGTGCTTTTATCGAGATACTGGCACAGGTATGACGTGGCAAAACTTATGTCTGGTCTGCTGGATACCGCAAGATACAAGATTCCGCCGACCAGCGACCTGTATCGTTCACGCACATTACCGACTTTTGTTTTCGCGGCGTGAATCGAGTTGTCGCACGGCGTCGACACTGATTTGCATTCTGACATGTCGAATTTTGCAAGAAGCTCTCGGACATACTTTCCCTGATGGACGTGGTAGTCGAAGTTTTCGTTCACTTCGATCTGCATTCCGAGATAGTACGATAACTCTTTGGAGGTAATTTTGAAATCATTGCTTAGGGAATTTATAAACTCAAGTACAATTTGTTTCGTCTTTCCCACCACGAGTCCATCATCGACGTATATCGCGACGATCAGTCGTGAGCTGTTCTTGCTTCTGAAAATGCACGGATCTGTGAGGCATGGTTCCAATCCCCTGTCCAAGAGCACCTTGCTCAACTTCTCGTGGAACAGGAATGGGCTCTGGCGCATTCCGTACAAGCTTTTCTTGAGTCTGAGTACTCTTCCAGATCCGTCATTGTCACCTTGTGGCTGTTTCATGTAGATTTCATCTGGTAGATCAGCAGTCAAGAATGCTGTGACCACATCAAACTGATGGGCGTATAGCTTTTCCTGTGCTGCAATGCTGAGGATCATTCGAATACCCTCAGCCCTCGCCACAGGGGAAAATATCTTGTCGGGATCGAAATCACGAAATTCCTGCTGACGGAAACCGCGTAAGACGAGTCTCGCCTTGTACGATTTTTCCGGAGATCCTGGAGAATGTTTTAGACGAAAGATCCATTTTGAATCAAGAGCTTTTGTTGAATTCAGATATTCTGTGTGTCTTCCAACGCAACACCCTGTATGGATCTATCCGTATTTAGTAATCTTGACGTAGGACATACGTAGGATGTACGTGGGTTATCACCAGAAGAACACGGGATAGTTTCCCTCTCTATAGTATAATATATAAGCATGCTTTCTAGCCTTAATAAACACTGGGTACGCTTTACGCGTTCACGGAGCATCTTTATTCAGTGCTAGTGGTTTCAATATCTTCAACACGTATTCAGCACGACATCTGCTCTGCCGACTTGAAGGGTGAGTTGAAAAACCTCGTTTAGAGTAGTAGCGTTGGTCCAACATGGCTTCGGATGACGCGGTCTTTCGACCGGTCGCGTGCCCAGTCATTCTAGACGAGTACGGACAGAACTTCTTGAGTTGGAAGGCCTTAATGCCTCTGTATCTGCAATCAAATGGAGATACGTGGGAAATTATTCTAGGCACACTGGAAGATCCTACGAGGGAAGACCATGAGTTGACTCCAGATGAAATCCTAGTGAAGAAGAGATTTGATAAAGCGAATCTTAGAGGAAAACAAATCCTCTTCGCTTCAATCAATCGGAATCTGATCTCCACAATGTTCTACGACGAGACTGAAACTATCTCAGTCAAAGACGCGTGGGAAAGATTGAAGCTAGGACTGGACAAGAATGTCGCTCTCCGCAAGAGCACAGCGATTTCAAAATTCATGGGCTTCAAGTTTGCTAAAAATAAATCCATCAAAGAAAATCTCCAGTACTTCACAATGCTTGCGAATAACCTGAAAGAGGTTGGAGTGAAGCTAGACAGTGAAATTCAAACAGAGACACTGTTGAATTCACTCCCGATGACTTGGGAGCCCATCAGAATGGGATGGGCTGCCCGAGCAGCAAGCGACAAGGATCTTGCATCCTTGATGGAAGTCATCAAAGCAGAGGGTCATCGAATCGATCCCGGCCGGAGCGTTGAAAAAGCAACGGCTATGCTTTCGCAGATGAAAATTGGTGGAAACAGGTTCGAGAAAACTCGATACCCCAAACGTCCGTTCAGACCACGCTACACCAAACAAAATAGAACATTCACGAACACACAACGGAACACATACAAACGATCGGATGCAAAATGCTACAACTGTGGTATGAGAGGACACTACTCCAGCAAGTGTCGGAAGCCAAAACGGAGCCAGAGTTTGACATCATCAAACTCAACAAGAGCTAGACCTCGGGCGAATGTTGCCGAGGCTCTTATTGTTCATTCGAATGAAAAATTGGCAAGTCAGAATCAATTCCTCTTGGATTCCGGCGCGTCACATCATATTGTGTATTCAAAGAAATGGTTCGACAATATTATCAGAAAATCTGACACCGCGGAGGTCATGCTCGGCAGCAACCATCGCCTGCGGGTTTCAGGCCAAGGCTCTGCCACACTGACCGTCAGAACGAACCAACAAATAGTGAATCTCGAATTAGATGACGTTCTACTCGTACCAACCATCCGAAAGAACTTGATTTCCGTTGGCAAGCTAGCTGAGAGTGGCTACAAAGTCACATTTGAAAATGACGAGCTCACCATCGAAAAGGATGGCATATGTATACCGGTACCCAAGATGAATGAGCTCTACCGACTAGAAGTCGACGGATGCGATCCCCAGAATGAACAGGAAGAACCTGACTATAGGGATCAAGCAGTTGCAATTCCACTCGAAAGTATCGCCTTGAGCGTAGCAAACGCCAGCGACAAAGAACGAGTGAAGAAAACTGAAGCAGTAAGCCTAAAAGGCATTCATGAGCTACTCGCTCACATCAACAAAGGATCTATCAAAAGATTCCTGGAGCTTCAGAACATTTCCTATAAAGATGATCTAGATCAATGCGAAAAATGCATTCTGCCTAAACAGACTAAAAGCTCTGATCACAGCAGACCGAAAGAATCAAAAGCTTCGGAACCAGGTACGGTCGTCGCCGACCTGTGCAGCCCATCGGCTGAATCAATTGGAAAGCATCGACACTTCCTGCTCATCACAGATGAGTTCTCTAAATTCAGGAAGGTCTATTTTCTCCGGACTAAAGATCAAACCGCAAAATGCATCGCACATTATTTAAGATGGTTTAAGAACTTGATTGGACATAATGTCAAGCGGTTCCACTCCGACGCAGGTTTGGAATTCAGAAACAGGAGAGTTAAGACACTTCTTGACAACATTGGTGCGGAACAAACATTCAGTTCGAATTATCGCCCGCAACAAAATGGTCAGTCAGAACGCGGAATAAGGACAATTGAGAACCTAGTTAGAGCAGTCCTTATAAGCGCGGGACTGGAAGGAAAGAAATATCTTTGGGCAGAGTGTGTCAATTATTGTGTGGATATACTGAATGCCACAACAATCAATGATGACACTAAACTCACAGCATACGAGATCTTTTACAATAAGAGAGCTCATTTGAACAAACTGTATGCGTTCGGAACAAAATGTTTCGTCCACAATCAAAAGGCGAAACTGCGAAAATTCGAGAAACGCAGTTTGCCTGCAATTCTGGTCGGATATTCAAATCACGGCCTCGGTTTCAGAGTCTTTCTACCAAAGACTCGAACAATCATCCAATCAAAAGATGTTACCTTCTTAGGCAAACCAATATTGCATTCAGCCAGTCCAAACGAACAAGAAAACCTCCTGAAAAATGCAAAGGAGCAAAACGCGGAGAAAACAGAAAACAAGCCAAACGAAAATGTGTCCTGCAAAGAACCAAAGTCAGAATTTACGATGCCGTCTACTTTCCACGCCGAAGCAAACACCCACGAAAGACGATATGAGCACGACGAAGAGGAACAAATAGATCCGCCAGGCCAGCGAGATCCTTCGTCATTTACTGAGGCTATGAACAGCCCCGAAAAGGCAAAATGGAAGTCTGCAATCGAAGATGAACTGGACTCCATGCGAAAAATGGTTGTGTGGAAGGAAGCTGACCTTCCCGAGGGCAAACAGGCCCTGGATTCTCGTTGGATTTTCCGAGTTAAATCGGACCCAATGGCGTATACGGAACGTTACAAAGCTCGTCTCGTTTTACGCGGGTTCAGACAACGAGAAGGAATTGATTTTTCCGCAGACAAGATATTTTCTCCTGTAGCTCGTCATGAGGCTGTGAGAACGGTACTGAGCATTGCAGCGGAAGAAAAATTGTACCTGCATCAATTTGATGTAAAGACTGCTTTTCTCCATGCGGAACTAACAGATGAAATCTACATGAAACCTCCAGAAGGGAGCAACTGTAACCCAAACAAAGTCTTACGTCTCCTCCGCTCATTATACGGACTCAAGCAAAGTCCTTACAATTTCAATCAAAAATTGACCAAAATAATCACGGACAGAGGGCTTCAGAAAAGTCTAACGGATCCGTGCCTTTTCTTTTAAAATGGAAAAGATCGACTCATTGTCGTAATTTACGTAGATGACGCAATCTGTATGGGAGCAACCAAACAATTGGTATTAGAGTTTATAGACTCTTTGAAACAGGATTTGCAAATCACATCAGGTCCTCTCTCGTATTTTCTTGGACTTCAGATTGAGGTCAACGAGGATGGGGATGTGCATTTACACCAAACCAAGTACGTTGAACAAGTGCTCAAGCGATTCAACATGTCTGACTGTAGACCAATGAGTACCCCATGTGATTCGAGTGTTTATGCAATAAAATCGGATAAAAGATGTGATCAAGAAACGTATCGAGCACTCGTTGGCTCAATCATGTACTTAGCATGCGGATGCCGAATTGACTTTGGATTTGTCACTGCCTACTTGTGTCGATACCTCGATAAATGCACTCCTGAACACTTGGACATTGGAATGAGGGTTTTGCGATATTTAAAATCGTGTCCGTCCCTCGGCATCACGTACAAGAGTAATTCTAAAGAAAAGACTCTTGTCTTTAGTGACGCTGATCATGCAAGTGATCCGGAAGACAGAAAGTCAACATCCGGAACATTAATCATGAGGCAGTCAGGATCTGTAGTCTGGCATTCGACAAAGCAATCAAACATTGCCCTATCGAGTTGTGAGTCGGAGTTCTACAGTGCGTCTGAAAGTGTCAAGGCAGCTATGTGGATGACAAAACTGTTGAGTGAATTGGGCATCCATGAGAAGCTAACCATACATCTTGACAACCAAGCTGCAATCTCCTTGATCAAACAACCGCAGTTCTATCGACGCTCCAAGCATATAGAGATCCGATACATGTTCGTGAGACAGAACTATGAGGAAGGAAAATACAACATAACTTATACGCCGACGACCTAGCAGAGATCTGATTGGTTAACGAAACCGACCGTGCGTTCAGTTTTCCTGAAGCAGAGGACTCTATCAGGATTGGAATCATGGTAGGACAAGTCGGAGTAACAGGTCGTATGTTTTTCATTTTCTTCATAATAACTGCTAATCTAAACGTAACCCATCAATATTTCTCGTACGAACATTGCGATAGAGAATGCAGAATTCACGGGCTTTCATGTAACATAATAAGAAACATAAAAACATTCACTACACCTTGCGTCGGGTACTTGGAATGCGAAGAACGATCGAACGATGACATACCATGTGTCTCTGAGAACAGACCGACATCTGGTGGATCTTCTTTGTGGCCAATCTTCAAACGAAGTATCAAACCAAAACCTAAAGTAACAGAACAATGTTTGATCTGGAAAATTTCAATGCTCTTCCAGTCAGGAATCGAAATGATAATTGGTGCAATAATCGTCATAAGAAAGTACAGAAGATACCGAGCACGAGTTGAGTATGAAAGCATTCCAGAACCTGCGGCAGACTCTCCCTATCAATCCACAGTTGAAACAATACCGCCGACAGAATAACTCACTCAAAAGTGCTTTAGGTAAAAAGTATCCTACCATTCAAATGCAGCACCAAACACTAACGTAACTCAGCTTACTAAGCATCCTAAACGTCACCGAACAAAGCACCAGAACGCAACCCAACGAAGAATGAAGCATCGGTCAAAACGAAAATGGAGCACTGACGCTAGAAAACTACTAGCGCTCCCTACGGAGACGCGTCCGTCAGTACGAAACCGAAGCGAACCCAAACCGCTTGGGTAGCCTGCAGCGCACCCCGTCTAAAATCGACTGACGACACCCACGACCATGCCTTAATCGCTCGACCAGAGCAACTGAGAGAAAGAGAGAGCCCAACATGCGAAGCGATTCTATCAGATCCGCAGTAAAAGAAACGAAACAAGCAAAATCACTAGAAGGCTTGTTTATTGCTGCCGAGGGGGTAGCTCTGCCCAACCTGGCCAATAACATATGGCCTCGATGGCCTGATGAAACCATCGATTAAATCGGTTGTTCACCATGACCGGATGATACGGAGCCATCAAATTCTGCGTTTCTTCCCGAACCGCTAGCATAAAATCCTCCATGTTCTGATGTTGAGCCAGAAGACTGTACTTCCGGCGAAAACTCACACCACGGCTCCACCATGCCGTGGAGGCGATGTGGTAGCTCAGCTGGTAGTGAAGCTCATGACTCCCATCTGTCGACAACTGTAAGGAAGTGCCGACATGCTGCCAAAAGAGCTCGAATCCGGTGATAAAATACAGACGACGATATCGGCGAACGTTGCTCCTTGCGGTCACAATCTGCTTCCAGAGGTACTCATTGTACTGGTACCGAGGGTCTGGTGTTGGTCGCAGCACTCGAGGCAGCCTACCCTTGCCGATGTTTTCCTCTGGCAGTATAGATGGAGGCAGCAGTCTATCGATGAGCGAGACCGCTCTCGCGGTCTTGAGCGGTCTAATCGGCGCGGGTCTGGATCGGCGGGCCATGTTGATAACTGTCTTTGAACACAAGCAGAAAGACTGTGAAAGTAAGTGAAAATTGTGTCCTTTTATACTACTGACCGCTAAGCATGAATCCTTAAAAGGAAATCAGCCTTAATCTAAACCCTCAGCGTTTTCGATACTGCAGAAACTGGAATGACCTCTAACAAACGAGATGGACACGTCTAACGTGGGAGGGAAGAAAATTGGGCGACAAGTGATTCCCATTTCATTCTATTGTAATGTACCAATCTGCCAATCGGCAGACTTCGGGGACCTTTAGGCCCGGACATAAAAGAGCGAATGCGGAACTAAACGATAATTTCTTCACTTGGCAAACCGTTAAACGTCCAACGGGTCTACAAACGAGCGAGTCTTGGTTCATTCGCCTCAGAGCAGAAGGTTTCAACTCCTTGTACGCTGACTCGAAAACCTCCCTCTGAAGACGCTGTCGTTCGTCCTCGGCTATAATACGAACGGAAGGGGAAATGAAAGGTGCCTCCGTAATAATTAATACCGCCAAACAGATTATCGAAGCTAACACTCACCAGAACACCCCAGCATGCCTCGTGTAATATAAAACACCAGAAGCCCGATCAGCACTCCGATGAGTAGCCAGTAGATTTTGGTAAACCAAAAATTGCGGATCATTTCTGTCCGCCAGGACCGTCTGATCGTGTCATCCGTATAGCTGGACTCCGAGGCCAGCAGCGCGATTTGTGATAGCCGCGTTCTCTTTTCGGCTCGATCCTCCGGGGCAGTCGTCCGGCCAGCAATTGTGGCTGCATGCGAGGCCAGTGTAGACTTCTTAAAAACTCGAAGCGGAATGCTTTCAGCCATCTCGAGGACTGCTCCGGATGCTTGAAGTCAGATATGCACTTCTTTTATAGTAAACTGATCGACAAGAGGTGTTCTCTTGAGTGAGATTGTCACGCGAAATGAATAACCTTCTTAGAAACCCGCAATACACAGAGAGAAAAGACTAGTGTAGAGCGTTGAAACAAGCAAGGATGTAATTCAAGAAATTATACAGAATTTACTAAACTATGTTACAATGATGAATCATCATAAGGGGCATCGTTGTCAATCCACCTCAATGAACCAAGTCTTCGATGCACACCTCGGAAAGGGCCCGTGACTCCGAACAAATGAAGCCACATCCTTAGAAGACAAGCGGGATACCGAGGTCCGATCAGAAGATTTCTTCTTGTTTTGACGACGCAGAAGACAGGCATTGTCCATAACGGAAACACACAGCTGTACTCCTCGAAGCCTTCGACAAACAAACCCGTATTGATAGAACCGCATATCGATTCTTCGATGAATACCAAAATCCGGAAGCCACCTTGGCACCGGACGGGAGGTAGCGATCACCGGAACTGGAGTCGAAATCGCCACAGGTGTGGTCGACGGAGTAAAATTCACCGAAATCGGCATAGTTGAAATAATTTCCTGCCCAGACGGTTGAGTTGTTACTTCCTCAGCTCGAACCACTGAAAATGGAGTCTGAGGGATCAGGGAGGTCAACCGAACAGGAACAGCCGTGGTGGTCAAGGTAAACCGCGGAGGCTGTACTATCGTTGGTCGCAGTGTCGTGGATGAAAAGCGCGGCATCACAGAACTCAACGAGCCTCCGGACAAATTAGAGTTGGAGGGACAACATCGAATCGACGGACGAACATGAAAAACAGTGGGACTCATAGGCATACGTGTCGTTAAAGGCGACGTCATAAAGGTACGCGATGTTGGTTTTTTCACCGGTGTTTGTGTAGTAACCCGAGGCCTAGCCGACGTCACAGGCAACATTCTCGGTCGAGCGGAGGTACTCGAACGAAGTGTGGTCCGTACCGGAGCAGATCGAACAGAAGTAGTCCGAATCACCGGACGCCCCGTCGTTGTCGTCATTCTGGGTCGCGCCACTGTTTTGGGCCGACTCGGAACCCTGGCCTGACGGGATATCGAGATCTGTCGATGCTCAGAATCAATCAGCGTGTGATGATGCTTGATAAGTACTGGAGCTGATGTGGTCAACACCGACGCCGACGTTGGAACTGGCGTAGTCAACATTGAGAGTGAATCCGTTACATTCAAAGGCGACTCATACTCGGATAGCGACGGAAGAGTAGTTGTTTGAGTCACTGATTCATTGATAAACGGAGCGAGATCAACGGTAAAGTCGGTCAACTCAATCGAGGATTGTGACGAACAGTCCGTCACATTCAAGGACACCGGATCGGCATTCTTGTGAAAATGAGTCGATACAGCCAAATTGGATGACAGTTGAATTATCATCAATGTAACTGAAAGAAATCCAAATGGAAAATGATTGGAAGTTGGAAATGGAAGATAATCAAGATTCAAAACATTCCAGAAAATTCCAGAACTTCAGAATCACTCACCAAGTGCAAAGAACAACGAGGCAAATAGCCCCAACAGAATAAGCACCCAGATGAGTCTTCGACGAAGCACAATCAATCGCCGCTGGTGCCGTTCACACTCGAAACGAAGGGAATCACTCGGATCAAGCGGAATCTGCTCGAACTGGAGATCTTCGGGTGACACCATGCTTGGTGCCCATTCTTGTGCAGAACGACGAAAAATGTTGAAGCAAGCCATTCTGATCTATCAACGGACTGATAGAAGACAATTGAACTAGCTCTGTCGAGTAATCCCTCCACTCACTCTCCAATACCCTCAGGTGGAACATCGAAACGTCGAAACATCTCAGGAATCTGTGTCAAGTTACTCTACAGTTTCGAGATTCGTGGATTAACGTCTAGACGGAAGAAGCAACCTTAAAATCATCGCTGGACAAAGACTGGATAGAAATCGCATTCGGAGAACAGAATCTATGGAGCCCATTCTGTAACAGACTCCTAGGTATCCATGTTCCAATCCAGTCCTGTTGTATTAATTTTTTGTGTTAACAGCTTCCTATTGCAAGACACACCGAAGGAGGGATGTTGAATTCAGATATTCTGTGTGTCTTCCAACGCAACACCCTGTATGGATCTATCCGTATTTAGTAATCTGGACGTAGGACATACGTAGGATGTACGTGGGTGATCATCAGAAGAACACGGGATAGTTTCCCTCTCTATAGTATAATATATAAGCATGCTTTCTAGCCTTAATAAACACTGGGTACGCTTTACACGTTCACGGAGCGTCTTTATTCTGTGCTAGTGGTCTCAATATCTTCAACACAAAAAAAAAAAAAAAAGAGTCTGCTACAAACAGACCAACCCCGCTTCCCGAATAGTAAAACGGCTTCATTGATGAAGGGGGAGAGTAAAAACGGCGCATTAATCAATTCAGCCTGGGTCTTTTATTGGGTGCTCTCAAGATGATAGTTAATATAATGGTAATAATCATCGTCACTATCGGGTTCGGCGGAATCGCCGATCCACTCACAACATGAGTACAGCCACTGAGTGAACTGCTCCGACTCCGGTTCTCCTCTAAGCAGTTGCTCGCGGATGTATGCGAGCACGGCGGAGCAGTGATCAATGTCGTCCCTGAGTCTCGCACGCTCACAGTACCTTTCCTGTTCTTGCGGTGTGAGCTGGCCCCAGGCGTCCTCGATCAGCTGGCTAGGGATACGATCATCGTCTTGGAAGTGGTCCCTCACCACGAATGTGAAGCATGACAGACCTGAAGTCTGCTGTCTGGTGTTCAGCGACAGACTCTTCACTGCTTGCCTTGCGTGGTACCAGAAGACATTCTGTGCTTCAGTCTCCGGGGGAGTTCGCCTGAGGATAAAACCCTGAAGGCGCATCAGCCAGAACTGCGGACTTTCGCTGCAGTGGTGGAGGCAGTCTGTACACAGGGGGACCAACCTCGTCCATCGCTCAAACTCCCGCATCAACGTCGGAGTTGTGCTGTCCAGCCAATCCAATGTGTTGGGATCGAAGGGTCGTCCTGCCATGGTGGGAGTGATGTCTGGAGCGGACGGCGGATGAGAAGTAAACTGTAGTCTGACTAACACTCAGGGATTGAGACTAAAAGCACTAAGAAACTGGCTCTTTATGTACGGAGAAGAAGTGGCGCTGCTGTCGCTAAGAGAAAGAACCACTCCATGGCTAATGACCGCTCAGAACTAACAGGTCTAAGTTAGTTGAGGCGAGAGACGATTCAAAACCACTGACATACCCGTACTGTTCATTTAATCATATGTCTTAATATACAATATTTTCCCATCGCACATCGAGCTAATGAGATCTCCATCTAGAAAAACCCGGAGCGCTGACCTCATCGGCCAGGCCTGCACTCGACCCGAAAAACTCTCGCTATAGTTGATCGGTCTGACCAAACAGATTGATTCACGCCGGGAAGAGCAGATTGGAAGACCCGAGCCTCGACGACACAGGAGGTCTGCGGTGTCAAACCATCTGGGGATACCCTTGTGTCCCTCGTTCGCTACATTTGGGGGAGTTGACAAGGGCAGCTGATTCAACACATCTGTAAAAATCAAAGGAATGAAAAGAGGTCAGATCCATTGAATCAACCAAATAGCTTTATTGGAAAATTCAGTTTGTCGGACAAATGAGACCAAGCCCATCGAATCATATGTAACCACAGTAAGATCTCACCAGCGATACTGTAGGCTTTGACCAACGCGACCACCGTGCCTGTAGTCAGCACACCCAGCAGAAGCACTATAAATCTGCCCTGGAGTGTCGCCGGTCGGGTCGGGGGTTCTCGAGTGCCAGCCGGTGCCGGGGCTCTCCTTCGATGGGCTTCGTGGCAGTCCATCCCATTGTCCGCGAGCTCAAAGCTGTTGGGATTGTGATGGGGAGCGAGCCTGGTTGACGCGGCTGTCTCTGAGCTCGTGCTTGATGCGGCTCGGGAAAACGGGTTGCTCGGAAGGTAGGCGGTTGCCCACATGCTTTCTTCGGACGCTTCTCGGGGTTGCGGAAGAGATTTCCTGAATCGGGGCCTTGGTTCGCAATGGCAATCCTCGATGACGATGGGGTTTCTTCTACAGCAGCCCGGACCTCTCATGCTACTTGCAAACAACGACGCAAGTCATGACGAAAGAAAACTAGAAATCACCGTCCTTTTATAGTATCCATGGAGAGATTGATAATTGTGTAAGTTCTAACGGAAAGTATGAACGTAATTTTAGCATAGAATTCCTCTGCGAAGGGACTCAAGATCTATGGATAGAAAAATGAACAGAATGATGGCGAGCCGGAAAATTGTTGTAACTCTGTCAACGGCGGCTTATGATGAGTCAGCTTAGGATGGAAAATTCGAGAATACTGATTTCTATATTATTTTATTTCATCACTGTTGTATCCGACATGTAAGTTGTGAAGCACGTTCTCGCCACTGTCTGTCAGAGTAAGGAGCGAGTGGTTTCGGAGTCAGAGAGTGTGAATCGCCGCCAGCCAGCAGGGCTGCCGAACCTCAAGCAGTGAAAGAATAAACGGTGTAGAACTGAGAAGCCGGTGTCATACTTGAGAGGGATAGAACAATCACTATCTATTGAGTTTCCGGAGTGGCGGAGTAAATGTACGGCACTCCAGATACCACTTCAAACCGTAACACTGCGATTGCGGTCCTAAGACATTCTCTACAAGAATCACATCAGAAGCATCGAGGGAGACGGTAAGAAGGCCACGTTCTTCAAGTTGGATCATCGTCTCCTCGGACTCTGGAATGGCCAATACACAAACCCCATCTCGGGGTGAACTACAGATGACTCCCGCGGACTGCTCCCGACAAAGGAAGTGAAAGCCTGAGAACCAGGTGGCATCGGCACAAGCAGCATGCTTGCGGTGCACTTCGCCGATCTGAGCATCGGCTCCTTCAACGTTTTTCAAGTGAACTAATTGCCCCATCGGATCCAATTGACTGTGAAATTCACCGCCGTGATCATTGTTGGTTGATTGGGTTGTGGGTTCAGTTGGAATCAACTCGGATGTGGATGTCATCTCCGACCCAATTTCGGAGGGCTGTTGTAAACGTGTTCCACTGGCGGCTGTGTTCTTTGTGGTGACTATCAATCGGGGAGGCTCGTCGGTCGTGGTTTCGGTTGATGACCCATAGGCTGAGTCAACCCTCCTTGAGTCGATCATGCGCTCTACAACTGAAAGAGTTAACCACAAACATCATCTGGTGAAAAAAAAACTCAACGCGTACACAACTGACATTGCTGATGTAAACATACCGACGGTGGTAATAGTCTCGGAGGCGGCCACGACTTGGATGACAGCAACGATGGTTAGAAGGAACCACTTCAGATTCCAAAGCTTGCTCAGAACGCGGATGGTGACGGCACTCGTCAACTGCCACAGTTGACTGGCCGTCCTGGAGATTCGAGCCGAGGGGACAGACTCCGGAAGAACTTCTTCCTGCGGCATCGGTTCGATGTTCAACTGTATCGCCTCTTCGAACAGCAAATTTTGGAGCTCAACGGATCTTGCCTGTGACATCGTGCTGGAGAGTACTGTCTATCGTTCCAACCGAACAAGACTGTATGAACATTCAACACACTGACCTGACTCGACTTCTGATGTGGAAAGGAATTAACTCATGCCCTCAACCTCAGATTCAGTAAAAATAGGATCATCTTGTGTTTCAATTGGAATTCCTTGAGAGCATGAGACTGAGAGATTATGTAACGCGAGGCAAACGAATATGCTTTTCTCCGAGACTTATCGGATTAAACAAGTAACCGAAATAGACATAAGCTTGTCCAAAATGACAGCGTTTCTGTTTCTGCTTATATGTACCACGCGTGTATCGCTAGGCCAGATCACGACTCCGCGAAGGATGTCTGTTGAATATTGTTCCCAGAGTCTTGCCCTGGCCGTCTAGCTCTAGTAATACGCTATACCATATACGTAATATCCATACTTGGTATCTATTGCCCACGGTGTTTCTCTTTCAATGTTACCCTCTCTGAGGTCTATATAAGACGGCTCCTTTGCAATAATAAACACTTGGTGGATTCGCTTAGATTCCGAGTGCCTTCCTTTATTGTTCGAGTGACAACAAGTGAACCAAACCTTCAATACTGCCATTACTAATAGCGCCCAGTTCTTGAGACGCGACGTGAGGGACGAGCCCTCACGTCGCCTGCTTGATTCCACCGGTGACACACGATCCTGATTCTCCATGTCGGACATGAGCGGCGAGCCTGCCGACTCGACGTCTGCGGAAACTTGTCTCTCACGGGCGGGCATGGAGTCCGGGTCGTCTGATATTACAATGGGGTTCAGTTTTGAGCCCGATGGATGAGGGTCTCCGTGGAAGGAGCACGGACAAACATCAAGAAAAATAGGATTACGCCTACAGCAACCGGTCCTTTTCGACATACTTGAACAAGATCTTGAGACACCTGAACGCAACGGCAAACTGCAGGGGCTTTTCCGGGGGGGACTCTCGGGGGCGGTTGAGTGGCGAGACCTGGACTGTCGATTCAGCTCAAAGCAACGAACGAGGCAGAGCGACTCGAGAAGGGACTGTCTGCATAAGCACCACCACTTTTATAGATAGATTTCATAAACCCGGAACCGAAATGTAATCCCACAAGAAAGTGACAAGTGAATACACAAGAAGTAAGCTGAGCTAATTGTAAGAAATTCACCTCGAATTTATGTAATTGAATGGAGAAATGTACAAAGGAAATTATTCAAACATCAGCGATCATCCAATCATTGTACTGACACTGAGGCGTTGGTCCATATTTCTGTAAAATTGTTTCCACGGTGGTTTGCGACAGGGTGCGTACCCTGAGAGTGACAACTCCTTGTTGGCCAAAGTGGTCTCTGATGTCGACGCGTTCAACTGGATACAGCAGGCAAAGCGAATCGCGAACGGATGATCATATGAAGGCGGCAGAGTGAGAACGGCAGAGAAAGTTTGAGGTCCGGAGCCGACGCTCATACTCGGCTCCATCGCGGTCGGAGAATGGCGACCACGCTCCACCCTCTGTTGAAACACCACCGCATCCGCGGCATTCGGCCGCCGCTGTCGATAATTCACTCTTCAACTCGTCTAAAAAGGCTAAATAAAGAAGCTAGACCACAGCGAGTGACACCAGGCAAATTGAAAAACAACGAAGATCACCAGAGGATGAGAGCACTCACGAAGAAATGACGCCAACCAGAGGAACGACAGGCCGACGATTATGGTTCCCATCACCGTCAACGTAATTCTCCAGTGACCCACGAGACTTCGGGCACATGGTCCAATCTGCAGGCAATCCCAGAGTACAACAAGCTGACGCTGGACAATCCTGACGAGAGTGGACAGCCAGGTCAAGACTCCACTGACAGGTTCCTGCTCGGCAGAGGCGTCTCTCCTGCTGCCGACAGGTGCAGAGTCTGGTTCTTTGCTGGAGCTGGCTTTTTGGCTCTGGCACAGCCATGTCCTCGAGCGGAATCTCCTCAAACTTCGACATGATCAAGACAGCGACGAATCGTCAACCGAATGCAGCAGACTCAAATGGTTGAATGAAGGGATTTCTGAGCCCATCGTGTCAATTTCCGGGGAATGACTCTTCCTTCTATGCTCTCACTCATGTCATATCAAATTTCTCAAAACATTTAATACCCAGTGTTCGGTCAGAGATTCTTTTCGATGTAAACCACAGGAAAACTCAACGGAAACGAACTTCCAGTGTCAGGTGACACATCCGGCTGAAAGTCTTTGAGTCGGGGGCGGATGTTCGTGGATATCTGATTGGACTCGATGTTCAAGTGCCTCGTCGAACAAATCTCTAGACAATACTTACTGCATGCTAACGACTGTCCAGATAACTCCCTCACGGAAACGGGGGCTGTTGAGAATTGCTTTCCGTTTACCCTCGTTCTCTGCTATAGGTACTACTCCTGTAGATTAGCCATGGGCCTCTTTGGTAGGCCCCAATTCCCTTTCTCCCCTCTCATTACAGAAAGCTATATAAGGAAGCTACCTATGTAATAAAGCACCTTCGGTAATCATTGGTCCACCCGTGTGTTCACTCCACTCATGTCAGTTCTTGTGTCCACAGCTACCTCCGTATCTCAGAATACGCAACAACATTTAAACTCGCAAGGTCAAAATTTGAGTCGATCATGCGTCGAAGAACCACAGAACAGATGTCTCTGGTTCAACTTTGTGCGTCCTCATCACTTGCCAACAGAGCACATCGAGCACGATACGCTTCTGGCCTTCTGTCCCAGATATGACGGGCAATCGGTTCAAACTCCTCACAAAACCGATATGGAACCTTGACAAGGATGCACAAATTGCGAAAGAATAACCTAAACGGCACGAAGATGGTGGGTTATGTTGTTAGATGACTATCCGCCCACAGAATATGATTGGCTGGGTCGGTCGGATCGTCACACTGGATGTCAGGCTTCAGGATAGTAAAATGTCTCCCTCTGCCGATGGCATCAATATCGTAGAGGCTTGTGATGAGTGTCCGATCACAGTGACATGGATCTGCATGTGCATCAATTAACATGTCGGGAATGAGCAAACGAACAGAGGAATTTTGAGCTTCCATTTTGAGACTTGGAACCACTGGTTTGGAGAAACAAATGAAGAACGAACCAATACTAAAGCTAACAACTTGAGAAGGTGCCCCTTCGGATTTAGGAGAGGACAATCGAACGAGGGCGGAGTCGGGAAACGAGAACGAGACCGACAAGATCAAATGCTTGAAACCCAGGAACAAGATTCTTCCGAATCACAAGATCTAGCCCGAAAATAACTCAAAGAGAGCATTCCTAAAGAGAGATCTAATATACAGAAAGCGATCAGTTTGAAATCAGTTTGAATATACAATTTTATTTACAATTGCAATTAATCTAAACCTATCCACCACTCCCTGGCTCTACAAAAGCCGTCGACAATATTTACACTCAGCAACTCTCTATTTACAGCTATCGGAAAGGCCCTGTAGTATTTCACATCAGTATTCGCCAGTCGCCGACGAATCACACAGATGCTCAGGTCATTTGACATACAGACCTGAACACCGTCAGACTCAACACACACGAAAGATAGAGCCCGAAGGACTCGAGGCGGAGAGTCACTGGATCGAAATTGTAAAAACAATTGATACCGCTCATCCGCGTCAACTTACGGTGGCCGAACTCTCAATTTTTCTTACTTCGCTGTCTTCGCTCGTCGAAGTTTCCTCCTCGGTCGCTGGACTGACTGCTGTTGCTGTTCGCTGTTCCGGACTGACGTCACAACGGCGATTCGTTGTCTTCAACTGCAGAACTCGAGAAAGCTCGACAACTGAGCTGTGAAATCATGCCCTTATATACTGTTAACCCCAAGAATATTTTTGTGAAGGGAATACGATGATTGTAACACATATCGTTGCTAATAACATTATTCTACCCTAAAAAGAGAGAGGCAGAAAATGAATTGTAAACAATATTTATTCCACCGACAAATACCATGTAAACGTTCGACATAGTGCCGGTGGACGTGCACTATTGAGAAAGTGCGCCAAAGTGAAGAGATCCAGTTTGACGACTTTGAAGACGGAAACCTGCTCTGTACTGTACTGCATCCCTATTTCGATTGACCTGATGGGTTTGAGGATGCAAACTCCATTGATCACCGAGATACAGACGAAACCGATCTCGTAGGGGTTGCAGAGAAACGACGAGGCTCTGAAAAGCCTTTCGGGCTCTCGGACTTTGATAGCCGGTGGAGCTGATGGTGCCCGTGTCGTTGGAGGTGTCGTCGGACGCGTCGTCGGAATCTCCGTTGATGCCACGACCAAGGGGGCCGTCAACTCCGCGAAGGTGTGGTGGGGTGACGGCTCTCCTGCCGCACGGACACCTGAATCATCATTCGGTCAGGCTCACCATCAGAAAAATGGTTATTATGGACGAAAGGACAAAAAGTATCGCGCTCACCCATGTACAACAGGAGAGCGGCCAGGATCACCGCCAGGATCACCGCAATCACCCTCGATGAGTGAGAACGCGTCACGGCAGACGCGTCCTGCCTGATGTCCTCCACAGCCTCCTGGTTGAGTAGGGAAGCTGCCTCAACTTGATCAACCGACCTGTCGGTCGACTCCATCGAAACAACGCTGAGCTCGATAACTTCCGAGATCATTTTTTGAGATCCGTGGTGTGTATCTACGCGTCAAGCGTGATTGTGCGATTGTTTCTACTCGGTCAATATACTTCGATTGGATCCTTACCGCATTCTTTGGGAAAGGACACTCAGAAATTTGAGTGAATGCCCAAAACTCCACTCGAGATTCATATGACAACAATGATCAGATTCGATACATCGAGACCTGAGCAGGAGGACCATGATCGTGATTTCGGAGGACTGAAACATCTACATATACCACTCACTGCCAGAAGAATTCTTTGAGGGATTGTGAACTTCCTGAACTCATATTTCGTTTGGATTTCGGAGGACTGATATTGAAGCTATGTTATTGTCATTTAAGTAATTCGAATTCTTGAGATTGTCCCTGTTACAGTCAAAATTGTTCACGCTCGTTTGCTCGAGCCAGCTTGAAGGAGGACTGTTGGATATATTCACGCCGTCTCTTCCACACGAACGTCAGTTACGAAGCCCTCTCTGCTTTAACCCGCTCTCACATATTCATATACCCCGATTTACTTTACAATAAATACTTGGTGCAAGGTATCCGTGTAGTCTCTTTATTTTATGTGTCCAGAAGAATCCCCAACATTTTATACTATCCCTTCTCACATTCTTTCAAAGCGGAGGACTCGAGTTATTCGGAACGGAGGACAGGAATTACTCGGAATCAAGAAATGAAGCGATTTCTTTGAAACAACAACAGAGATATATTTCATGAGTCCAGAAAAATGATATCCACAATAGGCCTCTGTGTTGACCCGCATTCCTGACATAGCGAATCCAGTGGATCAAATGTAAACGCGCTCGTTTGATCGAGTCAGCGTGACGGAGGACTGTTGGAGATTCGGTGTTCCCGCAGTCTCTTCCATACGAACGCTCTGAACTACAGTGAAGGCAACCCTCTCTCACTAACCCTCTCTTTTGATTCTTATACACACGATTTTTCTTCTTAATGAACACTTGGTGCAAGGTATCCTTGAAGTCTCTTTATTTTATGTGTCCAGAAGAATCCCCAACAGTACCTTGGGGGGGAATCGTCGTCCTTTACTCTTGTCCTTCGGTTGGATCTTCTGCACCTGCAGTCGCCGATAACGATGGGATTCTGTTTGCAGCAGCCGGGGTTGGACATCACACTATCAGAAAACTGCCAACGAAAACAGCAGGGGAACAAACAACGAAGACCTGACAGAATGACTAGAATCGGCCTCTCTTTTTAATCCAAAAATTGTAATTCCTCTCCCCCAGACTGGACTTGGAGATCCGAATTTCGATTTTCCGAATCTTATGTATTTGTCTAAACTCCTCTTGGATGAAGAGAGAAAAGAGTAACAACAAAAAAAAAACAAAAAAAAACCGCTGATGTGTTGAAGGAATATTCTAGAATATCGATTTCTAAACTATTTTATTATAATTACAAAGCGTTCAGTTCCCTGTGAGGTGGAGTGTATGTTCGACACTCTAAGAACCACTTGAGACCGAAGCATTGAGGCTGCGGCTCTATGATTTGTTCAATCAAATGTACATCAGATGCGTCCATAGAAACGGTGAGGAAACCTCGTTTCTCGAGCTCAATCGTCGATTCGTCAGACTCAAGGATGGCGAAGACACATGCTCCATCACGAGGCGAGCTGCAGATGTCTCCCACGGTCCGTTCCCGACAAAGAAAATGAAAACCGGTAATCCATCTTGCCTCGGCGCAGGCAGCGTGCTTACGGTATAGACTCCTAATCTGAGCCCCCGGTTCTGTGGCAGCAATCGAGAGAGTCGATTGTTCATCAGATTCCTCATGAATGACAGAACTGCCGACTTGACCTCAAGTCGAATTTTGAATGGGATGTGTGGTTGAAACCGGAGTGGCTGGAGAAGTTGGGCTGGTTCGATTTCGGAGGGCGGTTCTCTTGGTGATTCACCGGCTGCTGCTTCAGAAGAACTGTTGAGAAGAGGAGACTCGACGGTCGGGGAGTGAGTAGACGACCTTGTACGGAGTCTGCCCTCTTCGGGTAAATCAGACGGTCAACAACTGAAATCGCAAACCATAAACATCATCTAGTTGGAACGTCTCAGCACATCCAGAACAGCCTCGACTTGTGAAAAGGAAACATAAACCTACCAACGGCGGTGATTGTTTCGGAGGCAATCAAGATCAAGATGACTGCGACGATTGCTAGCAAGAACCACTTCAGACTCCAGACGGTGCTCATGGTCTGCAAAGCGAGCGAACGAATCCGTCTGCCCATTCGAGTGACCAGACGATCATATCGCCCTGGTCGGGTCGACTCCGGATGATCATCACCTTGCGTAACTTGAACAGGAGCAGTCAACAAGGAGCAGCTGAGGTCAAATGATTCCTCGGCTCACGAACCAGATTCTACCTCTGATGTGGAAGGGAATTGTCATGAACTCTCAGCCTCGGATTCAGTAAAAATAGACTCTTCTTGTATTTCGAATGGAATTTCTTCAGAGTCTGAGACTGAGAGATTATGGAACGCGAGGCCAGGGGATATTGCTTTCACTGTGGACTACATATTGGAGTCAGCGGATAACTGATATCGCAAGAGGCAGGTCCAACATGACAGTCTTTCCGTTTCGACTCATATTTACTTCTCATGTAACGCGAGGCCAGATCACGACTCCGCCTTATTCCCAGAGTCTTGTTCTGGCCATCTAGCTTTAGTAATACGCTGTACCGCATAAGTATATATCCATACTTGGTATCTATTGCCCACGGCTGTTCCCTTTCTATGTATCCCTCGCAGTAGTCTATATAAGACAGCTACAGTGCAGTAATAAATACAGTGCTGGATTCCGTGGATTCCGAGTGCATCTTTATTCTGAAGTAGACAGTGAGAAGGGTCCAGGATCTTCGGCAGTGAGTGTAAGGAAACTCCAATAATTAGGATCGCGAGTCTTTCTTCACCATTGCTGGAGAAAAGGCATGGCTCCGTAAGACTTTGTTCCAAATTTTTGCTTTTTAGTATCGTTGCCAATTTTGCGTGGAATAGAAACGGGCTCTGACGCATTCCGTATAAGGATTTTCGCAGTCTTAATACTCTTCCGCTGTTGTCATTTCCGCTGACGCATGAAATTGACATCGGGGAGCTCTGCCGTGAGAAACGCAGATACTATGTCGAATTGATGAGCGTACAGACTTTCCTCTGCGGCAATGGACAGGATTGATCTGAAAGCTTTCGCCCGACTAACTGGGGCGTATCTCTCTTTTTCATGGATGAGAGTGCAGTTCAAGCAGTGTACTACCATCGAGCTACATTCCGCCCAGAGGAACTTCTCGTGCTCCAATCCGGAACCAATGAATGTAGCTCGGACCAGGTTCACCAGCGTACGGTTCGATCTTTCGGCTATGCCGTTGAGAGCAGGGGTTCTCGGAGGGCTGAAGGTCTGTTCAGCTCCAATTCTCCACAGAATTTCGCATACTTGCAACTCGTCTCGCTTGACAATGACGTCGAATCCGTCATCTGTCAGCTGGCTCATTGACAGTAAGTTCTTTCGCATTTTTGTCACATAGAGAACATTTTTCAATTCGAGCGGCATCAGTTTGTTTGCAGTTCTGACGGTCAGTTGGATAGTTTCGTGGCCTGAAACCAGCAGGCGGTGGTTGCTGCCAACACGGACCTCTCAAGTGTTTGGAAAATGATGTGAACCACTTTTTGGAGTTGGTGAAGTGGGCACTGGCTCCTGAATCAAAGAGAAACTGATTACTTTTCTCTCTGTTGATGTTAAGGTAGGTCATGAATGCCTCAGCGATGTTGGCACGCGGCTTAGATCTTGAGTTGTAGGATCTCCCCGATCCCCGGCACCTGGAGGAGCTGAAGTTGCCCTGACGCCCGCTGGTACCAAACGTGGAGCGATTATTGTTGTTACCAGACGTAAAACGGGTGCCTTGGCTTCTGACCGGTCTGTTACATTCATGCCTCATATGTCCTATGCCGTTGCAACTGTCACAACGGATGTTGGATCTGTTGGGCCTAGGATCATTTCCGAATTTCTCTGCGAATAACGCGCGTTCTGATTTCGGAGCCACCTTTGTCTATATTGAGTTCTACGCCCGAAGTTCCGCCTGCCGACTCGCATTTGGGCCAGCAGTGCAGTCGCATCATCGACAAATCTGTCGGTTCCTTTTCTTGATGCTTGCCTTGCTGCTTCTGCGCGGATGACTAAGATCAGATTGTCAATGTTCTTGTCCGCATCAGCTCTAGCTGTCCAGCTCATGCGCAGTGGCTCCCAGCCATCTGGGAGGGCATCAACTCTGTGCTCGCGGCATTTCGTTGTTTCGATGGTAGTCTTCTTATGCCAGTCTTGGAAATGGTTGATCAGTTCATCGCGATCGTCGTGATCGCAGAGAGTCGGCTGAGCCGCATCTCTCAGCTGTTGCCGCAGTCCAGCAATCTCAGTCTCTTTTCGTCTGAGCTTGCTGAGGTCGTCCGAATGCTGCTCCTCCAAGCGGTCGATCTCGCGTTGTTGGGTGTTCGTCTTTTCTAGAAGGAATTGACTCCTCGACTGGAGATATCCCTGGACATCCATGCTTTTTCGTTGCTGGTGTGTCAGCTCTTTTAATTTTCTATTTTTGCTCTCCAGGGTGTTCGAGAGCTGTTCCACATGGAACGCTTCTTGCCGATATTTTGTGAGATCTTTCTCTAGATCTCTCATCTGCTCCCTCAACGCTTCATTTTCTTCATAGAGATTTTGCATCTCTGGGCGATCATATTTCGCCGCTTCATCCACAAAGGGCGACGTGGGACTGTAGACTGGTTGGTACCAGTCATCCATCTTCCATGGCGGTCGGAGGTTGTTCCGTAGCTCTCTCCTTTTGTAAGTTTTTTCCTAACTCCTCAATTTTTGCCTCTAGGATCTTTATCTTTACAACTTGTATTTCGGCATGCCCATCCGTGCCGAATCTCGGGTTTTCCAGTTGCCTCTTTCTGGCAACAATGTGAGCCTCACGAGCCTCTGGGCTCACAAGGCCTTTTGAACTCTGTCGATAGAAAAAACGTCTATCTTCCTCAAAAGGTGCCCAGAGTTCGTCTGCGGCAGCCTTGGCGATGTCTCTGGAGATACTGTGCAGGTCTTGAAGCTCCAGCACGTAAATCCAGAAAGGCTGTTGGCGGGGCATTTTTCCCAGTTTACTTTCGAGAACGAAAAAGGGTAAAACAAACGTGCAGGCAGGAACTCAAGATATGTGCAGGGATGAAGTCTTTGGGAGTTAGGTTGTTGTTGTGTTTTGTTTTTGGCAAGGCAGGGATCCTGTTAAGAGATTTGAATATTAGTCAGGCCGTTCACAACATCATGCAGTAATGTCAACATTTCCATTTAATGTCTTAAGATGTCACCGTCAGCAGGATTTCGCCGTCACCAAGAGCTTCGAGTCGTTGGCTACCGCCAATCTTGACAGGTCGAGGTTCGGAAAATTCGAGATAGTTTCGAAAAAGGCGAAGATCGTTGCAAATGTTATGCGAAGCTCCCGAGTCAATCAGCCAAACGGCTGAATCATGACATTCTTTTGCAGCAGAGGTCATGAAGACCTCAACATCGGAACCATAAGGATCCGCTGTTTCAGTAACATATGCCGGTTGAGAATTCGAGTTTCGGAGCGGGGTTGGCCATAACTCCCGCTCGTGGAGACTCTAGGAGCTCGAAATCGTCAAGATTTAACGAAGCGTCAGTCTCTGGAGCACTTGACATGAGCCGAAAAAATGGAAGTACCTGACTGTAGCTGTAGGAGCTGGACAACTAGTAAATGACTATGTAGATGTCATCTTATCCTTGCGAAGGCGAAGGTGGGTCACCAACGTCGTCACGCAAGCGAGTGCTGATAACGTGTTAAGATGAAAGGTCGAAGGTTGGGATCGAGGGAACAGTAGTTCACTAGCTCAGAGAGACGGAGTGACAACGAAGGTGATACGCAAGGAACGAAGGCTTGCACCAAAGTGAATTTTATTTAGGAATGACGCTCTTATATACCTACTGGGGTCTGTACTCTCCCAGTTGTGACATAGATGAGTAAGCTATAAGGGTGCATAAGTAGTTAGTTGGCCAGATGTTCGGGTACGGATCTGGGGTTGTGTCCCCATCTCCGTACCCTGGAGAGATGACAGCTGGGGTTCTGTCGGCTTTACATCTGTGGGACCCCGCTTTCTTTGTAGTGACACGCGACCTCTGTCTAGGTCATAGTGAGTCACTGGCCTATGTCTGTCTATCTAGTATTCGCTGGGTCTGAGCCCGACAGTCTCATACAGTTATCTCCAACAGACATGCTTCTCAGTTGGGCTCGCTCAATCCTCCGACCAGTCCTTCGAAGCCGGCTCAGCCGCTCTTAGGCTGCTCAGTTCAGAGTCCAATTCCTCATTTTTAGCTTGGAGTTGTCTCGCGTCCTGCTTTAGTTTGTAGATTTTTTTCACATGCCTTACCCTCAGCTGGAACTCTTCCCAGTTCCGTTTGGAAATTTCTGCCTGTTAGACTGGAAAGTCGTGAAGTCGAAGGGAGGGCCTGAAGCACTAGCTGCTAGTCGGTAGAATGACAAAGCTGAGTGAACGCAAGGAAGGAAGTCTTGCACCACAGTAAAGTTTATTGAGAAACTAGGGTTCTTTTATACCTAGAGGGGAGACTGTACTCTCCCAGGGAACGCCTAGATATGACTCACATGCTTATGTTAAGTACCTATATTGCTAGGTATATTTGTAGTGAAGCTGGAGTGCGACCCAGCTCCGTACAGTGAGTTCGTGACAGCGGGGTTGGGATCAGTTCCTGATGGATCGTTTATCTTCAGAGAACCCCGCTTTCCTTACAATTTGGCACGCATCCTGGGCTAGGAGGCCATGAGTCACCGCACTGACTCATGCTGTTGGGTCTTCGCTAGATCTGAGCCCGACAGTCTCAAACACGAATTCCCAACATCCCCTCTGAATGTCGAGTCCGAAGATCTCGCGAATAGTTACAGATTTAACACCCCCAAGTGGAGTTCACAGACTCCGTCGGCTCTGTATTCCAGTATTCCATGCGCAGCATGGTTGAATCGGCTCTCATCGTAAAACGAACAATTTCAAAACATTTTTGTGAATATTCCAAGTCAGCGAACGACCGTTTAGGTTTACAGTGAGATCTCCTCAGCTCGTCCACAGCGTGTTGTCGGCGAGAAGCGCGTGGCGCTGCCGGCGAACACTAGAGAGTGAGAATGAAGAATAATGAGCGGCCAGAGAGACAAGAGAGAATGCCGGCTCAATTCGATTCCACACATCACATTGGAAAATTGAGATTTTGGACATGTTTTCCATGGATTCTCGAGCGGAAATCACACTACCTGTGGTCTAGAAGGATGTCTGACTGTCCCCTCTCACGGGGAGATGTAGATTTTCGCTAAGTAACTTCCAATTCTAGCCAAAAGTATCAGTTTTTCTTGAGGGGTTATCCAAATGCGCAGTTAGAAGTTTGAGATCCAATGCAGAGCCCTGCTCCGGATTGGTCGATGATCCAAGTTTCGGTCGAATTTCATGTCGAGGATGAGGGAAAATCGAGGCGAATTTGCCCGTGCCTTTTTCTATAAGAGTAGATGCTGAAGTCTGCCTGCGATGAACGTTTTCTTTCATCATCCGTGGTCATGCTTTTGAGATCAGGACGTAATACGCAAGGCATAGCATTCAACTCCGGCGGACGAGAATCCAGTGAGTCCCGTGAATCCAGTGTGATTTTCCCAGTACCCAGGGGAAACAGAAGAGGAAGCAGTTCCGTGCGAAAACGCAAGGGAAGCTCGGTGGGGAAGACAGTGCGGCTGCAATCGATGCCGCGTAATTTCAGTGTCAGTGATCTTCGTAGCACTTTTCATCATCGGCGTGCTAACTGGTAAGCTGAATCCGCCCTTCAATTAAAGTTTATTTGGGAACACTTCCCTCGAGCGCCGTATGTGAGACGAGCATAAAGTGAAGTTTCGGTGTTCTATGCAGGTTGTCTTTTGTTCGGATTCGGCGAGAGCGCAAGGTCAAGCCGGAGCAGCAGCTCGAAAGTGGAAACGCGGATTAGCTTCATCGCTGAAGCCTCTCGGAGCACCAGCGAGGCCTCCAGCACCATCCCTGAGGACCTCCAAGCCAGTATCATCGAGGTCGTAGGTGAAAAGAAGCCGTCGACGGAATCCGTGCTCACCCTGGAGTCGTTTACGTGTCGCGCCGTCAGACGACGTGTCGTCTGTTATTCAGTATTTAATCGTCAGTGCGTAATCCTTGCCGCTGGACGCAACGACAAACCCGACGTGGTAACTGTTCGTCGTGGCGGTTTTCCAATGTTAGCTCTTTGTCAGGATTATGAAATATATTCCGAGGTTCACTCTCTCTAGTGAAGTATCGTCAAGAGTGTTGATGCTCTATTAACATGTTTCAAAAAAAATAATGATTCCAGGATATCGATTGAGCTGAACCAAAAAGAGAAAAACTGGAAAGATCTATCCGGCCATATCGGCGTGTTTGTTTTGCAGCACATGTAACATATCTACTCCCAGTATGCCGCTCATGCCTCCGGCCAATCGAGAACAGGTTTAGGTGCTCTCAAGCTGAGTAGCTCTGACTCCATTTCGTCATTACGAGCCTGGAGTCGTTTTACATCCTGCTTCAGTTTGTATATCTCCTTTACATGTTTCACCCTTAGCCGGAACTCTTCCCAGTTCCGCTTGGAAATCTCCGTCATCTGTCGCTCCGTTGTCTCCATGGTCCTCTCTCGCTCCTCGTGATAGTCGGTCATGTTTTTGAGATCCTCTCGCAGGTTGTCCACCTGCCTCTTCGAGTCGTCGAGCCGTCGGAGTGTGTCCGAAAGCTCAGCACGGATCGATTTTTCTGTTTGACGCCTGGAGCGGCATTCTTCCAGAGCTGCCGCTCTGATGTCCTCCAGGTCTGAATTGTCGCTTCTCAGCTCCTGGGTGACAAAATAGAGCTCCGACGCCTGTTGCCTGACGTCTTCGTGGTATGTTTTGAGCCGTTCCAGCTCACCACGCAGTCCATCCAGCTCTTCAGAGCTGTTGGACTCCCCCGAGAGAACTGAGTCTCCCGAGGTTCGGCTTTTTCTCGCTGTTGATTTCTTTAACCGCTCCATCTGTATCCGGAGCTCTTGATGTTCCACCTCTAGTCGCTCCGTGTACTCCCACGTTCCATACGTGGCATTTTTGGCTCGGAGTCTTCGCGACTCCTGTCTTTTCTGTGTCGCCGCGGTGGGGCTGGTTTCCCCCGCGGTCTCTCGATAAAAATATCGCGCCGTTTCATCCAGCGTCGGCCAGATCTTATCTGCCGCCGCCTGAGCCGCCTCACGGCTCACACTGTAAATTGATTCCAATTCCAAAACATAGGTCCAGAAGGGAGCCTGCTTTGGCATGTTGTCGTTTTGTCAGGACAGGGTCAGGCTTTGGGCAGGTAACAAGGATAGATGCTGCTTAGGATCTGGGAGGACGGGACACACACGGGAATGTCAGGCACAAGCAGGAGCTGATTGGTGTGGAACCGGGCAGTCCTTGGGAACCTGTACAAATGAGCGAAAGCGTAAGCATGGGATTGCAGCCCAGAGCAATATTAAAAAAAAAATTAATTCAGCTAGAATTAGGTTGTAGTGAGAACGCGCTTCGTCGTTCTTGCCACGTGGCTTGGCTCATGCCAGAGCCGCGCCCACACTCCGGTGTCGCGTTGCCTGGTTTCGCGCGCTCTTTTCAAAGAGAAGCGCCATGTTGTGATTTTCACTCTCATGGAGTTTGAAATACCTAGCGCATGCCAAGTCTAGTAAGCAGAAAAAAAAATGAAGGGATAAAGCTGTGGTGACTTAAAATAGGTCACATGCAATTCGGCATACAGGAGTGGCTTAAGGAATTGCAGGAAGATCGCCAGAGTGAGAAAAGCCGCTCCACCCGCTATAATGAAGTGTAGCAGCTGATGATCAGTACTCTCTGGTCGATTGGGATAGCGTTTCGCTCGGAACGCAAGCCAGATGTTTTCACCTCCAACAGGTGGTAGATTCGGGCGCAGACAAACCACTGAGGATTCTGCCGCAGAATAACATCCCGAAGCTACTTTATGTTTAGAGAAACGCAGTCGTCGTCACAGTCTTTAAATCGGAAATATATCGGAAATATTATCGGAAATATATGGTATTGTTCATCAGGATCAGTTTTACCTCTGAAATTCATGTCCATGTGCAGAATGCGAGCACTCTGGGGCCAGAACCGAGTGTAGTCGGCCCAACGACTCCCAGCCCCGGACTGCCTGATGTTAGAACCGTCGCTCCAAATGTGCCGCCGGTTCCGAGAGTGAAGATCAGCACGATCTCACTGAGGTATTTCATGTGTTCAGAGTTTCCAGAAATCGGCATTGTTTGTCGTAGTTTGGAGCGCAAGATTTGTGTCCTAATGAACGAACGGTTGGCAGTACGACCAGACGAGGTGAAGGCAATACGCGTCGGGGGCATTAATATTGCCGAGAGTTCGGGCTATGTGGCAGGTCAGGGAATTCTGAAGTTATCGAATGAGATTGATTGAGGGGTTCTGTCGGCTTTACATCTGTGGGAACCCCGCTTTCTTTGTAGTGACACGCGACCTCTGTCTAGGTCATGGTGAGTCACTGGCCTATGTCTGTCTATCTAGTATTCGCTGGGTCTGAGCCCGACAGTCTCATACAGTTATCTCCAACATCCCCTCTAAATATCGAGTCCGAAGATCCACGAATATCTCATTTCTCTACCTACTTTTCTATCTATTGGCTCAAGTCGTTTTTGACCTTGAACCTGAAGGGTCAGCTGTGTTCGACTTTCGTCAAACAGTTACAGGTGTTCCCTTTACAATATCTGCAATGTATTCGTATTTTCTATGACACGAACATTGCTAAGCCGAAGAAAAATATTTCACCGTCCAGCGGTCGCGGAACCGTCTAACCCAGCGCTGTGTTGAAAGTTCGCTCAACTCTCGAAGCTGAAGAAGTTATTAGAAAAGTGCAATTTTCGAGGTGAAAATGGCATTCTCGGTGTTTCATATGAATGTGCAATGTTCCCCTCTCGTACCAGTCTGAGTGTGAAACCACGTTAGAAATTGCTAGATCAAGGCTGGAGCCTGATCCTTAGACTGTAGAAGTAAGATGCGATTGAAACGCGAATATTGATCATGTAGTTTCATGAAGTATCTCTCTCCTTTGAGACCAGTTTTCGACATTGGACCACAGAGATCAGTGGAGATATATCCCAGGGACCGTGGTGCGTCCGAATCATGTTTCGATCGATAGGTTACCCGATTCAGTTTCCCTCTAATACAGGCAGTGCAGGTAATCTGGTCCCCTTTGTAGGGAATCCCCTCTCGAGCTAAGAATTGTTGTACTTGGCGTTTATTAACATGTCCAAGCATTTCATGAGCACTCTGCAGAGTGAGATTTCGCGACGTAGCCGGCAAACATTCGGCGAAAATGGGAACCGTCGCTGCTTTAGCTCGGAGGGCAAAAAGGCCATTGTCCATCGGAACAGTGAGAGTAGCTAAGTCCCTGTTCAGATGAAGAGTGGTCTTAGAGGTATGAATTGACCAATCATCGTTCATCGTGAAGCACCGCTTACTTAAGAATATAAAACACCCAATACCTAACGAAAGAGCAGGAAGGGAGCAAAAAAAACAAACTGTTTATTCACGACGAGGAACATGCTCGTGGTTCCCATGCCACTTAACTATGGAAATCGACTTGGCGAACCAAGATTCATACGACATACCTAATTTCGTCAGGTCATAACCTGTCCTGACTTGACGTTGAAAGACTAAAATTTTCATGAGATTAGTCCGGTTATGCGCTTCTTAAAAAGTTGCCAGCAAGGCATTTCGTGCGCGATAGGCAGTCGAACTGCTTTCCCAGATCAAACGGGCAGTTGGCTCGAAATCCGACTGACCCCAATAAGGCACTTTCATAACAATGCACAGGTGCCGGAAAAACAGTCGGAACGGCACGAAGGTCGTGGGATCCGTAGTGAGGTGATCGTCCACCCACAGAATGAAGTTCACAGGATCATTGGGATCCTCAGACACCAGGTCGGGCTTCAGAATGATGAAGCGTCTTCCCCGACCAACGGTGTCAACATTGTAGAAGTCTGTCGAAAGAGTTGCCATTTGCCTTTTGGAGGTCGAACGTCACCCTTTTGCATGGCTTTGTCAAGAAATCTGCGCGTTGCAAATTTGTCGGTACGAAGCAGAGGTCGATGTCACCTTTTTCGTAGTGATCCCGGATTTCCGGGTATTTGATCCCGATGTGCTTCGTCCTGCGGTAGTTGACGGTTGACGGATGAGGCACAAGGCCGACTGTGAATCTGAATGCATAGTAATCTTATCCTGTATATGAAGTTCACCAAGGAGTTTCTTGATCCATAATGCTGATTTCAAACCTTCAGATGCGCTTTAGAATTCTGTTTCTGTAGAGCTCATTGAAGTGTTTGATTGCTTTGTTGAGCTCCAAATCACTGCACCAGAGTTTGGCATCACCAGAGTTCCCGTCGTTGACTTTCTGTCTGTCACGTCACTTGCGAAGTCTACAACAGTCTTTTCGTCTGAGTTGCTTCTGTCCGTGATGCCAAGCGATGGGCATGACCTTAGGTATCTTAATACCTTCAATGCTGCTTGCAGGTGTTCGGGTGTGCATCTGTCAAGGAATCTTGACAGGTAACCCGTCACGAAGCAAAAATCAGTGCGGCTGTCAGTAGTCAAGTACATCAGGGAACCAATTATTTGTCTGTAGTTCTCCTGAGTGGCTGTTCCAGTGTCCTGGATGTGATAAAGCGATACATCACATGGCGTTGAAAGTGCCTTACAGTCTTGCATGTTGAATCTCTCGAGAACCTCGTCGACGAAATGAGTCTGATGGATGTTTATGTAATGGTTTTCGTGTAGTCTTTCGATCTCATAACCTGTTCGGTTCTTAAACCATTTCAGAAACTGTCTCATAGACTTGATGGCATCACTCTTGGTTTTCAGAAAATAGACCTTTCTGAATTTGGAGAACTCATCTGTGAGCATCACGAAATGTTTTGCTCCGTCGATTGATTCGACATTCGGGCTGCAGAGGTCTGCGAAGATTACGCCTGGCTGATTAGCTTCTGCTGATTCTGGTTTACTGTGGTGCGAGTGCCTTGGCTGCTTTGCCATGATGCATGACTCGCATTGCTCATAGTCATCTTTGTACTCAATGTTCATGAGTTTGAGGAACTTCTTGATAGCCTCTTTGTTAACGTGAGCATTGTGTATTTCCATTTAGCTCTGTTCTTCAACCGGTTTGCCTTTTTCTTCAGCGATACTTGTCGCATTCATTTCTTGGCAAGAGAAATCATTCTCATTGTCGTCATTCAATTCCGGGACTTTGACTTCATTTGACTCACTTTCTTCCTGTGTGTCAGGGTTGTCGATATTCAATCGATACAGTCCTTTTAATGATGGAATCTTTATCTTTATAGAACCTTTTGCGATTACGAGCTCGTTGTTTGCCATTGTAACATTGATATCTTTCTTTGTGAGCTGATTCAGGGACAGAAGATTGGTTCTTAAGTTCAGAACGTACAGGACGTTGTCCAGTTCCAACGTCACAACCTTCTGTCCGTCACTGATAGTCATGCGAGCTTCGCCCTTTCCGTGGACTGGCAGACGTTCATCAGAGCCTGTCAAGACTTCCCGGGTATCAGAATCGGACGTGAAGTTTGTGAGCCATTCCTTGTCATATGGCTCGACGCTCCGCTATCGAGAATTATGTAATCAGACCTCAGATTTTCTTGTCGAAAGGCAATCAGCGCTTCTGCGATGTGAGATGTGAGCGCGGGGATAGTTTCGATTGTTGCCAGTTGATGGGTTTTGACTTTGGGTATTGTTCGTGTTAGACTGGAAAGTCGTTAAGTCGAAGGATGGGCTTGAAGCACTAGCTGCTAGTCGGTAGAATGACAAAGCTGAGTGAACGCAAGGAAGGAAGTCTTGCACCACAGTGAAGTTTATTGAGAAACTAGGGTTCTTTCATACCTAGAGGGGAGCCTGTACAATTTGGCACGCGTCCTGGGCTAGGACGCCATGAGTCACCGCACTGACTATTGGGTCTTCGCTAGATCTGAGCCCGACAGTCTCAAACACGAATTCCCAACATCCCCTCTGAATGTCGAGTCCGAAGATCTCGCGAATAGTTACAGATTTAACACCCCCAAGTGGAGTTCACAGACTCCGTCGGCTCTGAATTGCAGTATTCCATGCGCAGCATGGTTGAATAAGCTCTCATCGTGAAGCGATCAGTTTCAAAACATTTTTGTGAATATTCCAAGTCAGCGAACGACCGTTTAGGTTTACAGTGGTATCTCCTCAGCTCGTCCACAGGAGCTGAGGAGATCTGCAGCTCCGGTCTTCCTCTGAGGAGTAGCTCGCGGATGTACGCGAGCACGGCTGATTCCCTGATTCTTGCGCACTCACGGTACCTTTCCTGTACTTGCGATGAGAGTTGGTCCCAGGCGTCCTTGATCAGCTGGCTGGGGATCCGACCATCATCCTGGAAGTGGTCCCTCACCACGAATGTGAAGCATGACAGACCTGAGGTCTGCGGCCTGGAGTTTAGCGACAGACTCTCCACTGCCTGTCTTGCGTAGTACCAGAATACATTCTGGGCATCGGTCTCCGGGGGAGTTCGCCTGAGGATAAAGCCCTTAAGGCGCATGAGCCAAAACTGATTTTCGCAGCAGTCGTGGATGCAGTCTGGGCACAGGGGGAGTAGCCTCGTCCATAGCTCGAACTTCCGCGCCAGGATCGGGGATGTACTGGCCAGACAATCCAGTGTGTTGGGATCGAAGGGTTGGTTGTCCGGCCATGATTAGAGGGATGATTGGAGAGGACGGCGAATGAGAGGAAAACTGCTGCTCGACTAATACTCAGGGAGTGAGACTAAAACACTAAGAAACAAGTTCTTTATGTACGGAGACGAAGTGGCGCTGCAGTCGCTAAGAGAAAGAGCCTCTTCATGGCTAGTGGTCGCTCGGAGCCAGTGGCGTACCCAGGATTTTGAGCGATGTCGAATTTCGTTGTTTTCGATATGGGACCAACTTGCTATTGTGTTGTGGTTTCATGAGGACTTGTACTGATCACTTTCGGACTGCAAAATTTTTGATCGCAGTTTGCGAAAAAAAGTTAGTTTTTGTCTTGGCCCCCCAAAAATGTTTCGACTCGATGACTACTTTGCTGGAAACGAAATGGCTATGGCTTGGCAAGTGTGTTTCATCGACAGAAGTCGAATGCAACCGGGCCTCGGCATGAGTGGTCTGGTGCGTGCTGTTCTAACAACGAAGCGTTGTACGAAAAACTAGAAATGGCTCGGCAAGAGACTCTTCACCTCTGCCCTTACAGCCACTTGAAACCGCTCCTCATTCAGTTGATCCGCGAGCAGATTGAAGAGAGATTGGTAAAACTCTCCTCGAAGAAACCACGCAGCGCTGCTGATGTAGTATGAAAGCCGACAATGTTCTGGCGAACTATCGTCATTCGACAGGTGCAGCAGTGATGACACCTGATCTCAGAAGAGTCGAAATCCTGAGTAATTGATGACGTCGTTTCGGCTTTTGACTCGACGTTTGGCGCGTTTGATTAGACGCCACAGCTCAGCGTTGTAATACTCTGAGGTCGGAGGCTCCGATCTCAACACGAAGGGTACGAAGCCGGCACCAATGTCATCCATCCTGGCCAATAACACACATGCACGCCTCCAGGCGTCTTCAATCAACGGACTGCGGATCCGTCCTCCGTCCTGAAAGCGCGCCCACACCACGAAGGTGAAGAACGACAGCCCTGAGGTTGCAACCGGTACAGACGGGGAGCAGTCTGCTCCATCGCTCAGATTGAGGCTCCTCGTTCTGATGGGTCGAACAATTGCTCTCTGATCGGAGGATCAGACTGATGCTCGTTGGTCTCCCGTTCCTATACAGCACTGACGAAGAGGGGCTTTCCCTCGCATAATGAAGTGACCAGATCGGCATTCAGGAGCCGAAAATATGTATTGTAGAACCGAAGCAGATAGCGCGAGAAAGAAAAAAAAGAATGCATCAGAGTTTTAAGGAATTGCCTCGGTGGTGGGCATGTAGGGGCTGTCAACGCCCGGTCCGGGTGAGGGATTTGCAAAACGCGTGTAGCCCGGGCGCCTGTCGGCCAATCTTCCTCTTCTTGAGGAAGTGGGGCGTCAGACTTTCGGAGAAGACAATCGAACGAAAACGAAGTCGGCTGATGAAAACATGTCCGATAAGATCGGATGTTAGAAAGCTAAGAACAAGATTCGCTCAAATCACCAGATTCAATCTAAGAACAACCTAAGAGAGCATTCCTCAAGAGAAATTAAATATATGAGAGAAAATTTAGGAGTTGGTTCGAATACACAAGTGGTATACAGATTTATTTACACCTCAATCCCATCTGTGATATCAACACAAACCAAATCTCTATCCACAGTAATAGGAAAGGCCTTTTAATATTTTACATCAGTACGTTGGGCGGCAACACTGCGCACTCAACACAGTGGCAGTGCATCGTAGGGTTGAAGTTGTACATGATGATGACACTAATTCGATCATCCCAGCCTGGCCAAGTGAGATCGAATTCACAGGCAGTGCTAAACCAAAATCGGAAATCACACTGCCGGACGAGAGGGACTCCTCTTTCCAAATCCCACTTCACCTGCCGCTCTACGAACCAGCGAAACTGGTCCTGCATTTTCTGCCGGGCCAACTTGGTGTAGAGACACCGAAACTCCCTCGACTTGTGCTTCCAGATGCGTGGCAACATTCGATTGAAGAGTTTTCGATGCCGCAGATCTGGTGAAGAACGCAGACCAAGCACTCGATCCAAGTCATCCTCAAACAGCTCGTAGCCTCTGTATCTGCACACCAGGGATCGGCGTCGCACAATTTTCTTCGCGGCAGTGATGAGCTTCCAGACTTTTGAATGTGCGGGATCCTCCGGGTTCTCCGGAACAGGTTTCAAAACTTGGGGAACAAATCCCCTGCCGATGGTGTCCTTTGTCAGGGCACCGGGCGGCAACATGGCACACAGTTCGCAAACGCCTTCGCTATTGCAGGTTGCCATGTTGATGTGCGAGCACTGTGTTATTTAAATAAGAACACTGAATATACTGAACACATCAACAGTGTTTGAAAGAACCAGTTTTCTCTTCCCCTCATAACTTGTACTGTTGGCCAATCGGAATGGAACTTCATTCGATGAACAATCGTTCGGGCACTGTGACGGAAGTCAACTGTTGCATCACAACACATTCCAAAATCGAATGAATATCCATAACACTGACACACATAACGATAGGGCGTGATCAATGACCCGTGTCCGTACACAACGCCACAGGGATCGGCAGTCCATCCGTCAGATGCAGTCTTCACAGCAGCTTTCAGCGATTTCCCAAGCAGTACGTGTGGAGAGAGTAACGCAACCCAGCAGTTTGGATTCGGGCGACTCCGTAGCAACATGATGAACACTCAAATAACAACAACTCCGGATGTAGTCGACGAAACCGTGGTCGTGGTTGACGTCGAGAAGCAGTCGGAATCGGAGTTTGCGTTGTAGTCAAGCACCGGTGCCTGTGTCGCGGCCGTTGTTGTTGTGGACGACGGATGAATCACCTTTTGCCGAGAAGTCACAGCAATGTGCGGACGACGCGCTGCCGTTGTCGGACGTGGCGTCGACGCGGTTCGGTGAGGGTGCAGCAATAACCCGAGTGGAGAGATGCATTCCCCTTTCCCCTCGTGTCTTCTAGAACGAATGTACCGATGATGGTTTTCCGTGTCCCCATCGCGGGGTTGATACATCAGATCCGTAATGAAAGAAACGAAAAAATCACAAGAACAATAATTCATCGTTCGAGAAATGGTCGAGAGCTTCGATGGTTTGATGAAACCATCGGTCGAATTTGTTATTTATAATCGTCGGATGATCGGGAGGCGTGATGTTGAGAGTCTCCTCCCGGACAGCTATCATGAAGTCCTTTATGACGCACGATCTCTTTTGCAAATGAAATCTGCCTCCAGAGGTACGCATTGTAGCGATGGCGCTGATCCGGGATCGGCCGATCATCTCATCGACAAGAACCACTGACGGAGATAACAGTCTGTCAATAAGAAACATCTGTGTCGCGGTCCTCAGTGGTCTGGATTTGCGAGCTGAGCGAACCATCGTTGCCGAAGTGTCGGCACAAAACTGAGCTTGTGAAAAAACTGCTGTTTTATCCTGAAGAGGAGATAAGCCCCGAATCAAACCCATAATGTCTTGGAAACGCAATCGGTGGAAAATTACTGACACACCCTACTAAGAGGGACAGACGCGTCCAACGCAGAAGGGATACGAACTCAGTAAAGATTGCATACCAGCATAAGAAGGAATGAGCTGAATTCATTTTTCAGTAATATACCAATCTAACAAGCTTCTGGAATTTCAAGCCCCGGACATGAAAGTCCGAAAGATTAGCTGAAAGACAGCTTGGGCACCTGGAACTCTTCAGTCCGATTACGCCCTCTGCATCCGTGATTGAATTGATTCACGATTGATGATTATGATTCAGAATGATTTTGATTGATTCGCAATGTGCCATGTTTTGATGTTGAGCCAGGAGGTTGTACTTCTGGCGGAAACCAAAACCACGACTCCAGCAGAATTTTACAATTCGTGTTCAACTACTCCAATCCCCGCTGAGACAGAAGAACGCGCCTGAGTGCACCAAAAGTCTAACTACAAGAGTAAAAACTAAGGATTTTATCACATAAAGATCAACTTGAAAAGAAGATGACACCGATGACCGGGAACTTAGGGTTTCGTGCTCGCTTAGCTTCTCCCACGTAAAAGTCGTTGGCCGAAGAAGGTTGTTAAGGTGGACCAAGCTCAATGTTCTTCATAGAATTACTCATCTTAGTGCAGGAAACACACGACTCAAAGTAAAGGTTCACGAAGAATGAAACTACGAGCCACTAAGAAATGTCAAACCAAGCAGTGATCGAACTTCATAATGTACTCGCCCAGAATCCAGAGATTGAAGTTATCTAGGAACTGAAATGATATCCAAACACTAGAAACTCATTCAGCATACATACTTGATCACCTCAAGATATTTTATACTGAATGGAGTCATAATCCATCGCTACCAGCATATTCTAGCCATCTAAATTGTTGTGTTTTTAGTGGAGGGATATTTTATTGCTGAGTTGTAAAACCCGGCTATATTTCCTCCTGTGGTATGTCATGAATGTTGGACCAGTTTTCTGTTAGTTCGATCGCACTGAAAGAGATCCGCGTTGTTGGTCGAGTCAAGTCCACGAGCATGCGGAATCTGATTCGTCGCCAAACGTCTTGAGGAAATCACGATCGTCGAAGTAAGAGATTTTACTGTTTGGATTCACAAGATGTCCGAAAAAAACGAATACTATGCTGACAATGAACCGCGGAGGTCCGTCAGTCCCGATTCTTGTCTCTTGTCAGCATGTTTCGGTTCGAAAAGATGGCTCGACAGGCACAGTAAAAGATTGAGCCGCCCACGGTCTCGAAGAGAACATTTGATTCCGGTGACATGGTCAACATGAACTACCTGCAATCGTCGCGTAGTTGCACCGCTTTCGATAACCGGCTGCTCATCGGTTCATCTCGCTTGGAACTTCGAAGAAGTCACTTTTTTGGAATCGCTTTGAAAACCAATCTGGTAGAAGGAACCGAGGCTTCCGACCATCGGTCTGTCACGAAATCATGAAGAAGTCAGTGCGAAATTCGTCTGGGCTTCGGGATAATGCTTTAGATTTTCATTCAGAACTCAACGATCGTTGTTTCCTTTGGAAGAAAGCTGCGATGAATCAAGGCAAGAAATCATTTCTCGGATGATTCGAGTGTTGTTTCAAGGTCGGCAGAACCGCGGTGTCTCCGGATCTGTTCTCAGTTTTTGCACTGAACTCTTGCAAAATGAAGAATAATACTTCCATACTCTGTCACAACGATTTCTGACTTTCTGAATCGTAATCATGAACTCAATTTTTTCAACATTAGAGATCCTGCCAAGACGAAGGTGTCCGAAAAAATGCTGGCACGTTAAAAACTCGAGCTGCTACTCCGCACAAGAGACGCGATTCTCCACGAGATGACAAAGCTCCTAAATAGATTTTCTCTGGGCTATCAGGCACTTTGCAGGTAACCTCATTCTCCGATATAGTTCAGTGAATGAGATTAACTATTCAAGATTTGAAATGATTTCATCGTCTTCATCAAAATCTCTGAAAGTTTGTGGCTTTTTCTTACATAATCACTCACTTATGCTCATCATTCTCAAACGCGTTGAAATTCAGTTCAATTTTTCAGTTTTACCTGCTATGACATCATGGAAACGCTTGAGCTCTGGTTTAACAAATATCATGTCTGACTCTACATCAATCATGCAATCACAAATCTAGCTCGTCTCTTCAAGCATCACATGAAATTTCAACTCCACCGAAAACCGCATCTCCGAGCGATTTGTGGTATCGCTTGTTTCATCCATTGCTTGAATGCTATTTGGCACTTGATGTTCTGTGGTTATCGTTTACATGATATTCTTCGTGAATACTAGGCATAGCAGACATTGTCTGGTTCAAAGCACTCCGATGAGCTGGATGTTAGAATTCGTTCCAGTTTTTCGCTACTCTAAGGTAACATTTGAAATAGTTCGATAAAATCGATGGAACAACACAGAAAGATGAGAAATCTTAACAAAATCATTGTCTCGGGTCCGGCTCCGTAAAGGTGGCATGATGTCCGCGAATCATCTTCGAGTTGAGAGAAATCCGAAATCTGTGGCTGATCACGATCATCGATACAGAAACTTTTCCAGAGAATCGAGAGGAGGTTGGAGAATGCCTCTCCGCTCTGCTTCTTTGGATTCGATCACGGGCATGACTGGCACCGCTGGTATCACTGGTCTTGGAGACTGTTCGCGATGAACACATTCCAACCGGGGTCGAATAACATGAATTCAAGAGAGCTTATGAATCACTTCACAGGAGTTTCCGTCTGCTCTATGCGTTCGTCGGACCGGAGCACTCCGAACTTCTTCGAGAATCACACCGACGATATCGGAGAGTGCGGGAGGTCGGAACAGTTCACGACGATCAAGGATCTGCATTGTCGTAAGATTGCCTCACGAGACTTGGTTGGGTCAGATTGGTACAGCCATTGTGACTGTTTTGCTGGACAGATCAGCCGCGACGGTCGTCTCGAGTTGAGATGCTGTCTCCTACTTAGACATCAGGAGTTTCAGGAGTTGGAGGGAGCCTCCGATCCTGTGCTCAGGAGAATTTCCATGAGCTCCGACCAGTTGCTCGACACGTGAACGGGTTTCGTCCTGCTTCGTGAACGGAAAGGCTTTCCGCGGATTCAGAATCCATGGGCTGTGGCGTGCGCATCGCATGTTATGTCGAGCACAGCATTCCCGGCAGGTGTGGTGGCTTGGGGCATGTTTGTGGACGACTTTCCGCCCGCCTCCAATCCCGATCTCTGTTTCATCGGTGAGAGAACTTCCGCGTGGAAGTTACCCTGAAGTTCTGCTTCAAGTGAAGACGGAATTCCGTTCATGCTGGTTTCGTCTGCGGATGTGATTCCTGAGTCCGGAGACTCGTGAGAAACCTGGGATGCTCGGCGGCAAGCCTTGCAATTAGATCACAGATATCAGAAGCGCGGTGCAGGTTCGAAGATTCAAGGATGCTTTCGAATAATCCTTGAGAGCGGAGATCAGCTTCCGATGGCGCCAGATTTCTCCGGAGAATCGTGGTCACGGCAGTCTTTTCTTTCAATTGGACGTTCTCTCGAATCTCGGGCGAAGAAATCCTCATCTTTTCAATGCCGACGCCATGTTCACGAGTACAACGATCGTGACAACAATATTCAACATGTTTCATTCTACCTACGTAGCGTCTACTTTGAAATTTCCGTAAAATGATTCTGAATCTCCTGCCGTAGTGTCATCTTCGTAGAATATGAATCATGATCCGGCTATCGAACGATTATTCGTGAATCCGGATCAGGATTCATAAGTATATTCGTTTGTTTCTCGTTGTATTATATGCTATTATATTATTATATTATATTTCTCAAGATTAAGTGCTTTGGTCTCGTGTGAATCGCGCTCGTTGATGAGTTCATATGAAATCGGACGCTCTACTTCTCAATGGGATCTCTCGCTTGTGAGTCATGATTCGATTCGGGAGACTAGTCAAAGCTCTCCACGGCCGCCAAACTTCGGGGCAAGCATATTCAAAGAGACAGAGTTTGGAAGTGAAAAAAACAATCGAAAATAATCCTTGCCTTGATTCGCGAAATTCAGCTATGAACACGATTTCTCTTTCGGAGGAGGAAGCCTCGGGAACTTCGAGATTAGTTTTGAAAAGCGACTCCAGTACTGGCTACTCTTGCTTGGAATTGATGAAGGTGATTTCTCATATTTTCATAGACTTGATTTGAAACGTGGTCGCCGCCTGTTACGAAAATTTTTGAATTTGACCCGGCAGCCGAGAATGGAAGGCGAGCGCTGTTTCTCAATGAGCTGTCGTAATCTTTTCTCATGCCTCGGTGCACAAGAAGAGCAGCACTTGGGCTAACAACCCCGAAAGCTACGAAAGAGCGAATTGAGCGGGAAATTCGCGCAGAACTTGAGTTTGTGAAGCAAAGTTGTCTCCAACACGGAGATGTAGAAACATTCACCTCGAAAATGACCGCATTATCATTTGTTGGCATTAATTGCCGAAAGGGGTGGTGATGTCGGCCGTAACCATGCTCCGACTGAATTCTTCTGGCGGAACCGGTCTTGAGTCGGCGAAGCTTCGTTTCGTCTCTTCACGGTGCGGTGTCTCGGCCCACGTGAGAACACAAAGCCTTAAAAAGCTAACGCTGAGACCAACGGCTAGAGCAGCTTTGGATCCACTGGCCACGCCGTCCAACAGGAAGCCGGCAGCAGTTACGTACGAAAAGTCACGAGCCTCGCGTGGACGATCGCAACAATTGGGGAAGCTGAATTTCAAAGACTATGCGTTTCTATTCTCACCGAATGTTCTGTTGAGCATCAACAACGTGCCACCAGTCTCGCGTTTGGTGGACGACGATCACCACTTGGTCAAAGAGCGTCGCGTTTCTGAATCGAATCCAAACGTTCACTGAATCTACGGGAAAGGACTGGGTATTCGAAATATCTGGAGCCTCCGAGGAGGTTTCCTCTCCGTCGATCGCGTCATCGACAATCCCGATGCGATCGCTTTCTAAACGATTGTCTGAAACCTTGGAAAAGGGTCTCTAGCCAAACCTCGTTATTCGAATCCGATCCCTTTAGTTTTTGAATTTCCGCAGGGATCAACGGCTGCTGATTCTGTGCGAGAGTCTTGACTTCACGCTGAAAAAGAGTCTGAACTACCCACTTACCTGGAACGATGCGACGAACACTCCGTCTACTCGTTTTCATAGAACGTTTCGGTCACTGAATCGATGGCGAAAGTTTTCAAACAGCGCGGAGAAATAACGAAATCACCTCCATTCGAACACATCAGGACACATCGAAAGTGAATGAAGAACATTTTCATTTGCGTTGTTCCAATGAACCAACAGAAAGTCACGAAAAGCACTGAGTGTATTCTAAAGTAAGCTCACAACCGATGTACCAGAAGCTCTTCGCGCACTGATCTCCCCGCTGGTGCTGGAGCCGAAACACTGTAGAAAGCTCACTTCGACGGAGAGGGATGACGCGAATACAGCGAATACTTGTTCAGAAGTGGTTGAGCTCTAGTTCTACGGCACTGCGAGGCTTTGATTGGCTCTGCTTGAAGTAATTGACTGCGGTGACCCCGCATCCCAACCAACTGGATAGTCTCTCCTTCTCAGAGGCGTCCAGGTCCTTACAAACCCCGGTTCTCGTTGAAGAGTACGGCACCGTGTTATCCGCCTTCTTGCTGCTCTAATTGGATTGAGCCATTGAAACTCGAGAAACAAAACTAAACAAACAGACCGAGTATTCTTCGACCACGATTAGCTAGCTCCATGTGGCCGATCAAGTCGGATCACTGTGAGAGATTCTTCGAAAGAGAATCGCAATCAACTTCGTTGTCGTAGGTGATCGACTCGAAGAATGCCTGCCAAAACAACAGCGTTCTCCACGGATTTCATGAGTCAGAAAAGACTTTCAATGTGTTTGAAAGTCGTCCAGGAGCCTCGTTTATCCATGCTTCCATTGATTTGGTAAAAACTAATTTCTGACTCCCACGCGGATAGTTGAGGCGCGGTTTTCGGGCTGCTCCTTCATCAACGGCAAAGCTTCAGCTAGCTCTCTGACGAGCGTTCTTCTGCTAAAAGAGATCGATGAGAAAATTCGTCCTTTCCTCAATATTCTTCCGTAACATTCAAAAAACAAACACCCGATTGAGCTGAAACTTGTTTTGAGAACTTATCTTTGAACTCTGGATGACTATCCAATGATTGGAGTTACCGATCTCCATGACGCTTGACGAATCTCGCGTTTTTTCCCCATTTTTCTCAATCAAAATTTAGTTCGTGAAACCTGGGATAGAGTCGTGATTTGGAGTCCAAAAGTCCGCCCTCAGAATAAGTTTCACAGATCCTATGGATGACTGGAGATTTCGAGAGACAGTTCCTGAGTTTCCGCATTTTCCTCACCCTTGCATACTTTGAGTAATCTGAATCTGAATGAAAACTCTGGGAATGATCGGCGCCTCCTCGATGCAGCGTGGCGGCATCTGTTCAGAATCACAATCAATCGACCTGGTGATGCGGAAGAAAGTAACTCTATAGACGAGGCGAGTATTTCGTCGCATACATCTCGCAAGTGGATTCTCGATAACTTCCATTTCCCAGCGACACGAAGTCTAAGTTGGTTAGCTTTCGTCGTCGCTGCCGCGGTAGGTTACGGAGAAGACCAGAGACTTCGAAAAGGGAGTCATGATGCTCCGCATAAACTTTCCCGGCAAGTACAAAACTTCGTTCGCTCATCTTCGAGCATTCGAGGCTTTTCTTGGGGTGGATAGATTGAATTTCGACCGATTCAAGCATTGGACGCCGATCAGGCTCTCCAAAACAAGAGCGACCCGAGAGAATATCGATCCAAATAAACAATCGATATTCGTCAGCGATCGACTACAGGGTTCCGATTCACGAGAGGATCCAATTTGCGAATCTCCGATTCGTCTAAGGCTTCCGCCGCAAATCGGAGCCAACCCCTCGACCGCAATTGTGATGGGGCATGAAACGGATGCGTACAGTCGAGTTCGCCGATGAAAAAACTCTTCGGGAAGTGAAAAAGCCCTCTCTCTCATCAAGGTGATGCATTCTCCGAGCAGCGATGTTCGAGTTTGTAGTTCTTGCGCTCTTCGTTTCATTTCTCCTTTCGAACAATCAATTCAGCAGAAGACAACATGATGTTCTGAGGTGGACGATTCGGCTGAATTCATCACTTCGATCTCGCGCCTTCGATGGGGAATAGCTGATTCCGTACTTCGTCATTCATTCGGTGAATGAATCATATCGAATAAGAAGTCAAACACCAGGAGATTACATCGGATGCTGGATTTGAAAACATTCGATATTTTAAAAACATGTAGCTTCCGTTGGGCACAAGGATCGGAAATCGGGACCTATCTTTCATTACCGGTATTCTACCATTAGCGAGACTCTCATTGGCGGTTCTTCGTCCCGCTGCACTGTTGGAGATTTGTTCAGAAAACTGGACTAAGATATTCTGCCATTAGAAGTGCTGAAATACGAACTCCTCATGAATCTACGAGTAAATTCAAGAGTTTTGTACGAGTTGGAATTCCGCCGGAAGCTCCCTTTCTTTTTTCCTCGCGGAATTTTCGATTTTTGGATTCTTGTTTTCACGATTAGGCTCAGATTCGACGAAACAGAGGTCGGATAGTGTCCGAAACCGTCCGATATTTCCTCTAGGGCAGCGTTCCGCAACCGGGGGGGCACGCCTCCCCGGGGGGGCGTGAGGCTTTTCCAGGGGGGGCGCGAGACTTCGCCAGGCTTTCAGTGTCTGGGCCGGAAAATCGCCTGAGTTGTTGGAATAAACTTTTTTTTTTTGGTCGCGCCTTCAGCCTGATGTTCAGCTAGAATCTTGTCGCCAAATATTCAAACGTAGCAAGAGTAAACAAAGCGCGATCCTACGCAGAGCAGGAAAGTCAGCTGGATGGAGAACGAATCGCAGCATGAAACTGAAATTATGGAGCATATGAAAAAATCGAAAAAAATGGACTTATGCCCTTTTGAAACTACACGGTTCATATATATAAGGAAGAATGTGTTACCCTTTAATATAAAAACTGTAAGTAGAATCGGTCACAAATGAGGCGAAAATGCTATTTTTACGATTTTTTTTTGAAAAGGGGGGGCGTCGGATCAGATAACGTCGCGCAGGGGGGCGCCAGACGAAAAAGGTTGCGGACCACTGCTCTAGGGGGAGAAGAAGTGTCCCCAGAAGTTTCAGCCAGATTTTCCTCCTGGAATCACAAACTCGGTTTTCACGTCAGAACTTTTCAGGGTTGCGAAAGCCCTCGTCGCGTCTCATTGCAAAGTTGTAGCCCTTACTCTCAGCTATCATTTGGTACCAATCCGGCATCTGTACAATTCCGCTAACTCGAGATATTGTCGGAATCAGAGAAGCATATATTCCCCATGCACGCATTGGGGAACCCGACCTATACACATGAACAGCTCACAATCAGCCTGAGGGATTCGGCCCCCGTACTTTCTGTTCTGTTGTTTCTCATTGTCGGACTTCAACAATGAAACAGATAACTTAGAGGACGCCGAGCCTACCAAAGACTAGTCTTTCCCGTGAGGTAGGGGAGTTCCTACCTCCGTAGCGGACGTTCTATTTTTGCCCGCTTATTGTAATGGTTGTACGTTTTCCTTGTATGTACATATAAATAATAAATACCGTCTTTTTGTGTGAGAATCCTACAATATCTCGAGTTAGCGGAATTGTACAGATGTCGGATTGGTACCGAATGATAGTTGAGAGTAAGGGCTACAACTTTGAAATGAGGCGCGACGAGGGGTTTCGCAATCCTGAAAAGTTCTGATGTGAAAACCGAAATCCCATAGACTCCCATGTTAAACGAGTTCGAGATTCCAGGAGGAATATCTGGCTGAAATTTCTGGGGACACTTCCTCTCATTCCTGGAGGAAATATCGAGCGGTTTCGGACACCATCCTACCTCTGTTTCGTCGAATCTGAGTCTGATCCTGAAAACAAGAATCCAAAAATCGAAAATTCCGCGAGGAAAAAAGAAAGGGATCTTCCGGCGGAATTCCAACTCGTACAAAACTCTTGAATTTACTCGTAGAATCACGGGGAGTTCGTTTTTCAGCACTTCTAATGGCAGAATCCAGTTTTCTGAGCAAATCTCCCATAGTGCGCTCGTGGACCAGATTGCCTCAAATGCGTCGACTCTCCCTCTTGATAACTAATAGTGTTGAAAAACGATATGTCAAGCTAAGGTCGGGATTGTTTGTGAATTCGTCGACAACTTTTAATGGAACAATGGATGACACCGGTGCTCAAGTGGCTTGTTAGTCATCTTTGAGAAGCAAGTGGGAGGGGATACAATGACGAATTCCACCGGGTTTTAAACGTGATCTGCTTCCAACCGCCAAAGATTAGAGAAAGCTTAGTGCTGTTGGGGATTCTCTATTCGGAACAATCACAAATAACTGCTGATTCTACCCATGTAGCGCACAGGAACTGCTCCCTCCGGGCTGCAAGTACTCATGCAGCGTTCGATGTGTGCATCCAAGCTTCAACTTTTCGATGCTGTGAGCGAAAACTCGAGTCTCTTGGAACGATCAGATGTATCAAATCCCCGAGCAATATTTTTTTCTCATTCGGTTCCAAATCCGATAGGAAACGTGAGTAAAAGAGGGAGAGCCCGATTCTCGTTTCTTTCTGATCATTTTCATTCAATTTGTCTGTCATTCATTCAAGGTAAACGATAGTTATATTCAGGGAAGATGTGTCTCAGGACATAAAGTTGGATCAAAATCCGGGAGGCTAGCGGATCGTTGAATAATTCTTTAGAGAAAGTGGAATCTATCGATGTCAGAGCATTTCCCGAGGATAGTTCTGGAGGAAGAGCAGATGTGTGGTATGGAAATGAAGAGCCGTCACATTTTCCTGCTTTTTCCGGAGTCTCAATTGACGACGATCCCGAGCTTGATACCCGCATGCGAACCAGGCTTGAATTGAAAAATTTCGTATCCGGGAAATGTCCTCGTGCAAATCACAGAAACTTTGAGCTCGCTCCAAAGTCGAAACTGAAATATTGAAATTCAAGCCTCTCGCAGAAAGATCATTCTGGAGAAGATTGAATTTGAGACCATAAAAGAAATTCGCGTCAAACACGGCGCTCCCGCACTTCCAAACGAAATAACTCTGTGAGATAATCAACAAATGATGACGGAAACATCCAAGATGTGGTGACATGCTTGTCACCACATCTTTCTCGATTACATGTAGCCGTCTCAGCGGTCGGAACATTTCTGATTCGAAAGAATATATCGATACACCGGACGCGGCGCTCGCTGTTTGTATCGGACACTCGCTCCAATCGACGAGCACCGGAGCAGACGAATGTTGCTCGCTGTTGTTTGGATCACAGATCGGAGAGCGCAGTGAAGTGCTGTCGAGTTTACGCAGTTGTCAATCAAACAACCGGCTCGCGGCGAATCAAACTCCTGTGTTCGGATTCCAAGCAGGAAACAGTGTTCAGGTGAGGTTCCAAACCGAGAGTAAACTTCATCAACTCACAAATGATTGCCGGATCAGGACGCGTTTGGCCTTTCCTGTGAATCCATGTCTCCTGCTCAATGTTGTTGTCCTCCTTGTGTACAATTCGAAGGATGTTGTGGAGCACTTTCAATTCGAGCCGCAGTCTCTAGCAAGAGAGTGCCGGGTCTCCAGGTTCGACTTTCGGCGAGCAGAACTTTCGGAACCTCTTTTGGGCTAGAGTCTCACAGTTTAGCAAGATCAGGGGGAACAGTTCAGCCATACCAAACTTTCAAGTTTCTCCACGGTGCTCGTGCGTCTCCGAAGAAAACCTTTTGCTGAGTTTGGAAGAACAGAGCTCTGAGTTTTTTGAGAACGAGAAATCCCAATGATTTCCCTTTTCCTTGAAGCATGAATCTCGTAGCTCGCTGTTAATAATGTTTCTTCTACAGAATTCGGTCTCAGTGAATCGCTCCCCATCGGCAGCGGAGTCGAAGATCCAGAAATCGCCGACCGCCGTGGAGTTCAAACGATCATCGCAAAGTACGATGATCTCTGCAGCAGAATGCAACAACGGAACGGACATTTAGCGACGATTCGCGCAACAGGTGAGGAATCGGATCGAATCCGTAAAATCTGAACCGATCATGCTCATCGGCGGCGAGTGTTCAAGGAGGAGAATGCATTCTAACTTTCAAAACATCCACAGTTTGAGCTCTGCCATCGCGATGTCACGCAAAGATCTCGGACTTTCGGAGAAGATCGCTATCCTGGATAGCGTCAAAGCTGAGCCAAACCGCTCGAGCCGTCGCCTCGCAGAAATCACCGGAATATCGAAATCCTCGATATTACGCATACTCCGTGACGAGAAGAGGCTGAGGACCCTCTGGGCGTCTGAGAACCGCCGGGATGTGAAGCGATACCGTGAAAGCAAGTGCCCCGAGGTTGACGAAGCTTTGCGAAAATGGTTCAGCGATATCGGCTCGCGGAGCGAGAGCCTGAGCGGTTCGGTGCTCATGAAGAAAGCCGAACAACTTGCCTTGGAACTCGGGAAGAATGATTTCAAAGCCACTGACGGCTGGTTGTCTCGATGGAAGCAGCGGCACTGTATCAAATTCAAGAGTAGTCCGGCGGACGTCTCCACCGCGAATCAGTGGAGAGCTCAACGTCTCCCCGAGATCCTTCAATCGTTCGGCCCCGACGACATCTACAACGCGGCTGAGACGAGTTTGTTCCAACGGATCGAACGTTCATTCGGTCAAAGTTTCGATGCGCCGTCGACTCCTGAAAAAGTCAAGGATCGACTGACAGTGCTGTGCTGCACGAACATGTCCGGATCGGACAAGCGACAACTTTTGATCATCGGCCACAGTGCCGAGCCGATCTGCATCAACGAGTTCAAACTCGAGAACTTCCATTTTTCATTCCACGCCAACAACAACGCGAGGATGACGACTCCTATCTTCTCGTCGTGGCTTTCCGCGTGGGACGAGGAGTTGCAGCGTACAAGACGTAGAGTTCTGCTGCTCATAGATGACTGCGTACCGCGACCTCCGCGTGATTCTCTGAAGAATCTCGTTTTTGATTTCCTGCCGACAAACATAACCTCGATAATCCAACCGCTCAGCATGGGTATCATCGATAACTTCAAGACTCTGTTCAACGCTAAGATGACGGACTCTGCCAATCAGGGAATCGAGCCGAACTTGATGATGCCTTCCCCGGAATTGAACTTGATGCAAACGGCGTTGATCGCAGCTGACAGTTGGAAGAACGTGAGTCACGTCCTGATCCGGGACTGCTTCGGCCAGTCCGGCTTCAAGGAGGAACTTGCCTTGGATCGAACCGGGAGCGATGAGATACCTTCTCTGATATCCGCCGGAAACTCTAACGAATCCACGCCTCGTGGGTCTTGGATTTCCACGACTGAGGAACTTATCGGTGAAGGAGCTGTTGCAGATGTTGAATCAAAGCGGATTGATGCTCCCGAAGCACACCAGGCACCAAGTTTGATAACTTCTGGCAATTCTGAAGAGTCCGCCCCATGCGAATCCTGGATCCCGAAAACCAAACCCGCCGAGTGCTTCGAGTTCGTTCTCGACGCAGACACCTTCCCAGAACAGGAGCAGAGCAGTTTGCGAGGTGGTGACGATAGCGAAATCGGAACAGATCACGCGGACATTTCACGAATGGAAGCCCTTGAATGTCTGGAAAAAGTCAAACGCTACTTCGCACAGAGAGTATGTCGAGGCTGTCCTGAAGCAGAACTCGAAACCTGTATCAGGTTCGTTCAGGAGCAGGATCGACGGAATAGCTAATGTGAGATTCGTGAAAGTGTGATCTACGCTTTCGTTCCCACGTCATCGATTGAATTCTAATTTCAAAACTCTTCGGCATGTGTCGGTGAACCCCACCTTGACGTCGAAAGGCACACTGAAGCAGGGTATCCATAACGCCGGTTTAAACTGTGATAATAATTTATGCTCCACTGAACTCATGAACGCTGCCATTTTAGAGGAATTTCATTAAAGAAACATTTTGCGCGGTTTCGCAAACCTGACTGGGTGTTTCTTCATTGTTTTCGCGCATGCTCTGAACACTGACATGATCAATTCGCGAATGTTCATTCATTTTTCCTTTTCGACTTGCGATAACTACATCAGCAGTGTCTGAATTTTTCAGCCCTGGCGTTCATCTGGCGTCAATCATCAATCACTCTATTTATGGATTGATAGAAGTTGATTATTAACCAAGATATCATGATTAGAGCTTGGAAGTTTAGGCATTAATCATTTTTGAACCTCCATCAATCAATATGAATTGATGGATTTTTAGTGAAATAGTGCCTGATTATTCCAGCCCATGACTTTTTTGGGTGAATTTCATCGAATTTATCGACCTCCGATCAATTTATCCATTTATTGATGGAGGCTGATTAATGAATAATGCCTGAACTTCCAAGCTCTAATGGAAAGACATGTTCTAGGGACGAGCAGCGGTGCTACGGCCTTCGGATAAACTGCTCGAAATCTTCGACTCCGTGTCAGCAACTAAGCCATGATGTCGGAACTACTCAAGTACTGATAAGGGTCTCCACGAAAACTTAGAAACGAGTTGATCTTATGAGTGAGCTCGAACTTTTAAACTCGGTCTCTTCATGCAACGGTTTCACTCAGAAGCCTCTTTCTTAGATTTAAGACTCCGACATCTTGAGTCCGGGACGCTGACATTGAAATACATTGTGTGATTGCTCGAGCTCGAGCTAAATGAATTTCCAGAGCGTAGATCCCGACCCGAAGAACGGCAAGTTACTATCATCTCGCAGAAATATCCATTATGCACGTCTGGAATGTCCAATCTGAGGCAGGCCACCTAACGAAACTTTCTCTCGTCAAACGACATGGCGTTAATCGACCGCTCGCGTAATGAGGGTCAGATTGAAAGACCGACGATTTCATAATTTCGGATAATCAATTCTGGATGTTTCGTCGGACGCCAGAAAAAAGGCAGTTGATTCGGCAATGAGTGGCTGAGGATTGCGTTCCCTGAGAACTGTTCCCATGAATTCGCGGAAGAGCTTCTATTTCGGAACTCAGGAGAGAGTTCCGGAACTGCGTTTGGTCCCCGAACAGGGCTCAAAATTGTTACATTTCGACTTATTCATTATGCCTCAACCCGAACGAATCCTCTCCTTTGAATCAGTTTGAAAGTCTGCTCTGTGATTTGGTGGTGTCAGAGTCGGAGCGGTCTCCGTACTTATTTTTTGAACATAGACGGGAGTCTTTTCTGAGACATAGAGAGTAAAACGACACCGATCGCATGACGCGTGTTCGCCTCAAAGCCAAGAAATACGATGCGACTCCCGACTTCATACTGGAATGTGCGTGGGCGTTTCTCAATTACAACAACTATGAAACACAACCCCTAATTGACCTTCTGACCCCAATAAAGATTCGATCAAAGCACCCCATGTATATGCACTTCGGAATATGCTAGCTGAAGATCAAAATATTGGTTCGCACGAGAGTCAGCGGTTCCTTCATTTTTCGGAACTGAATTCCAACGGAGAAACTACATATGAAGAGCCCAGAACCAAAACGTCGCAAGTCCAATTTTCTACTTTTCGAGAAAACCGCGAAAAACTGTGGGAGAAAATCTAACCGATAGGTTCTTGTTGATATTGCCCCAATATTTCAGATCCTTAGAGAGCTCTCGATTCCAGGGGATAGACATCGGAGCCTCAATCGAGAACTTCCAGAAACGAGCAAGTCTAGGGTGGATTTGCGACGTTTTGGTTCTGGATTTTTTTCCGCCATATTATTTCCCATAAAGATTTTTTTTTTCAAAAAACCAAAAATGTGCGGACAGTCGAGATCTAGTCGATGGAGCAAAAATCTCGATTTTGGGAAAAATGGATTTGCGACGTTTTGGTTCTGGGCTCTTCATATGTAGACATTTAGCTTTTACGGAAAACAGACCCGCCATTGGATAAGTTCGAGCAGAAGCTCGTACTTTCAGGAGACTGCTACCCAAACGAGAGTTTTATTTTGGAGAATCCGGAAACCGAGATCATAGAAGAAGAGCTTTTTCTCTACATGTGTTTTGAGATTGAATCAAGCTAATTTTTAGGGGATCACAGCATCAGAATCGAACACAGAAGATCCGACACAGTAATGGCACTGACGATGACGGGATAAGTTTCGGTTGCGTTGCAATTATGATATCTTGGCTGGTTCTGAGCAGGCCGTTACATTGTTCCGCGAGGGCTTCAGACAAACGGACGGGAGCGATGGAACAAAACAAGGAGTAATAATCATAATTGTATTCGGAATCGTTGTAAGTGTGCGCCAAATCGATCGGATTACTGCGTCATATCCTCGACGGGGCAAGGACGTGTATCTAAATCCAGCGTGGCTTTGCTTTGGCAGTAAGCTGTTACATAAGATGTCTGATTTGTTGATTATTTTACGCCAAACCTTTCAGAAGCTAAGACAGAGGTTCCCGGAGAGTTTGAGAGATGATTTGATTTCTTTTTATGTTGAGTCTTCTGGATGCATTAGGAGCTCGTCTCGCTTCTCGGTTTAATTTGATCAGGAAACAGATAGCCGGAGCTAGATAAGCTCAAACTCCCTCTACAGAAAATTGCTCTGTTGGCTCGTTCACGCAATGATAAGGGTCGGACAAATCTGGTGTGGGCGAGTTTACTAATTTCGCGGTCTCAGGCCGAATCAAGTTGATTTTTACATTTGATTTGATGAAGACCACACCCTTGTCCGGCATTCACAAACTTCCAATCAGAGCGCCGGGAATTCATTCAAATGAAATCGAATGTTCTGAACTGTCACCAGTTGTCTGGTCTCCCGGCACAGCTCGAGAGTTTTTTACTCGCGACAGATGTGATGATGAACGATGACTCATATCGAAGACCCAAAAGCACGTCACAAGACGGTGCGCGGGTAAAAACTCTCGAATACCGGCTTCTCGGGGTTAGCTTCACTTTCGTGACGCATGAAAAACAGAGTGGGAAAAAGCGCCAAGATGATGCTCATTGTTTTCCGATGGGATTTCCGCCGAATTCTCTGAATCGATTCGGCTGTTGCAGATCCAGTGGGTTTCTCTTTGTGACGAAATTCGCGTACGCTTCGTGTTCTCATCCAATCGAGAGTGCAGAGTCAGGTTAGAAAACAGACATAGTGCTCGATGAGGCGGAGAATGCGACCCGAGACAACAATGATAATATGAAGACATCCCAAAGATGAGTCTGAATCAGAGATGGAGTGCCAGCGGGCGCCTCAAGTGGCCTAGTTTGCGCCAAAACCAGGCTGACTTTGAATCAGAAAAGCTATGAGCCACGAAACCCTTGGAAGCGCCTCTCCAAGGTCCCGTTGATAACAAAAGGATTAGGCTTTTACGATTCATGCAGCCGCCAAAATCGGCCGAGAATAACTCACAGTGATCACTCCTCCATCTGTCGATTGTCAGCAATCGAGGGAAGTGTCAGTAGCGGAAGTTTTTCTCGGTTCTCTGAGAGCTGTCAAGCGTTTTAGTCTTTTTACTTTGAATAATTGCTCCAAACTGAACAAATCGAGAAGCGCGAACGGTAGCCTTCTCGTGAGTTCGTTGACATGAGAGGGACGCCGGGGATACTTTGATACAATTTCAGAAAAACATTGGGAGACATCAACCGATGAGTAGCCGTCTCTATTATTCCGCTTCTTCTTTCGATACGCTGTGATTATAAACACGATTGGAAACCCAGAGAACAATAGATAGGTCACCTAAGGCTTGGACTGGCACGTGCCTCGATAATTGAAACAATACGACACCACAAGTAGTTAAGCCAGTAGTAAATTCGGAGGTGAAATCCAGGATGAATTTGTGACGTCGTGACATGAACTTGGCAAGGGCGACCTGGAGCCGCACTCTCCAGTAGCCCCGCCGCCGTATTTCCTTGGCGATAGTGAAACGAGCGGCGAGGGACCATTCACTTTTATCGATGTACTTCTGTCTCAAACGAAGTGTGTACTTCACCTTGACACTCCTGGGAATCATCGTCGTGCCTTCGGTGGTCAAGTGTTCAGAAGAGGATCCCAACAGCAAAACTGAGGTCAGTTTTGAATAACTTGCTGTCAAGCACATCGGGGAACTTTTTCGATGGTAAGATGTCGGTGCGAACTCCTTGCCATCGACAAGATCTGAATTCTCCGATGATTCGTTTTGAGTTCATCATGTTGGGAGATTTTGGGTGAAGCCTTGTGGACCCAGAGTGCCGTGAATGTTGCCGAATATTGAATGACGTCATCTAAGTGAATGTGCAAACTGATTTTGCGGAATTCAATTCGAGATTCCGTGAAGAAGATTCGTTAACGAACAGAAAACATCTCTTCGTCGCTCGACGAGCTGGAACCCACGATTTCTAACCGTTTTCACTTCTTTCGCCGAGGTAGGCAAGAATGTCAAGCAAGGATCACGATGAGTTGAAGTCATTGTTCGTGGTGGCTAGGCACTCGATTCGCGGCCCGGTGTTGTATCCGCCGCTAGACGAGTTCCTCAACGCGAAAAACTTCCCTCGCGGACGCGGCTACCTCACGCAGAGAGGCATCGACAGCTCGGTGCGAGTTGGTAATTGGTCTATTTCGAGTCTATGTCTATAATTCAAGCTTCGATCGGTTCGGTTGAAGGATTGCGAGTGAGGAAAATACTTTCGGAAACTTCCAGGGAAGATTTGGAAGCACTGGTATCCTGATTTGATGACAGGAAACGCGAGAGAAGTTTGGGCAAGGTCCTCGGAATCTTACCGCTGTTCTGAGACGGCTCAGTCGATCCTCTACTCGATATACTCATCCAAGTTAGTGATTTTTGTTTTGGTTTTTTTTATGTTCTGGTTTTCCTGGAACCACCCGTCTGTCTGTTGTCCTTCCGGTCACGCTTTTTGTTTTCTTCGTCCAGAAACCATTACCAGCCGATATCTGTGTTCGTACCGCCGGCGAACAAAGACAAATTCACCTCATCAAATGGTCTTTCGGACGAAGAGTTCTTCAAGTGCATGGATGGTCATTACGACACTCAAGTGAAGTCGGTCGACGGCACGGTGATCACCGTTTCCGATGTCCTAGAGCTCGTGGAAGAAAATTTGGGGCTCGATAAACGCAAGACAAATCCATTCGACATGTTCGTTTATCTCGACGGTAAGAGCGATCAAATACAAGCGATAATAATCTGTTTTTGATCGAGATCAGGGATATCAATTTAAGCGACAATGGGAATCCACTCCTTCACGCCGCGCCGGTGACGACAAAGTAACTCACTGGCCGCGATATCGTTGTGCATTGTCCAGGTATCGAGTCGTTGCGTCACGAGAATTTGGATCAATCATCTTGGTACAAAAACAATCGCGAAATGATCGACCATGTGTACGGCATTCTCTACGAACGGATCACGACGTCCCTGAGACCCTACTACGGTTACTTCCTACTACGCGGCTTGGCAAATCGTATGAAATTAGTGAAAGATGGTAAGTTGGTCAAGATCTGATTGCGAGATTCGCATTTCTCCGATTTGGTAAATCTCTTTGACATGCGGACTCCACTTCAGGCAAAGCCGCGTACGGCGATAAATGGAGCTTGTTCCTACACCACGATTTTTCGATTTCGGCAATTCTCCTCTGCCTGGATGAGAGCTTCGAGCGGAACAAAGCGCAGTTTCTGGGTGGTGTTTTCTTCGAGATGTATCAGAGGGCCAAAGACGGTGAGAACTCTCGGTTTCCACTGCTGCGGAGAATTGAACTCAATCATGGAATTATCTCATTGCTCTCATCGGAAACTTCGTTTGTCTTCCAGGATCCTATTATTTCAAAGTGTTTTGGACTCGAGGACTTCGACCGAACGGGACGTATTGCGATAGGGAGCCCTTGAATCTCAAATGGAATAACGGCTCGAATGAAGTCGAGTTCGATGAGATTTGGTCGAAATTGTACAATAATATCTTCGAAGACCACATGACGAACAACAAATATGCCTTGATCGGTTACACCGGCGAAGATGCGTTTGTTTAGACCGAAAATAAGAACGAACTCGATAATCATGAATGTGAATTCTGTCGATCATGCTCCATAGGCTGTCTTAAGATGATAAAATTGTACAAAAAGATTCCCGGACGAGTCGCTATCAAATAGACAATGAATTCCCTACTTGAGGGTCAGGAACTTTTTGGTTTTGAATGGATGATATTCAGGGACCTGTGACTCGAGGCGCAAATATTTGTAGAATTTCGGCTCTTTGCTGGGTAACAAGTAGTTCATTTGAAGTGCTCCGTTAATCTCGAGCTCTTTCCGCCGAAAAACGCGGAGGAAAGAGCTGGAATCATGTTCGCTTGCTCAGGGAAATGGGAGTCAGAAGAATCATTGTTTCTAAAAATACAGTCTAAGAGCTGCTGCCGCTCCCTGGACGAGGTAGATCGTGATCTGATACTGCTCGAGTGTTTTTCAAGCTCCAAGTGGCTCTTTTCTGTTCGTTAGACATTGTAGAATGTTTTTTTTATCGAAAATAACGATGGTAGATCAAATTCGACTCCAAAATGGAATCGCCTGGAAGCGAAATTCTGACACGTTTAGATCGCGTGAGCGACAGATTAGCCCGCTTCGAGGCCAACATCGACAGGCTCGAAGCGAAAATCCAGCAAAAGCTCATTGCTGACCGACTTGAGGAACGGTTAGCCCAGTTTCATCACAAAGCTCCAACGATTTCCCGACCATTTACTCCGAGATAGATGACTTGGATTCCTCCTTTCAGGCCGGACAGGCTTATTCACAAACACGGCCGAGATTTGGATGAAATCCGAAAGAGACTGGGAGCTCTGGCGATCGAAGCGAAGAAGCTCGAAAAGAAGATTCGAAAAACGGCGAAAAGAGACCTTGGGAACGAAACTCAGAAAGTTTCCGAAGAAGGCGCGAATCACGGCTCGACGAGCGATGGTGAGTTCGCGCTCGAGGAAATTTCTCAACAAACTTTGCCCCGGAAGTTCTCATCTTCGATCGCGAGAATCTTCGGGAGAGGGATGTTCAAATATTGAAACTAGAGAATGAACACGTGTCTTATCGATTAGCGAGGTTACTCGAACGCACTGAAAACTTCGGTTCAAGGAAAAGAGACGAAACGTTCGAGAACAACCAGTTCAAGTGTGACGTTACCCACAACAGGTGGTCAAGAAAGGAGAAGTCCGAGGATTCTAAGAGGAGTTTTGAAACTTTCCGACGTGCAGGCCAATTTCACCTTCCACTTCGAAGAATGATGAGCAACGATATCCGAAGAGGGTGGCTAATCGGGATTGGGGAAGATAACATTCGTGGAGACAATAAAAATGTTCTGGGAATGATTTCATCTCGCGATTCTTCCAGGAGCTGACAGTAACACAGCATTTCTTGCAGCAGTATTGACGGGAACCGTTGTTAGAGATGATGTTATAAATGGGATGATGTTGTGAAGCTCAAACTGTAAAGCTTCCGCTTGGATAGACCCGACTGACTAAAAAGCGCAGCTCTCGAAACAGGTTTGCCCATATAACCGAACTCTGGTAGCTCCACCGAAAAGCTCGAAGTTCCGAATAACGCTTCAAACTTCTTCATGAGTTATCACCATGAGATGAGCCGAATGAATACGAACTCCGTGAATTATATCGACTGATAAGAGGTGGAGCTGCAAAGAGAAACGGTGTAGTTGATCACTTCCAATTGCAGAAACATGGTGTTATTGATCATAGTCATGTTTCTCTCAGATATTTGTAAGAACCAATCACAGTTTGGATTACCCCTATGGCCAAGGTTATGAAGCCTTGCGTACAGAAGCAGTGAGGGGAACATGGAATACCCGTGGGTTTTGCTCGCGTTGCGTCATCCCACGGAAAATCAAATCAGGGTAAATGTACCAGTTATAGGCCCCCCATTCAGTTATGAACCGTGTGCGAGCTTCGTATCTGGCCTGATGGAGTTCAGTCAGCTTCCCGTTGAGCCTCCGTCGCTCGTTTCCTGGACTTGAAACAGGCAGAGAGGAAGATGTTCTAACAGTGTCTAATAACTGGGACTCTCCCCCTACATGCGAAACAGAGCAGCTGCGAGAACTGTTCGCAGATGCGGCTGCATCAATAACCTCAAGGCTCGCGATCGACTTCTGCCGCGTCTGACAGTGGCCTTCTCCGTAAAGCTTGAGTGTTACTGTCGCTAATCATTTGTTTCCTCAAGGAAAAGTTTGTCGGGGTTCGTGGCAGTACTGTTTTTAGGTAGTTCTCAACAGAATTTAGTAGTCGTTCTAGAACTGAACTCTTCCAATTCGACTTGGGGACAAACTCCTACTAAACACGAATTTCTCTCCACAGCCATACACGGGATCGTCAGCAGACTCTGTTACGCCGCCGGCTTTGCGTACACTCACACCGCAAATGATGGCAGTACGGTTTTGAAACCGAAGGAGCAGTCCAGAGAATTTCTCGCAGTCAATGGTATTGTCAAGGCCTCCACTTGAAACGTTCTTGAGATCCCTTGAGATGCAGATTTCTCCACAAAAGCCTCAATAACTCCATGAATCTATTCTGTCGATTTTCAAGAATACAGAAAGGTTTTTTTTCTTTCTCATTCTCGAATTCGAATCAGCCGATCGAGAGACGATCGTCGTTTCCTGGCGCAATCACAGCAAGAGCTCGAAGTTTCTTTCTCGAGGTCGAATCCACTCCAACTAAATAGATCATATTAAGACGTTTCATCCGATAAAGAGATTCCTGCGATCCTCAGCAGTTGGACTGTTTATTTGTGCAGCTTGATTCTCAATCATCCGTTTTCGCATCGGCTTCTTAATATCATCCATGATCGCTCCCTCCGCACTTTGTGAAGTTGACTTGGAAGGGCACTTTCTTCGTCGCTCGCCGGAATGCATTACGGATACTTGCTCATACTCCTTCTAATCTTGGTTTTCAACTCAATCGAGGCAGATGCAGTCAAAACGAAGGCGAAGAAGGGTTCAAACAAACCCGTCGAGTTGAACCTCAATTCGAGCTACTATAAGCAGCCCTTCAGACCCTGTACACTGAGGAGAACGATGAATCGTGGAAAGCGTGCGAGCACAGGCTTTCGCGACGCGAGTTTTTGCGAAATGCGGCTCTCAAACTATTGTGAAATACGCCGAAATTTTCAAGATGCCGGCCTACGGTGAGTTCGCGCGGAATTCTGTTCACCATCACCTAATTAGGTACTTCTTGCGTCGCGTCGTTTGCGGCAGCGGTAGAATATTCTTCGTTGAGGTGAACTTTCTCCATTCAACGGTCTCACAAGAGGAATGGAATATTTTTCTTCTCAGGAATACAAGGTGTTTGCAACCTACTCTGCCTGGGTATACATGTTGCTTACGCCCGCGTCGCAGATGACGGGACTGCGGTTCTGAAGACGGAAGAACAGGTACGACAATTGGTTGAACTCGTCAACATGCTTTTCAACGCTTTGCTTAAACTGCGTCATTTTCTGCGGTTCCGACTCGGCAAGATGGTCCACACGATGTCTTCGGAGCAATTCATACCTTTTGTCCGAGAAGTTGCTGACTGTGCTATTCTCGGAACGGGCTCAGCCCAATATGACGCTGACTATCTTCTACACACTGTTAGCTACTACAAATTCATCCTCCTGTGAAGTCTCTTCTGTGGCGAGTATGAGATCTCAATAAACTTATTAAACCGGATGGAATCGCTGAGAGGGTTTCGAGTCTATTAAAAGGTGGAGCATACCAGTAATGATTTGAAGGTCGCATCAGAAAAGTTCGCGCCCTTGGAATCAGTAAGCTGCGTCCTATCGTTCCATGACATTCCATTCTAACGATAAGTAAATTGAAAGTGTTTGTAAATGATGTTATGACAGATTCTAGGGATGCTCGAACATGCTTCCGGAAAGGAGCTAACTGTTTCGAGCAGCAGGAACGGACCAGCATTAGCATTGGATGAAAGTCCATTCAAAGGCCCAGAGGAATACGCGACAAGTCCGTTTAGACGTCCAGCGACGTCTAGGAACAGAAATTCGATTGAAGCGAAGTGTAGTCAAAGACTTTGAATCTTTCGAAGCGACTTGAAAAGCTGATACAGTGTTTCTCTCAGTCAGCTAAAGGTGACGGATCAATGTGCCCTCGGAATGTGTGTTGGACTAAATTGATCCGGATAACTCGCTGAGTCGAGAGGAATTATTGTTGAGGAATCAAAGAGTAGACGTTCGGCGATCTAAAATGAAGGAGACTCCGGAGTTCGTACCGGAAACTTGTTTATTCTCAAATTTAACAGTCACGACCTCTGAACAAATCATCACTGAACGTGTGAGTCTGCGTCTTCGCAAGATACCCTCAGTTCTCTGTCCTCAATCTGTCAGTCCTTAACAGGATTCCTCGATTCGCTCTGAGCAGTTTTCATGTTCGAAGCAGATCAGCGATCGAATACTTCCATGACATTTTTTCGTACTCGTGGAATGGCGGTTTGCCTTCGAAGATTCAAGTGAAATGGGCTCATGCCGTTCTCCAGAGCCATTCGGAACCGATCTCCTAGTTCTCCGTGAAAATGAATTTGCATAGTGCTCAACTCCACATTTACTGAGGGACCGGACCTTATCTTGAATGAACACCTACAGCAGGCCGGTGCGCTCATCCCCCAGATTACGGATCTACTGAACAAATGCCTCGAACTTGGGCAGGTGCCCGAGGATTGGCGGAACTGTCAACTAACTCTCATCCCTAAGGGAAAGGGAGCTCTCACCGACCCCGCAAGCTGGAGGGGAATAGCAAAAAGGAACGTTCTCGGAAAGTTGCTCTCATCGATGGTGGCGTCTAGATTGGAGTTCTATTTAGACCTCTATGATGCCATTCCAGACGAACAATACGGCTTCCGGCATGGTAGATCGACTCTCCAGGCCTGTGCAAAAATAATGACTGAGATAGGGAGGTCATCGGGGCGGAAGAACTTTCCGTTGTATACTGTGTTCATCGACTATCGAACCGCGTTCGACGTGGCTTCAAGATCCAAGATCATTCAGAAACTAGTGAACTACGGTGTTGGAGGAAAACTCCTAGAACTTGTCTTCTCCATCCTTCAAAAAGGGGAAGTCGCTCTGGAGGATGGTGTGTCTTTCCTGCCCTCGTTCATACAAACAACAGGAGTTGCTCGGGGTGATAATCTATCACCATTGTTGTTTTCAATCCTGATCAGTGACTTGCCCAAGTACATCATGGAAAGACATGACTTGGTGTACCCGATCCTGTATGCAGATGGTGTGGCGAGAACGTCGAAAAAGTGAGACACTTCAGCTACCTAGGCCTTGAGCTCTCGCAGCGTGGTCTCAACTTCTCGAGACACATCACGCTGCGAATTCGAAAGGCCAGGATGGCCTTCAACACGATCCCAAAATCAAGCTCCCTTTTTGTCAAAACTGCGTTGCAACTGTTCGACATGAAGATACTGCCGATTGCCAGCTATGGAATCCAAATTATTTGGAACCATCTACGCACCGCGCAATTCGAAGCTCTCGACAAACTGAAAGCCCTGTACCTCAAGTCAATGCTCGGTTTCCATCGCTCCGCTAAAAATCGTCTTGTCTACTTGATCGCAGAGACTCCACTTCTGACAGAGGGACTACAACGAACATATGGACTCCAGACTACAGATGAATACACAAAACATCTGGAAAAATGGACGCGGAAATTCACCGACATCGATCCTGATCTATACTCGGCCCCGGTCTTTCAAAATAGAAACTGGAGGAAAGCACAATTCAAGAACCGGCACCACATTACAAGAGCTGCAGTACATGGGTTCCACTTCAAGATCTGCAAGAGGACCCTATCGCATGAAGCCTACGAGCAATGTATATGTAAATTCTGTGATGGCACATGTGATCTCTACCACCTGTTTAAATGTTCAAAAATACCATCACACCAAGTATTTGGTTAATAAACGCAGAAATCACATTTACTGAAGAGCGAAAACCGTCAACCGGGGTGATATTGGCCGCGGGTGTGTGTGGGGTTACGTATCACTTGCCCGAATCTCAGATGCCTGAATCTCAGATGCCTGAATCTTAGATGCCCGAATCTTAGATGCCCGACTTTGCCCTCTCCCGCTCTACATGCTCCATGGAGCGAGGCTTCTATGAATCGAGCTACTCCAGCGGCCGATGCGAATTCCCAAACTACCCCAGCTTAATTTACGGTCGAGCTTGTAGGAGCTCTCGATTGATAGCGGTAGTGCGAGACTACCAAAAGAATCGGTCGATCATATAGATCCCGATGAGTCAGCATCTTGAATACGGACTGTGGTTCAATGGTCCGATCCATAGAAGCCTCGCTCCATGAAGCATGTAGAGCGGGAGAGGGCAAAGTCGGGCATCTATGATTCGGGCATCTGAGATACGGGCGTCTAAGAATCGGGCATCTGAGATTCAGGCATCTGAGAATCGGGCATCTAAGATTCGGGCATCTGAGACGACACCGTGTGTGGCCCCATTCCACAATGTCGCTCGACAACGACGACGATGTGCGTAATTAAAGATTAGGTTTCCAGCTTTCCGATTCATGACTCATGACATCAAGGCATCTCCGTGCCACGCATAACTTTGCGTTTCCGGTGCAAAATGGAAAGCTGCAAGAGGAAAGACTTTCGTTTCTGTGGACCTACGACTCCCTGATCTAGCCTCTCAAAAGTAGGACAATATTCCGCGCAAAGTACACTCAGTTCCCTAGCGGAGTAGTTACATTTTTTTCCGTGATTCCAACGCGAGAGCCATGGTTCTGTGGTTCCAATCAACGAGATTATGAACAGTTTTTGTAATTAATCCCCGATCTTCGTGGATGGATTGCTTTAAATGTACTAAAATGCTGATGCTGATCGTTTCTGGCATTGAGATCTCTGTCATTCTTCATCAGCAGAGCTGAATACAGATTGGATTGCGGTCTGTTAGATACAGGGAATCGGGCTGAGTTCGGCGTCCCGATACCGTCGCCGATATCGTTGCATTTCACAAGTTTCAAAAGTTCAATTTTCGCTCTACATCTCGGCTCATTCCCGGGGTTGCGTTTTTTACAAACAACGAACAGCCTCTTTGTTTTCTCCGTCCTCAATTATGTGCTGTACCAGTCTACGGTGCATCTCGATGATCACCTCTTCCTCTCGTAGGTGGCCAAGTCGATGTGTCTTCAATTCCTGAAAAGCTACTATAACCCTACAAAACCTTGGGGAGAATTCGCTGTGACTCAGAGCCACATCACCATTCCAGGCGCAATCGATTTCTCGGAGCCTGAATGCACCGTGCCTTGGATGACAGATCATACTTCCCCTCAGCGACAAACACCATTCGCTCGGAGACTCCCGGTGTTCACTCGAAATGGCTGCAGCTTTTATATTCCAGTTGGTTATCTCTTCACTTGTGTTACACGGAACCGCGGATTGAGTTTCGTTCCGTTTCCCTGGAGAGAACCTGTGAATGCTCTAGAACAGGGGTGTCAGAGTCAAATCCGCGACGGGCCACTCGACTGTCCTGAGGTTGGCCGGCGGGCCACTCGAGCTGTATGGAGGTTTGGTTGAAAAGCTTGGAAAACAGAGCAGTCAAGCAGCATCAAGAAAAAAGGTTGATAAGTAGGAGTCTCTACATATGTAACGATAAGATTTATTCTGGTGACGATGCATGACCAGGTTTGGGCCTCTTACTCGTCGACATGTTAGGACTGCACGCTGAACTTCCGATGAAAACTTCCTCACGGATTAACTTAACAAACCGGCAACACAGAGAATCCCGGAGCACAACACAGCGCGAAAACTTCGGTGTCCGTAAGAATCACTTCGACATCCATTGTGAACAGCAGACGAACAGTGGATTTCGAAGACGGGCTCGAGGTCTGAAAAATGGATCGAGAATCACAGAAAATCAGTAAAGCATGAAGGGAAATTCGCTATCGATGTTCGCTCCTTGTATTCAATTTCCCGAACCCCAAAGATTCACTCCTGTCAAATTACTTCCTCACAGATCCAAACTATAGTGCTCTATTTGGCTGACGTACCGATTATTCGGGAATCAGGCGGCGGGCCACAAGGAAACGCCTCGCGGGCCACGTCTTTGACAACCCTGCTCTAGAAGCACTGTATAAAGTTTTTAGAGCAATCCACTCTGGGAAAACCTCGGGACTGAACCTGACGTTGATTTTTAAGTTCCATGCGACAAAGTCTTTCTGGATATCTTCTGAGTTTTTCCGTAGCCTCCCTCGTTCCCAGCTCTATTTGGCAAAACAGCCGTTTCCACTGAAACTTAACGATCGAGAGATCACCGTGTCTTGGGAACGTGATCCAGGACATACGAATCTTTGATGAGCAGATATTGGGATCTTCATCCACCGTGTGAATACTCAGGATGCATAACTATCCGACTTTTCCAAGCTGAAGGGCATGTTTTCATAGGGCGTGTTTTCTCGCGAAAGCCTGCTCGATTGAATGCTCCAGCTGATTCATGTTCTTCTTCTCACAGGAAGAGAGGGCGTTCGTGTACGCCTACACCTTTCAGACGGCGCGCTTGGCAGTCCTGCTTCCTTGGAAAGTTCAACTCATCTCGAATCTGTCGAAGTATTTGAGCATCGAGATACCCTTAACCTTCATATCTCTCTACACTTTGCCCATGTTACTCTCGATCTCACGTCATCGAAAGTTTCTGCCGACATTCTCGACCTGGAACACCGCTTTTCACCTCCTGAGTGGCGACGATCACAACTCTCTCATCAATCCTGTCCACCAGAGGACTGTGATTCTGCTCGCGAGCGGTGTCATATCGCTTCTCATACAGTACCCAGTGAATCTCTTGAAGGGTGAAACGATTTCGTCGAGCTATGAGCAAAGGATCCAATCATCAAACTGTGCGCCGACGGCCTGTCACACCACGGGCTATCGAAAGCCGTGGTTTTTCAGGGATGGCAATTGTGAAATACAGTAGGGTCCCGCTTAACGAACTCAATCCGTTCGGGCGGAAGGTTCGTTATGCGGATCGTTCGTTAACCGGAACACGCTTCAACATTGATTCCTATGAGGAGAAAAAGAATCCGCTCCAGGCAATCAAGATAAACACCTTTTCGTCAACCACAACCACGATTAACTCCGCTTTGTTGAAGTTTTAATGATATGAACTCGAATCAAGAGAAGATCTACTGGGATCCTCAACTTCTATCTCAAACCAGTTTTCTCGTGCTCTTTACTTTCTCTACTTTTTCTCTATCTTTACTTTTCCGTTAGTGACGCCAAGGAAAAGAACCTCGTTCGACACGGAACACGTATAATCACTGACCCCCATCAGAAAAGAGTTCATCATGAGAGCATTCCATACAAGAGATATTTTTGCGCACATGAATTCTCTGTGTAATGGGAGTGTATTCATATATTCATTCCTCATTCATCACATGTTTCAAGTGGTTCGTTAACCGGATCAACGGTTCGTAGAGCGGACCAGGGGTGTGGAATCGAGCGTGTTCGTTAAGCGGATCGTTCGTTAACCGGGACCCTTCTGTAGTCTGAGATTTTAGTCCGAACCTTTCGAACAACTTCTGCTCGAGGATTGTTTCCTCGGGAAGCCTCAGCGCGGGCGAATCGATTGACGATCCTCGACACACAGAGCTCAGTCGATGGTACGCGGTTTAAAACTTGATTTTGAAGTTATGTGTATGGATAGCTCTGTTTTCCGTAATTGCTATTTCGCCGTCTGACATCCACACATACGAGAGATTCTCTTTGTCGCGAGCGTAACTCCGTGGTTCGGAAACAGAGTTTCTAGCTGAAGGTGATAACAATCGAAACATGAATTTGACTTGCTGAGTGTCTCAGCGTACATGCATGTTATTCAGTGTTCGAACTCCTGTGGGAGCACAATTGGTACATACATGCGAAACAGAGCAGCTGTGAGAATTGTTCGCAGATGCGGCTGCATCAATAACCTCAAGGTTCGCGATCGATTTCTGTGTATAGCTCGAGTGTTGCTGTCGCTAATCATTTGTTTCCTCAAGGAAAAGTTTGGCAAGGGTGTGGCAGTACTGCTTTTAGGTGGCTCTCAATAGCATTCAGTAGTCGATTCTAGAATTGAACTCTTCCAATTCGACTTGGTGGCAGACTCCTTCTAAACAAGAATTTATCTCCACAGCCATACACGGGATCGTCAGCAGACTCTGTTACGGCGCCGGCGTTGCGTACACTCACACCGCAAATGATGGCAGTACGGTTTTGAAACAGAAGGAGCAGTCCAAAGAACTTCTCGCAGTCAATGATGTTCTCAAGGCCTCCACTTGAAACGTTCTTGAGATCCCATGAGATGCAGACTTCTCCACAAAAGCCCCAATAACTCCATGAATCTATTCTGTCGATTTTCAAGAATACAGAAAGGTTTTCATTTCTCATTCTCGAAAGAGAAGCTGTTGGATCAGCTGATCGAGGGACGACTGTCGTTTCCCGGCGCAATCACAGCAAGAGCTCGATGTTTCTTTCTCGAGGTCGAATCCACTCCAACTAAATAGATCATATTAAGACGTTTCATTCGATAAAGAGATTCCTGCGATCCTCAGCAGTTGTGCTGTTTATTTGTGCAGCTTGATTTTCAATCATCCGTTCTCGCATCGGATGTTCGGAATCAAGGCTTCCTAATATAATCCATGATCTCTCCCTCCGCACTTTGTGAAGTTGACTTGGAAGGGCTCCTTCTTCGTCGCTCGTCGGAATGCATTTCGGATACTTGCTCATACTTCTTCTGATTTTGGTTTTCAACTCTATCGAGGCAGAAGCAGTCAAAACGAAGGCGAAGAAGGGTTCAAACAAACCCTTCGAGTTGAAACTCAATTCGAGCTACTATAGGCAGCCCTTCAGACCCTGTACACTTAGGAGGAAGATGAGTCCAGTGGAAAGCATGCGAGCACAGGCTTTCGCGACGCGAGTTTTTGCGAAATGCGGCTCTCAAACTATTTTGAAATACGCCGATTTTTTCAAGATGCCGGCCTACGGTGAGTTCGCGCGGAATTCTATTTACCATTACCTAGTTAGGTACTTCTTCCGTCGTTTGCGGCAACGGTAGGAGATTCTTCGTTTAGGTGAACTTTCTCCATTCAACGGTCTAACAAGAGGGATGGAATATTTTTCTTCTCAGGTCTAGAAGGTTTTGGCAACCTACTCTGCCTCGGTGCACGGCTTGCTTACGCCCACATCGCAGACGACGAGACTGCGGTTCTGAAGAGTGAAGAACAGGTACGACAATTGGTTGAACTCCTCAACATGCTTTTCAGCTCTGTGCTTAAATTGCGGCATGTTCTGCGGTTCCGACTCGGCAAGCTGGTCCACAGGGTTCCGTCGGAGCATTTCTTACCTTTTGTCCGGGAAGTTGCTGACTGTGCTATTCTCGGAACGGGCGCACCCCAACTTGACGCAGACTATATTCTTCACACTTTTATCTACTACAAATTCATCCTCCTGTTAAGTCTCTTCTGTGGCGAGTTTGAGATCTCAATAAACTGATTAAACCGGATGGAATCACTGAGAGGGTTTCGAGTCTATTGAAAGATCGAGGATACCACTTATGGTTTGAAGGTCGCATCAGAAAAGTTTGCGCTGTCGGATTTTTTTTTTTACCTAATCATTCGCTTCATTGTCGTTCCGTCTGTCCATAGAAAAACAGCCGCGCGGATTCTCATGCTCGGTATCGTGGATGTAAAATTTGGGACATCGAGATTTGACTACTGCAAGTCAGTGGAACTCGGAGTTCGTCAGAGAGAAGTGAACAGTGCCTCCCTAGGACAGTTCGGCCGTTGCTCTGCTCGCAGTAGTCAAATCTCGATGTCCCCGTTTTGACATCAATGTCTGCACCACTCTGTACATTCTCGGCAAGTCTGCTTTCTACTTTCATTTCAACATCCACGATACCGAGCATGAGAATGTTTAAACTGATGGCGGAGCAGAGATATTGCAACATACGAGCGTGTGCGTTCAGATGCTCGTTGAGCGCACGAGAACGAAGATTCGGAACCATTGTCTTAATTCCACGCGCATCGCGAATGTTGAGGAGCTGAAGCTGTCCCAAAACTGGTATCAGTTCATGGAACTAGTACCAGTTTTGGGACACTTACCAGTTATGGGACAAAAAGTGTCCCATAACTGGAACAAATCGAAGACGTGAACCAGTTTTGGGACAGAAAGTGTCCCATAACTGGTACGTGCTCCCTACTGTCCCATAACTGGTAAGTGTCCCATAACTGGTACTTGATTGATTGATTGATTTCTTGATTGACTTTCACCCTATTCGAAAAACTCTTGACTCGTGATTCAGATCATGTCAAATTTTGCGCGGAGAGTAGTTATCGGATATGGGACTTCGAGAAGATGAATAGATTCTTCCATGACGATAAGACGAACCAATCAGCTGTTCGTTGCTTTTGGGCATGGCTAGGAGCATCTTGAACTCCTTGCCGCGATAAGGAATCAGCACAAAAATGAATTTGTCAGTTTCCCTATAGTACTCATTTCCATGAAGTCTCTCTTGACGTGAGTCCCGTTTCAGAGTTTGAACCATTTTTTATTCTCAAGAGGAATGAATGGTACCTGCCAGAAACCTGAAAATCCGTCAGCGGATCATACCTTGGTGGGTCCAGCCTGGGATGCCAGGAGATCGCCAACCTTGAAGCTATCAATATCATCGAATGCTAACAGCAAACCTTTGAAGTCGATAGACGGAGCGCTTTATATATTGTTGGATTGGATTGGATTGGATTCCTCATTCATCATATTTTTCAAGAAGTTCGTTAACCGGATCAACGGTTCGTAGAGCGGACCAGGGGTGTGGAATCGAGCGTGTTCGTTAAGCGGATCGTTCGTTAACCGGGACCCTTCTGTAGTCTGAGATTTTAGTCCGAACCTTTCGAACAACTTCTGCTCGAGGATGGTTTCCTCGGGAAGCCTCAGCGCGGGCGAATCGATTCACGATCCTCGACACAGAGAGCTCAGTCGATGATACGCGGTTTAAAACTTGATTTCAAAGGTATGTGTATGGATAGCTCTGTTTTCCGTA
>JAJSRV010000048.1:253740-322822 GCA_021527715.1 Neoseiulus cucumeris | reverse complement strand
GAAAAGTATGGTCTGACCGGCCCCGAAATCAACACCATAGACTCCGAAAAATATGGTCAGTATGAATTTTTCAAGGTCTGTGGTACCGTAATTCGTCGCACCTTAATAAGGTGTTAAGGTGAGCACCACCTTAATGAATTATTAAGGTAAAGCTGACCTTAATACCTTATTAAGGTATTACGGATTAAGGTGCATTAAGGTACCTTAATACCTTAATAAGGTTCGGAGGTCTAGTTGAGATCCTCCCCTGTCCGCCTCTCCCTCTTCAGGAGAGCGAGTGACTCTGTGGAGGATAGCACTTTTCACCTCGACGAAAAAGGGTTTCTCCGGATGGGGGGAGTTTTGTGTCTCCCCAGAATTTCGGGCCGGCAACGCTTGAATCTTAGTGTGTAAACTTGATGAACACCTCTTGGGCGTATTTGAGCGGGATCCGAAGCTTCCAGACGGTCGAAAAATATCAAAACGGCTGCGAAGGTCTCGATCTTCTTCGAGAAATTGGCAACTTCAAATGCTCATAACTCGGTCCCGTGAGGAGCTACAACGACGAACGACAACTTTTTGGAAAGCTCTCGAAGAGGACTAATCCATCATGTTCGTTCCAGCCGAATCCGCATCCTTAAAATACTGCAATTCAGTCATTCTCACGTTCAATCTGCGCTAAAGTACATCGGATCCTACGTCCAAGGCAGGTGTGGGATGGGAAACTTCGTTGCATAAGCTCCCGAGTTCGAGGTTGAGAATGAACGTGCCGTCAGGCTGATCAAACCGATCTTCTTTCATTTGTTCACCACCACGCACGCAGACTATCCTTCTAGAATATTTTGTCTCTCATGGGCTCACAGCGACTTGTCGGGCACTTCGAACGTAGAATCCGATATACCTACCTTAACGCAGATTGAATACGAGAGAGGGGCTGCTACGAAAGTTCCATTTGCTGCACGATGCACTAAGAAAATTGGAAACCGTGAGGGCTCAACCTGTCAAATCGTTTCGCCGATTCTTAGCGTCGTTAACGAATACTTGTCTCTTGTGTAAGTTGACCCGACTCAAAAACTCAAAATATGCCGCCACACTTCGAATTGAAAAATAATAAAACTTGCTCCACTTCGAGTGTAGTATAGAGTGAAGTTCGCACCGGAACGAGGCTTTTCCCTGACCCGAAAATTTCACAGAGTGTACCGCCAAGTGATCCAGCCTCGAAGACGCTCGAAAGGAGTCCCTCGACTCAATTCAGGACCTTGATGCGACGGAACCGCAGTTCTCAGACGGTCAACAGCCAGCCGCCGTGACCAACTTCGTTAAGTCATTGTTCAAGGAGGTTCTGGAGCTTGGCAGCGAAACCCTGCTTCATCCCGAGTTCGATGATGAGGACCAGGAGGACCATCAAGTGGAGTTCAATTCGTTTGAGATCCGAGTAAAGAGAACTGTCGCCTCCTTTAATGCAATCCGCCAAAAGCTGAGCGATTAGGCAAACTGAGCGGTGTTTTTCACTCCAGGCGTGCCGACGAAGCTGCCAGCAGCCGATCATCATTCGGAATTCTGAAGACTTCGACGCTTTCAAGAACTTTCAAGGGCGACCGGTTCAGGTTCCGTTCATTTCTCGAGCAGTTCGAAGTTTTCATCTTTGAGAATCCACATGCTGCCCACTGCGAACGGTTGATCGCGCTTCGTAGTTTCCTGCCCGACGAACCAAAACAACTTGTCGACGCTTTTGAGCTGACGAACGGGAACTATCAAATCACCCTTTCAACATTGGAGGAAAACTATTCCAGAGTCGGCGTCGATCGAGAGCGGTTGCTGACAGAACTCCGCAAGTTGCCGTGGGTGTGCGAGAAGAATGACATTGTTGGTCTCCGCAGTTTGCTCATTAAAGTGCAGACAATGCCCGCGGGCCGCCAGTTGGACACCGCTGGTCTATGTACAATGTACAACCTACCGGTGCAGTGGTGACCTTCGCAAGATCACGCGGCAGATGATCGGAGATGAAGGATTTCTAGAAATTAGAGTATTGCGTGCAGAATGATTTGGCGTTCCTCAAATCTATTCAAAACTCTGTGCAATACTGGGTTTCCAGACACCGTTTCGCATCCCTTGCTCTTGTTTATCCCGCTCGTGGCGCCGCATTTCTGCGGACCCGCAGGTTTCAACCTTCGGTTGAACTATCGGATTTTTTTTTCTGTGATTTATCCAAAAAATGCCCGATTTTCGGACAAAAATTCAAGAGGCGTACCTTTGATTTTCAAAAATGAAAATCGATCTCCTTCGTCTTTATAAAAGGCATTTTTCTGAAAGAACAGGAAAGTGGTCAAGGAAAGAGACTTACAAACTAACCACGAATGGAGAAAAGCCACCGAATCGAGAAATTTCGAGGATGTGCATTCGGCCGGAACAAACATGATAGATTAGTCTTCTTCGAGAGCTTTCCAAAAAGTTCTCGTTCGGAGTTGCAGTCCCTCACGGGAGCGAGTTATGACTAGAGTGCGAATGTTCATGCAAAATGCATATTTTGCATAAAAATGCATGTTTTGGGCGATCTCGGCCTCAAACGCATATTTCGGTCGTTGGAGCATAATTTCGCATAAATAGGTCGAATTTCTGTTGCTGGAGCTTAGACGATTGTCGAGAAGCAGTTATTCTCTCGCGGAAGTTGAAACATTTTTCCGGCCGAATCTTCAGAGCCACTTGTCAACTGCAACATGCAAGCAGCCACGTTGATCTTCGAAATTCGCGGAGCCAATGAACGAAGAAGTACTGTATAGTTCAGTCTGTTCCACAATGGGTCCAATGGCAATTCTGCTGCGCTGGGCGTAATCCTCTGGGAATATTCCGGACAGTCCGAACTCATGTACCCATCGCATGCATAAAGTGGCTGACGAGTTTCCGGAAAACGTGCGGACACACTTTACGACTGTGTTTCCAAACCTTTTCCGACTCGCGCTCCCCTGTTTTCTCCTACTACGAAATCCGGAGGAATTCGATGTCCTTCCCGTAAATCCTCTGCCATGGAGTTCAATGGACCCAATAGAGAGACAGCGTCTCCCCTGATAAAGCTGGACGCCTCTCCAGGGAGGCGAACTCCACTGGTTAGCATCGACAACTGTGCTCTGAAACCGGAAAACCCTCATTTATCTTCTTCATATATTCTCTGGAAGCATATCCTCCACAACTCGATTTCTCAGTGAATTTTCAACGCATTTTTTCAGCATAATAATGCATATTTCCCTGATTTTTAGAGCATATTTGCATGCATATTTCGTTTTTTTTTTACTGCATAAACATTCGCACTCTAGTTATGACCATTTGAAGTTGCTAATTTCAAAAAGGAGTCGACCCGGGATTCTGCGGGGCACTGGGTCGTGAAGGCAGTGATATGAAAGAGGCTGATCAAGTTTTCGTCCGGATGGAAGCGAAGGGAATAGGAATGAGCTTGACAAAGTTACGGTTGCTTCTGAGCAGGGGCGGACCGTGCCCAAGTGCTGAACATCACCTTTGCCCGAACCCAAGCTTGTTTCTCCTTGTTCGCTCGTCTCGCCCTCTTTCGATATATTTTTCGCATCTCTAGCTAATCGACCAAGAGAATCACTTTTTTGCGAAACTTGTTCGACATGAGGCCTCATGTGTGCTACAAAAATGCGATACTTAATTCGCCTGTACTCAGTACTCGTTGATTTTCGATCCATGGAGACACTCGCGCCGTGATGTCTAATTTAAGCGGGACCAAGGCCTAGCCTCTCCTAGCCAAGGGACTGATCTGCGCTTCGGCGGAGCTGACTTTTGTTGTTGAGGAGCACAGCTGGCTGCTCCGTTGTGTTCCCTTCGATCTTGCTCTATGTCCGCCAGGCGAAAAACGTTTACACTACGTGTTTTTTTCGCTGATGATGAACTTCTTGCGAGAATATACAAGATTCTTCCCTGTTGAACGACACGAAGAACGATCCCAGAACAATCGGGACCGAGGAGTTTTACTTGATTCGCGAAAGCATTCTCATTTGACACGAAAGCTTGACAAGACGATATACCCACGAGAAGCTGCTCTGATCTAGATCAATAAATACCATTATCCAAACCCATATTCGTGACCAAAGAAGAAACACTCGAACATTATAGTCAGATTTAACCGGCGGAAGCACTCGCAGCAGCGAGCTTTCTGCAGTAGTCCTGTCAGACCGAGGTTCTTTTGAGTTTCGCCCGCGGAATAATTTGCAAGACCGAGTTGTTGGCATCCGTGGTATGAGTTCCCGGGTTGTGCACGGCTAATCCTACAAGTGGAGAGCCGTCGTTTTTCTCTAGCGCGATGAGTAATAATTCTTAAGCTCATGTGGTTTTCATTATGGTTTCAGAACTTGTTAACTCTTGAGATTGAGACTCGGTCATTATGTTATTACAAGATGTTAGGGAAAATTGACTTCACTAGCTCTGGTTTGACGACTGGCAGCAGAATGAAGAGGCACAGATCAACCACAAACTTACTAATACATTTATTCTGAGTGCTGAGGGTGAAAGGTGAAATACTTTTCTTACTTGGGAATCGGACTACCCGATAGACTTTCATTTTCTCGACACATCACAGAAAGTACCGGAAACGCAAGAGCAGCGTTTCACTCGATCCCGAAAGTGCACTTACTCTCCTTGGACACCGCTATCCAACTCTTTGACTTAAAGATAGCCCCAACAGCCTGCTATGGAATCCAAGTGATCTGGACGCAGCTGACGCAATCCCAACTCGAGAATCTGGACAAGCTGAAAGCGGCGTACCTCAAGAACGTATTACGACTGCACAGAAGCGCGCGAAACCGTCTCGTGTACCGACTGGCAAATACTCGCCCCCTCTCTGTGGTCGTGGCCGAGAACCTCAGACTGCCGACAAGCTGACTCATGGAAGAAGAAAACATCGGAAATCGAAACCAGATTCTTTACTAATAAGTCGAACTTCAGGAACAGACACAAATTCAGTCCACGGCTTTCACTTCCAGATTTGCGTCAGGACTTGCTCACATGAGATCGATAGCTCTTGTCGCTGTAAACTCTGTGAATATCAGTGCGATCAATACGAGTGCCCAAAAGCAGACGAATTTATGAGTAGCTTCCCGGGTGACTAGTGAGACAACGTCTGCCTCTCCCCACACCGTATCAACCACCATATCATCATGGTCAATAAATGCCTTTCTATAAAATTGTTCCTTTAGTTATCCTTTTTTTTAGTGATTTTATGTCATCCCTGTTCGTTGCGTGGAAAGTGCTGTCCAGTTCACTGCTGTCACAAGAGGATCTGATGACGCACATGATACCTTTACCTTCGATAGCCACCTGTCTGAACAAACACTTGTGAACATTTCAGGGTAAACCACAATGTTCTATTCTATAATACAATGTGTCAAATATTTAGAGTCAATCCACCAAAGATTCGAATCACCCGCGCACGGAAAAGTTATAGAGTATTTATCGTAATAAAGGAGACGACGCGTGGATCAGAGACTTGGTCCGAGCTCGCATATCTGAGCAGTGCCGTGTTTTCATTCTTCTCCACAGAACTATATTCCAGTGGTTTTGCAGTTCATTTTCATCGTGAGTTGAGCACTAATCTCAACACAATGAATATTCTCAACACAAGAGAGTTCTTCTCCCTCAATGTCGTAGTCCTACGGTCAATTCTTAGTTCAATTCGAATCGAACTTATCCCGTGGGTTTTTCTTCTTTATTTTCCGGATGCCGTTCTTTAGCGGATATGTCTATCAACAACACACAAACGAGAAACGCAAAGCTGCTGCGTATCCTCTCGCTCGAGCTCGTCGGAATGCTCAAGGCAGAATGCTAGAACAGCATTATTTGGGTGCGAACGCAATTGATCAGTCAGGGATTTCTCAACGCTCTTTTCTGAACTCTCCGTTATGGTGTCGCATTGATACTTGTTCCAGCTGCACGAACGAATCTCCTGCTGCTTGCTACGACAGAGAACTGTTGCTAAATTGGCATGAAACTTTGACAAAAGTTAGAGCAGATCCATCGAGAGAGAGAGCCCTCAATTTGTCCAACTGAACGGCGAAATGTTCGAATAATATTCGCTGCGAACACCCGTCTGGTCAATTGTTCATCATCATTATTCGAATGTTGCTCAATTATCGCGCTCTCTACGATTCTAATTTCTGATTGCTTGACCTATGATTTCGGAGCAGGTGTCTGTTTCCAAGACACTCGATTCATGTCTCATTAAGAGATCGACGTTTGAGCAACTTTCAGCTACATTCTCGACACAGAAGGAGTCGGTAGAACTGAGTTTTCTAGTGTGGAGAAGTTTGCTTTTTCGGAGATTGGAGCGTTATCCATAGTTTTTTAGGACAAACTTGCAGATGCCTGCTGTAGGCCGCGGCCTGTGTTAGCGTCGCGTTCAGAACGGCCCCACGAGAACAGAACCCTGACCAGGAGTCCTGTCCAACTCCGATCTAGTCGAAACTTGCACAGAAGCTACATATCGTTGCCACGAACCTGAATCTCACGGCTTCTCAGGAGCTTTCGGGAGATTTGCAAGTTATGGGCCTCCAAAGTTTCATAAGTGCTAACCTCTGAAAATTCCACCATTTTGATGGATCGGATGACTCAATCACGATAAGTAGGTCAGAGAATCGTGGCTGACCACCAATCACATTATTTCAGCAAATTTTTCAACCATTCAGAAGTTGCACATGTCTGTCGACAAAAGAAATCAAACTTGTTCGCGTCGTCCGCGAAGATTGGTGTTGTCAGAAGGAGACTGGCGTAAGCGAATACGTTCGTCACGATGGAAAGGGCACTGGCGTAGTTCATATAAGCTGAATCGCCCAACCAGCATATTCCATAGGCGTTTCCGTGGCCGTAGAGGGCAAAAACTTCGACATCAAACAATCCGGCCTTCCGCAGCCTACGCATTTGGACTCTCTTTTCATGCATGAGGCTGCCTGTACGATTCGCTACGCTCACCAGATCTACATGAGGTATAACAGCATGAGAAACCCACACGATCATATTCAGAGCCACGTCACAATTTGAGAACGTAGCCGTTGATTCCAAGAAGCACAAAAAGATCGCAGATTAGGCTAGAAGACAATCATACAGACCACCCAAGAGCAAGTTCACTGATTCTATTAGGCGGCAGTCTTTTTTGTATTCCTCGATTCTGATCTCTCCGGTACGATTCTCCAACTGTTAGTTCACATCCATGAGCAACAAAGTGAGGATATAGGATATCCAGAAGGAAGGGAAGATGAAAACTGTCATCGCCACCGTTTCGCTGAACAAAATCACGATTGGATGAGCCAAGTACCGAACCGAGCAGGCGCACAATAGGGAAACGGGAAAAAGCAAGTACAGGATGCCGACGGTGACCTCAAAATCTGTCGCATTCCGGTTTGTAGCTCTGAAGATGGATTCAAGTGTTTCCCAGTTTCGTATCATCCATCGTCTGGATATGATTGCGTTCAGTATCGCCGAATAGAAGACGAGAAGAAAAAACACTGAGCTGAACAGTTGATGAGACGCAATACACCAGCCGAGAGTGGGATATAGTACTGTGATGAGCACTGCCATCGGATAGACTGCATAGTCCAGAACTCGCCATCTGACTCCGCGCACCAAGTGATACACAGTCAGTACTTTCATCTTGGGAAGTCGAATGTTTCAGCCCTTGACGTCCCATCTTCAACGGGAACTAAAGCGTTTTGAACAAAATTGCGCTCCTCGTCGTAGTAGGGAAAATGCGACTACAGTTCCTTCTTGTCAAAGCAATAATCAGATGAATCTCTGCAATAGGCTGCGCGCTTGCTTCAGCTGGCTGAAGGGTTCTCAATCAAGTTGAAAACATCGCACATGGAGTACAAGAACACGAGACCGACTCACTGTTCGTTCGTAGAAGACGAATATGGCTACATTGTCGTCGTCGCTAAGACTTTCAGTCTCGGAGCCACTATCAGACTTTCCGGCACGAAATCCCTAGGGTGGAAATGGGATGCTCCCTAGAAGTTGCGGCGTTAGGGGGTAACTATAGCGGCTCAAGCTTCCCAATCTTGCAGAGTCGGGAGCCGCCTTTCTGTGATTGGTCGCTAGACTTCCGGTCGCGAAATTCGGCCGAGGCTCTCTTGTTAAGCGTCGTTCACTAAATATCAGTTCCTGACCAAGATTAGGAAAGTATGTATTGTTCGTATCACGCGAAGGTTCGAACGTGATCTTGAGTTGAGCCACTAGGCCGAATCGTCGGTCAGACCGTCAGACGACAACACAGGTAAGGCACGGTCGCGCGAAATGCGATTGGAGAAATGACGTCACCAATGATGTCCCATTCGTCACATTCACCGAGCCCAAGGTGCGAGTACCCAAGTGACGTCGAAAAACCGAAGTGCGAGTTCCACAGAAGAAAGGAAAATAGTGATTTAGGAACTCAACAGTGCAGATGACTGGCAAAAGGGGAGGTGGTATCTTCAACCAGCACTGCGGGCGAACGCACTCCAGGACTTGGTGGACGGAGCCGAGCAGGAACGGCCGGCTACTAACGCTGAAGGTCGGAAGAAATGAATCGTCACGAGTGATGCGAAAGCGATCAGCATGATGGCTCTGAGGAGAGGCGAATTTCCAGCGTCGGGATCAGATATCTTCGTAAACACCACTTCTCGTGATGAAACGGTGCGAATCAGAGAATAGCGCTGGACGCTCCCAGAGTTCGATCGAACTGAGCCCAACTGCTGTTCCAACGCAGAGATCTTCGTCTAAAAGAACGAATGCGACGGCGCTTAGTTCCCTCCATTCTGTTATTCTTCTTTCCGTGTAGAGCGGGGTTTTTCAAAGGTGGTCGTCAATTAGAGCGCAAACTAAGCATGAGATACTTTGAGCACGTGTTTTATGTGGGCAGTTCTACGGACAAATCTATTTTCTGGTCATCCCTTATTCCACTCGATAGCTAATTATATATCACATAGTAACTTTGTGGTGCTGTTTTCCAACACAACATGTTTTCCGGAGGCTGGAGGGGGAAAGCTACCCAACCAGTCAGAAACGTGTATTGTGGTCGCGAACTGGTTGAGGCATTTCACTGAGCTCAGAAGTGAAAAGACGAACAAGGCACACGGCATAGAGATTGTGGGACCCCATTATCTTGAGATCAGCGAATAAAATATCAGATTGTGCTAATCCGGGGCTCCAGAGACCAAACGGACAGATTTGTCACCAGTACGGCTCTGAGTGAGAAGTCCGGCCCGGAAGAGACGTCAATGGTATTCCCTTGACTGTATTGGCGGACTTTTGAGTAATAGTCGTCAAATATTCTCCACATAGTTAACCATGGGTTTGAAGGTTTGAAGACGATGGATTCGTGAGTTCAGAATCCCTGTCTGGAGAGAATCTCTCTGGAAGTCTCTGGAAGTCGAATTTCGATTCGCGAGACCAATCTAGGGGAAGTTTCGAGCTCCGGGGTCCAAATGGATCCATGCCATGCGGGGAACAGCAAATGTCAAACCTATTCGCACCGACAGGATCATTCAAGCATTCTCAGACACCTTGATTTTGGAGCGACTTGACAGATCGAGGGTCTCGAGACCTGTCAAAAACCAGTTCTCATCTTCTCCTCCGCGGATCTCCCCAAGATCTGTGACCACCACCAGAAAACTGAGATCGAGACGCTCATTTTCGTGGTCGGCTTAATCAATATCCATGTCGGAAATTTGGAGGAAGGATCACCGTGTAGCGACGCAACGACATGTGCTCAACACGGCTTTGAGAATTCTCCGGTCCCGAGTACGGGATGCTATAAAAAACATGTGTCGCTGTTTGTAAACCAATATTCTCTTATTTAGTCGGACAGAACCGCGAAGATGTTTAACGGCTGATCGACATCAGTTAAGCATTCTTCAGAATCTTATGGCAGTGATATTGCGGAAGACCAAACTGAAAACTCAACTAATATCAACGAGCGTACTTGGTGACTGAGAACACGGTTCCCTGTTCCATCTATTTCAATAAGTTGGTCCACGCCATAATGATCATATTGTGCACGGGAAGAACGTACACGTACAATCCTTTCAGGCGGTATCACGTTGTAGAATGTTTCTTAGGGAAAGAGTTTCAGCAGAGAGGCTGTCGCACATGTCCGTATATTGCTCTGGTTAGAGAATGATCCTTGAAAAGATGTGAGCGAAGCATATGCGGCACAAAGCGGATGATAACTGATTCGTGCAGCGTTTATGAGGTCGATTGGACGGATCAAGAAATAACAAGAAATTAAACCCATGCGCATACATCCACCTGCACAAAAAGGGGCGAAGAGCACTACCGTCGATGTCGCTTCAATATACCTTTCTGGCCGACGCTTCGCACTCTAGTACTCTCGTTTCTGAGTAGAGACGACAGGAGAAGAGAGATTCTCAGAAAGACGGTTTAGATTTATGCGACATCCACAGCGACCATGCACAAGATCTCGATCTTCGTTATCGCAACACGGAAGTAAACTTCCATCGCGAACGAAATGTAGTGATATTAATTATGCCGCAATAAAAAAAAATGTACGATTATCAAACTGAAAAAAAAAAAAATGTTTTTCAAGAGAGCCATAAAACCTGAAGTGAATATGTTCGATCTTTGGGTAGCGTCGATCCTCAAGACAAACGTGGATCTTCAAATTATACTCGACCCATACTCCTATGTCGTCTATTATGTCCAATTATGTCAACAAATCCAATCGGGATATCAGTCACTTGCACAGGGAGCACACAAAAAGTCCTGGGGCGAATCCCGAACATGAACGATTGGAGGCTTTTTAACGAAAATCGACCATGATAAGAGATTTGTCTGGCGATAGCACTGATTTATTAACCAAGTCGATAAATGAGAAGCCTGCCTTCGTCCCAGAAGAGTTCTCTTGATCAGTCGCTTCAAGTTTCTTGCAAGAGCACACCCAGACACTAGAATATTCTTGAAATCACACTCGCTCGAATCGAAACGAAACTGATAAGTACGCACCATAATCTTCTGTTGGTGGATCCGCCCAAGTCCAATTTCGACGATTCTCGTTTTTTGATCAATATCGAATCAGAAGCGTGTCTCGCATAGAAAGCAAGCATCGGTTCGGAGTTATCTGCCCCCCATCGATGCTTAGAAAACGACTCAAAATGAGGTTCATCTCAAGAAGGGGTCAGATACAACGGCAGTTCATTTCTAAAAATAGTCAAGTCTACGAATCTCGTTAGAAAAGACGTTAGAAAACTTCAGAGGAGGAACAGTTGCTATTTTGGGATGATCAGAGCACATATGAGGAGTCGATTTCCAAACGGAGTTAAGTCCAATTTTGACGATTCTCGTTTTTTGATCGACATCGACTCAGACGCGTGTTCCGCATCGAATGCAAGCATCGGTTCGGAGCTATCTGCCCGTTATCCATGCTCAAAAACGACTCAAAATGAGATTCATTTCCAAAACGGGTCAAGTTCAACGGTAGTTTCTATCTAGAACGAGTCAAAACCACTAAATCTCCGGAGAAAATTCTCTCACTCCACTTTAGCGCGATCGAGAGATTAATTCCAACGTTAGAAACAACGAATTATTCTTCAAGCGTTCGAAGACTGATTGATTTAGAGAGTATCCTACTCGATGAAATTAACGAATTTTTTCCTGGGCTCTACAGTCCGGTGTGCCCGCTTTGGCGTTTCTTGAACCATCACTGCGAGCAGTCGTGTTACGACACCAAAAAACGTCAATTTCGACTGTTTTTCCAATGTTCATTTCCAAAAAGCGTTAAGTCCAAAGGACCTCATTGCTCTAGCCGCCTACACAGGACTCATTGATTTGCGAGTTAGCTTTCATTATTCTCACAATTCCGTCACCCATCGCATACCGAAGTTTCATCGAATTTGGGCTGTTTCAAGCAAGAACAGACTATTTCGACAAAGCTTGCGGAGGCCATAACCCTGTTATGATCGGAGCGATTTTGGAAAACTTTTTTTTGTTGGATAGCAGGAAAGGAGCCGCTGATGGTGCATGATTTCTTCACCTGGACTCATTTTTGAGAGAGTTAGATCAGATAAAAGTCGGAGGGAAGCCGATTTCGAAGTCCATCTCCATAGCCAAAAGTGCGGGCTGTCGAGCTCTACAATAATCTGCGAAAATCACGAAATTGAAAATTTTGGAGCTGTGCCGTTTTGGATCTCGGCTCTTCAATTGCGAGATAAACTCTATGTATTGTTCGAGAGACCGATACACGAGCATGTCGGAATGGAAGTTCAGTATTTTCTTGCTCCGAACAGCTCATGTATCCCTCAGCTAAAGCATGATAGGAATTTCCCTCCGGCTATGACGATTAGGACCTGATGACTCCAAGATCAGGTTCTTCGAGTGCATTCATGGCGCCAGGCGTGCTCATCTTGACGTGACGGCGGCGGCGACGGGGTCGGAACCTCAACGGCGCGGCGCGCCTGCGTTTTCGCAGCGCGGCGCACAGCTCTGGGTCTGAGTGTGAGTAATCACTGATTTGAGGCGTTGTTTGCCGGCCACGATGAACACATCGGTCTTGCGCTGAATTAGGACCAAAGGAGCTACGAGGAAGGGTTCTTAGCGAAGCAAGTTACTGACATGCCACCGAATCAGCGTTCGAGGAACCGGTCCTTCAGGAAGCTTCCCCGTCGTCCACATTGTTTCCCCCGTAATCACCGGGATGACCAGCTCCCCGGTGACAAAGAGGAAAATAGATTCGCAAAACCAATAGCAGCAATCTCGAGTGTGGTAAAATCCTACAGGTGCGAAGCTTTCCGCCATCGGCTCTCTTGTTTCCGACAACAGCACGGTGTCTTTTCATTGTTTTCAGGGAATGGAACGATTGCTAAACACATCGGAGGAAAACAATCGTCTGACATGGCTCAGATCGAGGGAGAAATAACGAAAGATGATCGTGAATCCTCATTCAGTGATCGTCTATCTCCATCCCCGAAGAAATCGGACGGCGTCAAGAAAGAAAACACCGGCAACCTACAATTCCGATTCGTGAGTGGGCAGAAACGTCGAACGAGAATGTTCTTCTTCTCCACTGAGACGAGCACGACGTCGTCAGCTGATTTTTCTTCACAAATTTTGGTCCAACCGGGTTCTTTCATTCCCTCGAGCCTCCAGCTGATGTTGTTATTCTTGAATGTCGCGACACTCTCTCTCTGTGTTGTAGCGCACTTCGCCAGAAGCGGCTCTGATAAAGAGCGGAAAATGTCAGCGAAAAAGCGTCGTCGGGTCGTTGTCCACAACTCCGAAAGCACAAGAGACAACTACAACTACGTCAGCTCATGAGATTCCAGTAGGAACGAAACGAGTTTCGAGAATGGTAACTATTGCAATGTTCTTTCCGATATTTGAAGCTCGAGGCAGGATGGTGACTTCACGAAACCTCCTCAATTAGGTCTTGTTGAATATAATTCTCGGAATCCTTGTCATCGCAATGGTGGGGTACTTATTCTATCCGTGGATGAGGTGAGTTCATCTGATTGAGACTTCAGATTTTCACTTCGGCCACGAAGACAACGTTCAGTAGCCAACATTTCGATATCATTTCAACATCTTAGAGATATTCCGCTCATGCTACAAAAATCGTGATGATTCTGGCGCAGGGGATCCACGACCCCACTCGTTTTCTCGTTTCAGTAAAGAACCAGAACGCTCGTTCACAATCGTCATCGAACCTACAGAGCTCGGCACCGTAGCACACGCGATTCGTTTGAATGCTTCGAAGACTTCAAGCAGGGAGAGCATCGCTATCGAGAGTTATAAAACTTTCCAAACCGACATGAGTATTTTCGGTGAGGACTTCTCTCAAGACATCCAGACTTTCTTGAGGTACTGTAAGCTCGATCAGACGATCTCCACAGTCAATCCAGGGATCGGCGAGTTTCTTTCGGAACTTTTGTTGACATTCAGTGACAATGGTTTCCAGAAATCTTGTGAAAGAAGTCCATGATTTCATTCCTGACGAGCTTCACAAGTCTTCCTATATTTATCTTCGGATGTCACCTTCTCTGCGTTTGAATAATTCCGAACTGGTCGATACGATACTGAAAGAAGCGACGTCAGTCTTCTCTGATACTGACTTCTACAGACCGAGGAACTCCGTTCAGTTGCTAGACGAGGCCGAACACGGTTAAGTACATCCTGTTCATTAGCACCCTTGTTCAGCTGAGAGTCGTAGCTAGATGCGAGGAACAATCAGGTTTGAGATTCTCGGATTCTTGAGTAGGGGTCGCGAATTCCCGGAAATTTCCCTTCCTTTTTCAAAGATAGAGCCGGGGCAGGGAACAGAGCGAGCGAAGGAAAATCTGCGGGAAATCGAGCTCTATGAGGATCGAACGCTGGAAACTAAGGTTTCTCTCCTTCATCAGGTTACTTCTGGTGGCTTGCCGTCGTATTCCGGACAAAGCAACCGTTTCAGAAGAGCAAGATAGCAGTGATTGTTTTTGACTACGCCTCTATCAAAGTTACTTATCAGACCGAGAAATCGAACCGCATGAAGAAATTGACGCTGCCAGGAGGCGTTTCAGCGCCTTTCTACTCCCACGCCTATCCTTTCGGAATAGACACGGCACGGGAAGAGATGTTCCGCAGTATCTTCTCGAAATCCGAGACATCGAAAAAAATCCTAAACACTTGCTTCAACGCGCCGCTCACTGACGCGGCTTGGTTCACTTGGTTGTATCGCGGAACCGAATATACGATGAAGATGGATTCGGGATTGCGGAATGCCGAAATTTGCGAGGCTGACACGATCAAGTTCTTCAAAAATCAGAAAGTTCATCGTGAAATCGAGCTCTTGGACCTCAAGCCGGTCGTGGTAACCGTTTACCACCACTTGTTGGAGGATTTCCAGTTGACGGGATTCCCCCACAAATACGAGAAGGAGATAAGAATGACATACTTGAGAGGGAAGATAGCGGACCAAGGTGAGTAAATGGTAAATGGGAAGCATCCAGTGACTCGATTTGAGTGAGAGAATCCGTTCACGATCGATTTCTCGTTCCTAGATCACTGGGAGAAGTTTTTTCTCTTCCAGTTTGTGCCTTCGAATCCAGGAGAAAGTCACAGCGGTTTGTGTGTGGAGACTATTTCTTCATCTACCTCTTCCTGAAGGAATTGGGATTGGGATCTGACAACTATTTGCGGGTTTGTAGCCTACTCGAAATCCTTGTACATAGATTCGCTGCTTCAAACAGTCTGGCCATGAATACTATGACACCTCTAAATCCTTTCAGTTCGGAAATACAATCGCGGAAGAGAAAACAACTTGGACTATTGGCTTCGCGCTTAGTTTTGTATAAAAATCATACTGGGAGAAATCTTCCGTCATGTAGAGGATTATTCTTCTCAGTATCCATGAACTTCGGTGTTTTTTTAATAAAAGTTGGTTCCAATGTAGTCCCCATTGTCTTTTCTTTACTCGGCCGAAAACAGAGCATCCTACAACAATGGCCTTCCTGGGGCTCTGTAATTTAGATATTCGAGAAATGGGTCCCGAGGTTTTTCTTTGTAGAGAATTTATGGAGTCTTGCTCACCTCGCAACCGAGGAGTGGACTTCCTTCCTGACTCTGGTCATTCTTATTATTGTGAAATAAATTTTTCCCCTTTATACCATCATGAGAAGTGCCCGGCGGCGCCGAGTCTCAAACTCTTGAAGAATAAGTAAGTTATTTATACAAATATCTCCCATCCCATACCGAATAGGTGAAATGAGGCTGAACCAGACAGCAAATTTTATTTTGTTGAAAATAGTGCTTCAAGGCGAGTGCAGCATCTTATTTACGTGAGAAGCAAACGTTCTAGCAGGAATTTAGAGGTGTACGGTCTCTGGATGGAACTCAACATTCGGTCCGTTGAAAAATTATCATAAAAAAAACTGGAAACGTGAAACTTCCTCAAGCGATCCGTGGAGGCGAGTGAAGGACAATCTGCGACTAAAAACTGAAGTATCAGATCTGTGAAGATGAAATGGGGCTTTTTCTTTGTTTCTGCATTTGTTGCATTTCTAAGCTGATGTTTCTGGTCACGAACTGACTCCAAAATCAGCACGATGACTCACTCCCTGAAGATTTGAGGGCATTTTTTGCCAAACCAACGAGGGATTTCATCTGCTAGCGCTCGAGCCAAATGCAACCGTGCTGCATTCGTGGGAGGCTTAACTGAAAACATGAATGTAGCCGGAGAGATGAGATTCAAAGTGACCGCCGGATCGACATTTTCGAGCCCTCGTTCGTTTGTTAGAAAATGCTCTCAAATCTTCAGCCAGTGCGTGAGTGGGCTAATTCCGGCGTGATTTTGTGGTCAGGAACGTCAGTTCAGGAATGACGACCAGGTGCGTTACGAAAAAGCCTCGCCACAACCGCTGATGCAATCTGGGTAAAATCTTTGCTCTCGCTTCAAAATCAGCGCCAAATCTGAACTAAATGACAGCTAGGAAGAAAAGGTCTGACAGCCTGCTTTGCACATCTTTTTGCGTAAACATTTATTGGTTCATAGTGTAACATATTCCTCGAAACAAGGGACTTCAGTAAACACAACTGCTTTTATCTGCTTCTAGGGGCAAGTTATGCTATTCCTGGATTCATTACAGAATTCGATTCTACCGCGTAACTGATTGTGAGGCAATTATAAAGTTCCAACAATATTACAAGTTTTTTTCTCCCGGTGTCAGGCATGGGGGGGGGGGGGGGGGTTCCAGGGTTCGAGCCTTCTATGGAGAGGGTAAAGGCGGCTCGAGTGTCGTAGATTTGACTGATTTCGTTCGATTTCGGCTCTCCATCTGGTCTTCCTCGTATACGATTTGCTTCACCCTGGAATACAAAAAGCGTTAGCTGGATCATATCACGTGTTCCGTGTCTCGACTTTAGAGGCTCTTTCCGCACGCGTGATTGAGCGTTTCCCGCGAGGGTTCAGGATGCGAATCTAAAACGAATGTTAAAGAGAAGCCCAAAGTGACGCATGAGCGGAGTCTTCCTCTGCTTGGCAATATGCACTCGGGGACGAGGGAGCTTCCGAGCTGCAGATAGGATCCATGGCAAAGCTAAAATTTCGTGACTTCGCTTCAAAGCAAGAACTCCACGATTCACCGCGCTGTTGTAGTCGGTTCGGATGGAACAGAAGTGCGGCAAACAGAGAGAGAATCTTGAATGCTATACCACAAATAGAGGAGTTCAATGTGTAGCGATCAGTTCGCTTGGAAACATGTGGTCTAGGGGAGAATTCGGTGCGAATCAGATGGATCTTGACAGCAAGGGTTCTAAAATATTGATGAAATTGTTCAAAAACCATGAGGGCTCGGCCACTCGAACCCATAGAAGTTTAGGCTGGGCGCAGAATTTCGAGCGTATACATCAAGTTTCTAGTGTTCTACAAAATTGACTGGAACATCGACGAATGGGACAAAACTTTCGATCCCCTAATGAGAGCTATTGACTGGACTACGAAGATTTGTGGAACGGCCACGGGCCTTACACTGCCAATACGAACCAGTATGTTGTGAGAATTCCTGAGAGAATCGTCAGGATGACCACGAACGCCACAAGTCTCAAGAGGATGTGCTGGTCGAGAAATGAAGAATTGTCTCAAACCGTATTTTGAAACTTAAATGGCCGGCCTCGTACGGGAATCTTTTCCCCATTCTGAACACTCATTCCGGAAGTATATTGATTGAAAGACAAATGCTCTCCACAAAATGTCGAACCCGAAGCGGACGTCTTGAGCGACGCACAGCAATCGGCGCTACACGGCAGGGCTCCGCATCGGAGCTGGCGGATGCAGATCTTCCAATGCCACCCGCTTTTGGTCCCTGCAAATGGAGAGAGTCAGAACTCGTCGATTTCTGTCGTCATCTAACGCGGAATACATTTTACATGACGGTCGAGCTCAATCCGTCGTTCGCTGTTTCGGCTACTCACAGCTTCAGAGTCCATCGTATCCTGAGTCGTAGAACTCGCCGTTTCATCTCGTCCCGCGACGGGTATTCCACCGTCCCGGGTACTCATTTTCCGGAGCTCAATCGTCTCCTGAGTGGTAGAATTCGCCGTTTCATCTCGTCCCGGGACGGATATTCCGCCGTCTCGGGTCTTCACTTTTTGAAGTACCATCGCATCCTGAGTGGTAGAACTCGCCGTTTCATCTCGTCCCGCGACGGGTATTCCGCCGTCCCGGGTACTCATTCTCCGGAGCTCAATCGTCTCCTGAGTGGTAGAACTCGCCGTTTCATCTCGTCCCGCGACGGGTATTCCGCCGTCTCGGGTCTTCACTTTTTGGATTATCATCGCATCCTGAGTCGTAGAACCCGCTGTTTCATCTCGTCCCGCTACAGGTATTCCGCTGTCTCGGGTACTCCTTCTCCGAAGGTCCATCGTATCCTGAGTCGAATTCGCGCTTTCATTTCTTCCTGTGAGACGGATATCGCCCGACGAGAATTCCGAAGGTAGCGTTGGACTACTCTGGGATCGCTTCATCGTGAGTTGGAAATAGGGGAATAAGGTGTGTTACACGGCTCAGCGTGGCGATATCGCAGCATGGGACCCCTTTCTCATGGCGCTTCGTTGTTTAAGCGCTCATCGAGAATCTCAGAGAGAAAATATTTATCTATTGATTGATTCTGCCTTTCCAGGTTTCGTTTGGAGCAGAGGAAACATCGGATAACGTCAGATATCTTAAAGAAACAGTGAAAATCAGACATTGGCGAGATGGAAATGTTCTCCACGAGGCTGAGTTATATTACTGTTTGTTATTCAGATTTGAAATCCGCTGATATGCAAGAAGCGACTGACAAAGATGCAGAGGCGCGTCCAATATCGATGCCAGCTTGAGACTCGAGAGACACCGTCAGAAGAGTTTCGATGGAACTGGATTCCCGGACGCGAAGAATTATGATCAAACAGCAAGAGTGCCCGGTCCTGAGATTTCTTCTTGCTGAGAGTGACAACAACGAGGAGAGGATCTCCGCCAATTAAAAAAGATGACTGATTTGTACATATGTTAGCAATGATATGATTAGAGCTTGGAAGTTTAGGCATCATTTATTATTCACACTCCATCAATCCATGTATTAAATGATTGGAGGTGGATCACTTCAATGATATTTGCCTAACAAAGTCATAGGCTGCAACAATCAGACACTATTTGACCAGATTGGATTTTTACAGATCATTATCTTATCATATTCATATCTGTAAAATCACAAGATGAGTCTGACTGAGGGGCGATGTTTAAATTGGCCGATGCGGCGTTTTTTCTGATTCCGTTGATGGTGCCGCTGTTTCCCCATTTTTCAGCTTTCTTGAACTCTAGGAATGAATGTTCGAGAGTTTCTTCCCCTCCGCCGCATTTCGGAGTATTCGAGGTTTTTCCGTTCTGAGGATGACGTTCTCCCTCTTCCATCAGTCTTCTCGGTCGTTCAACTATGACACTCTCACACTCTGACCACTGAGTGATTTGGAAGGGAATGGCGCGATCGAGCACATTTCGATTTGGGTAAAACTCGGTGGGTTTAGAGGGCCTGGTAAGAATACTGAGGGGCTCAGCGGAATTCGTGATCAAATGAGTTGTGAAGGTTTACGAGGCGCCGAAGTCATTCCGGATCAAGCTCGATCTAAGGATTCTCGTGATTTTCTGGCGGCTAAGCTCGTGTCGGCGACGGATTGCGGTCAGATAGGAAGAGTACTGTGCCCTCGCCGCGAGAATCCGCCGTTGAAGGTGGAGTTTCGCGTCTTGCTTCCGGGTGCGGCTGCAGGAGGGAGGAAAAAAACAGGTTTTTCTAGTTGTGAGAAGGCTGCCGTTCAGGAGGCTGTCGGTTGTCGATAGCCAACAAAAAAACTTTCAGGCACCAAACTCGGCGACTCGTTGGGCGACGTCGTTCCGAACCAGTTTGTACTTTGTGAACTTGCCGACACCGATAACTAAATGTCTCCCCACGGCTGCAACGGTTGAATTAGATAGTATGCGTTCCGTAACTACGGCACTACGGGCCGTAGTTTTTTCTACGGCTCTCTGGAATTCGAAAAGTATGAATTTCTCGAGGAAAAGGTCTTGGGGTCTTCGGTAGAACTCGTTGAGAAGAACAATTTACCCCATGGGACCTTCCCCCGTATCTCTTATAGTTCCCCCAGAATTTTGGAAGAACCTTCCCGAGCGAAATTTTTACAAGTCCGGAGCAGTATATTATAGGGGCGGAAAAAAACTTAGCCTCAGAAATCGAATTTTCCGAATAAATCGAAAAGTATGAATTTCTCGAGCAAAAGGTCTTGAGGTCTTTGGTAGAGCTCGTTGAGAAGAACGATTTACCACATGGGACCTTTCCCCGAATCTCTTGTAGATCCCCCAGAATTTTGGAAAAACCTTTCTGAGCGAAATTTTTACAATATACTGCTGCGTGATCGGGACTTGTAAAAATTTCGCTCGGGAAGGTTTTTTCCAAAATTCTGGGGGAACTATGAGAGATACGGGGAAAGGTCCCGAGGGGTAAATCGTTCTTCTCAACGAGCTCTACCAAAGACCTCAAGACCTTTTGCTCGAGAAATTCATACTTTTCGATTTCCAGAGACCCGTAGAAAAAAACTACGGCCCGTAGTTACGGAACGCATATCTAGGTTGAATAAAAGGTGAAAGACTCAAGATCAGCGAATCCGAGGAATTTCTAACAGCAGCAAAATAGCCTTCCTTTATCGACTCTATGTAGTCAAGACGACCGCGGATACCACACTCTCCGACCGCACGAGAATCACATTACGATTCAGCGGTTACCCAAATCACTGCGGGAAAAATAGCAGAGAACGAAGTTCAAATCTACCCCAAGCCCTGACCATAACATGAGTAGCCCGCTGTTTTAGCGGGGAGTCGACATCCGGAGAGCGCATTACGAATCTCCGCGCCAAGACGAACTTCTTCCACTTCGCCAATAAAGTTTTACAACCGCCGCGCCGTCTTTCAAACTCAACTTATCAATGGTTGGTTTTCCTGTCTCGAGGTAAGTTTCTCATGATACCTTAGGAAACATTCACGTTCGATGAATTTAGCTCCAAATGATGTTCATCGGATTCCGTCGTGAAGTCTTCGAAAAAGAAGACTTCACGTTGGGCAATTCGTTTCATTGTCAGGTAAATGTACTCAGGCTGACAGAAGACAAAGAATTGTCAGGGAGAGTCAGAGTACATCCTCAGTATTCTACCGCTACGAATGAACGAAATTACAAAATGTGCGTATCGTTCTGAGTTTTCAGATAGAAATAAGTTTTCCGAAACCGAGTTGAAATTGATCGAATCAGGGCCGCCGCAGATACTCTATTGTTACCTCCCCGTCTTATCACTCTTCTTTGTCGAGGAGGAATCCGATGAACTTCACTCCGAGCTGCATCTGGGTGCATCAAAAGTAACTCTTCGATCGCCGATTCAGTATGAATGACTTTCGTCCAAGGGAAGGTTCTGCGAAGATGTTGCTGCCGAGTGAGCTGCTCAAAGTCTTCAATCCATCGAGAGTTACTGCTGGATATCCGCCTTGATTTCACCGAGGGAACCGAGGAAACCGAACTCGAATCAACGCTCAGAGGCGTGATGGGAAACGTAGAGTCTCGCTTCACGAGTCTTCCGAGTCGTGCTGCTCCGCACATAAGAATCATTCAGCCTTCGAGAACGCCAAGGCATTCCTTTGTTTTACTGCTTTTTCTCTTTCAGGGTGTGAGAGTATCAAAGCTCCATGCAAAGCGAGAACCCTTCGAGCTTCTAGGGATAAGATTTCGTCCATTGTGCTTTGCTATACCGGATTCGGAGCAGAGAAACGGCGAACAGTCCCTTGTACATATACATCTGAGGAATAAACTTTAGTTAATTGCGCCGTTTCTCCATATTTGAGGTAATTTAATAACTGTGCTCATCATGCGTAGTAGACCAAGAGATGGCGAGAGAGGAGCACTTGCTTAATCCTTCACGATTTCGCGTTTCCAGCGGGCGCCGCGCCAAACGAAGTACCTGGTGTGACTGAAGATCAACGTAAAGACGGTAAATCGAACTTGGCACATTTTCGCGCCAACTTTCCTCACGCGCATGCTCACCAATATTCCGATCGAGCCTAGCGAACTTGTCAATTCGTGAGCTTAACTCGTTTCCGTGTTTCCAGGATCTTCCGATGCGGAGCCAACTCGAGGTGCGATCGGTTATCGACGCACGACGAAAGGTAAACCTCGCGAGAACACACCGCCCATCATCGAGATCCTGATCGCGTTCTTGAATATCCTGAATTTGAGTCCGAAGTCTGCTATTCGAGTGAGGGTTAATCATGATTATTCCAGAACCGGACCCACCTTGCCATGAATTCGCGGCTTCTGAGAAGATCACCGAACGTTCGTTCCGAGGCGATGACTTCTTCGTGAAGGCAGATCTGGCCGCCGCCAGTTGTGGCCGACGGTCGATGGAAGGAGTTCGATCGATGTCTGCTGAAATCGAACGAGGTTTGCGACAGTTTCAATCTCGAATTTCAAAGGCTGCGGCCGATCGTTCTCTGGAAACCATCTGAATCTAAATTCATCCCCGGTTGCCAGGAAGAGTAATCGTGGAAATCGAGCGCAGTAGATGTCGTCAGGAGGGAATCCCGGAAGAAGGACCGCCGGCCGACGGAAACGACCTCATTTCTGAGCACGGCGCGATTCAGACGACTTCTTCGAACGTCACGGAAGAAAGCGAGACGAAAGCTGCGAAGGTCAAGCAAGGAACCGACACGAAACTCAAGAGTAAGTCGTCTATTGAGAGTGGGTGGACTGCGGACTCTGATTTTCTCCCATTTTTCTGAGCTAAGTTGAGATTCTTCAATTACTTCCAGGAAGGGACAACCGAAATCTCGATCTGTTTCTCAATACGCCCGGAGATCTACTCACGAGTAATTTCGATGAACTTTGGGTTTTTTTCGCGGACTCCTACGAGGAAGGCTGGATATCCTCCATCGAGATCCGTAGCCCCACCTTGAGCATGAGCAAATGTATCAAAATAAGCTACAGACTGTCCGACGAAACACGCTTGGAACCCTTACGCGTCTAAGTTCAGCGATTTCTGCGAGCTCTGTTGTCCAAACCACAAGAGAACGAAGGATCTGAGCATCAGGGGACGAATTTTCGCAAAATCCAGATTCCATTCGTGAAGCTGATCTGCTACGTGGCAAGACAAACTCGTGGCAACCTGAAATCGGAAGTAACTTTCAGCCGACCCCTCGCTGTAGCGTTTTTGGGAGACCATCAAGTGTATCACCAGTCTTGCCTCATGTGTCCAAGACTGCTCAGGCTTGGAAAGACGAGCCAACTTGAAATGGCTGTGCAAAAAACAAGCAGCCACTGGTTCAACTTCCACTTGAGGTCGAGTAATTTCTCCTGGAGGATCGCGGACCGCACAAGAGTGAATTCGGAACTCAAGCTTCCGTTGGAGCAGTATCTCATTGGCGTTCGAGAAATCGTCGCGTGCTCACTGTTAACCATGAGAATGCCGGATCTCCACCATTAAAACTATTAGTGCACAAGGATCATTTTCAGTCTTTGATAAACGAGAAGGAATTCGAAACCAGTAAGGTTTTGTTGACTTTTCACTGATCTGGCTCTCTTTCAGCTCTTGCTGTTCGTCATTTTAACACTCTAACGAGAGCGAGCCGAGCGGAGCCGTGACAGCAGCAGTCGAAAACCACAACCGAAGGTCAAAACTCAAAACCAAAGCAGATCGAGTTCCGGAGATACTCTGATTGTTGGAGACCATCTCGCAATAGACGGTGCATGCCCTCGAAGAGCATGAGTCAAACTTGCTAACAGTAATAATACAGAGAGACGCTTGATTTGCCTGGGAACGCTCAGGTCATGAAATTTTCTCATCGAGTTTCTTATTGTCAATGGAGGAACGCACCGAAAGCTCCTCGAGCGGAAAGATCTCGGAATCATCTGGACCTCCGTTTTTTTCATAATAACGACGGTGGTAATTCATCAGTTTTTCCTTCCTCCGAGTGACGTCCTTTTCAACGAAGCCTCTGGGAACTAGCGCAACGCAGACATCCATTGGTTTCATCATTTCATGGTTTTCTAACACAAAGGTTATCTATCACATCATGGTCCATAGTCCAGCTGAGAAATACGAGATCAGCTCAGACACGACCAGAATGTAACCGATCGTGCGATCTCGAATTACATTAGGAGGCAAAGTTGGCTACAGCTCGCTTTCTACCTGACAAGGCAATGGCACGACCGGAGGATGGCGTTCGAGGTCGAGACAAGTCTCGACATGTCGATTCTTGATCGGCTAGACCAGTGGTTCTCAACCTTTTTCTCTCCAATGGACATTCTTGGCAAGGTCTTCAAAGTCAGGAACTCTCTCACAAAGTTGGAGACGCATGTCGACACCAACTTGAGATGTTTTGTGCTCAAATGGCGACGTAACTTGACGGGAACCATGCAACTGTTATTCAGAACGCTTTGACAAACAACGCACAGAGCATCTGGCTTCTTGGGGTCGTTTATTTCCACGAATCCCCACTTTATGTGAGTGGGGGTCGTATCGACGGACTTTGACGACCCCCTTGCGACGTTTTGTCGCAGGTGGTTTCGGAGGGACACTTTGCTGGATGCTCCGAGACTCTCCAGCGTGCTCGATAGAATCGTCCGGCGCTTCGTCATCCTTGGTGTCTGCGATTCGGTGTCGTTTTCTCCCGAAAATCTTCGTGAAGGCACAACTATTGTCTTCGTCGCGCGTTTCTGCGCTGTGTGAGTCGGTGAGAGTTTCATTGTCGCTCGAGTCCTCAATCGATATGTGAGGTCGCTCCGTAGGTTCAACCCGAGCGCTCTTGGAACAAGAACCCGTCTTCAGCCAACGTTCCATCGGCGAACTTGTTGATCACAGCACGAATGACAATCTACAAACTGAAGAGCACTGCCTTGTTCAACAAATCAACTGATGCGAGTAAATACAGATGTCATAGCAATATCTGAGAACTCTATCTAGTCCAATCCACGTAGAGCCCCGAGAGTATGATCTTCGATTTGCACCAATGGACACGGGAACATGCAATTGTGGTTCATTTTCTTGCATTCAACTCCAGGTTGTCTGCGGCGCTTCATCGCCGGAACGTCCGCGGACCCCCGGTTGAGAACCACTGGGCTAAACATCTTTCGACCCCGAACGCTATCCTTCGGTCGCGCCATTTCCTCGTGATCTGCGATACGCGCCGCATCTATTACAGGAATACCTCGACTAGTGCGGGTGATCGGGACCGCACTAGTCAAATCCGCACTAGTCGAGTCGAAGTGCGGAAAATGTTAAAAATGGTGTTTGAACGAGGAACGAGATGATCTGGATTCAATTCAGATATCAATAAGTTTTTCTGAGGCATTCTCGAGCTAAAGGGATGGGAACGAATTGATTTTTGGAAAAAAGAAAATTCCGTAGTAGATGAGTCGAAGTGCCTCAATAGTCGAGTCGGAGTAAGAAGAATGCCAAAAATGGCGGATGAACGAGAAACAAGGTGTTCTAGGTTCAACTTGGGAACGAGACAGTTTCTTGTGAGGCCATTCCGAGCTAGAGGGATGGAGGTAGATCGATTTTCGGCAAAACCGCACTATTGTGGATCCGCACTAGTTGATGCCGCACTAAACGAGGTATTCCTGTATATTATGTGTGTGCTTCTTGTCCGCTCTCGAAAGGAGCAAGGAGAACTTCCTCAAGAAGCTCCGTGTATCGACCGAGCTGGAATTTATTATCGCAGATTTCTAGTTCAGTCTCACTCTGTTATCTGACGGCAGGGAAGGAGTGATTATGCAGGAATGTCATGACAGGATACCGCGGTTGAAAAGTATCTGAAACTCGATCCGCTGGTTTCCCGACCGTCGATTGCGGCCGCGCGTTTGTGTTAACTCCGCTCGACTCGTTAATAGCAACCCTTTCCTAGGCTGAGCCTTACATGGATCCTCAAGTGACCCATCTCGTATGAAAAGGATCAGAAACAATATCAGCCTGAAACCGCATTCCTGGATCGAGAAAACATCGGAAGTTTCCAACCGTCATATCTCATCATTAGGTTCCTCCCTCGTCCCTCCTCTCCCTGAAAAGGAGAATATAAAGGGAGCAATCCGGTCCTTGACCTACACTTGATAGGCTGTTCCCATTCTGCGAATAGGATTCGTGCACCGAAGGAAACACAGTAGCTGGCGACGAGGAAAACTTCCAGCCTCCGCACTCAAAATCTTCAACCATCGGCGACAGGTGAGTCATCGAGTCTCCTTAGCAGGACTCACGAAAGAACATTCAAAACACACAAACGAGCCGAGTTCGGCGACAATGACGCGTCGACGACATCACAATGTGAGTGAAAGGATCTTCGAATCCATCGCCATCTTCAGGTGAGTCACTCGGTATTCCTAGCAAGTGTCGCAGCGAAAGAAGGCGTCCATCAACGACTTGAAGACAACCACATGATCCCAATCGTGAACCCAGCAGGAATCCGAGGTTTCATTCCGAGGAAAACGAAATGAGTACCAGACACAGCCTCATGATTACAATGGGCAGCAGACTCAGAAAACAGCAGACTCAGAGCCTTCCCGGCTTGACCGCACATGCCGGAAAGTCTCATAGTGGCTTTGAGAAACCCACAGGTTTCGTCTCTTCATCTCGAGCAGGAGTCTCAGATTCCCTCTTCTCTGTTCACAACCTCCTGCCTGCTGTCTCCTGTCATCTTGAGTCACGATCGTGTCCTGAGTCAGGACTCCTGACTAACGACAACAGTGTGGCCCTATTCGCCCTTTACACTCGGTCTTGTGTTCGTGTGCTCCATGTGCGATGCCTTCAACCGAGCGAATGATAGGCTTTCGGCGACCGCTAGCTGGATTGAGGACTCTACAGCCAGCTGTCGCAAGCACCCAGCTCTTGTTTCAGATATTCATCTGATGACTGCTTCGACCATTCAGTCGCTGGGATTGCTTCTGAGACTTTTCTGCACCAAGAATTTGACACGTTCAACCTATCTAACGTCATCTTGTCTTCAATCTGCTTTTGAAACTTGAAGCATCAAGAATCGCAAGCGTTAAATGATTTAAAATTGAGGCGACGCCCTCTATCAGCCTCAATCATGTCAAACGTTCCTGGCTGTAAGGGTTGAGGATAAAAGAACAACAGTGTGATGTCATCGCGCGGTTTTCAGATGCACAAAGAGCGATGATTCAGCCAGGAAGCCAATCTGTTTCGCTAGAGTGACGAGTTCCCATTCTGAACTCAGTTCAGAGAAACCCCTAGTGGAAGTCTTTCTTCACGGCTCGAGGAAATCTTAAACTTCAATTCAGTTTCCGATAAGCCCACGACGACCTTAAAGAACTTCTCCGAATATCATTTGAGAGTAACCATTTCAGGATTTCATCAAAGTGAGTGAATGAGATCGCTCACTTCCAGATGATACACTTTTCATATTCTGAGGTTTCCAGTAAACCTTGCGCCCAAGTCCGTCTTGCGCTTAGTTCGAAAGCGCTCAATCCGGTTGAAACCTCAGATCAATTTAGCGCTCAGATCAGTCCCACCTTCATATTAGTTGCGCGCCCAAATCGATCCGCGCCCAAATCACAAGAAATCATGGCGGGGGGCGGGGGCTGTGAGTTTCCGATCTGAGTCGTCGATATCACCGAATTGGCAAATTGATTCATGGAATCGACAAAAATCTACGGATGGCCGCAGATGAAATCAAAACATTCAAACCAAGCGATCGCAAATCGCGATCGAAAGCGGCAACGGAGAGCCAAATAGTTCATCGAGAGTCACCGCTCAAAGGTCCAACCCGAGGATCCGCCAGTCGGACTCTACAGGCGATCAAGAGCAAATGAGTAAGCAAAACCATGAATCATGAAAAAAAGATAAATCCCGCGAGACAGGCGAGACAGGTAATAAACCGGAATGGAAGCACACTGCACATTTTATGAATGATGACCGACTATTCCGAAGAAAACTAGAACTTCGCGACAACAAGCCACTATTGTCAACCAGCTGACAAAAAGCAAAGCGAGGCACCATTGTTGCCCCGGAAGAAGTTACGATTTGTCGCTGAATGATCGTTCTCAGGAGTAAGATGTTCGGAAAATGGCCGATATTCCAGAATCTTTTAATAGCATTTCGATACTCACAAGAGTTCCCGGAACGAGACGCGGAGTAAACGAGGAAACCCAACACTGAATCTCAAGCCGGAACATTCGCGCTTCCGAAACAAAATCAAACACAATCGTTGAACATGAGCCATCCGGGAAATCTAAACCAATCAGATAACAGCTTTTCAGCTCAATCGATGAACAATTCACGAACGACCGAAAGCAGCTTCGGTGAAAATGAACAGTCAGAATGGAAAGTCTCGAATCGGCGGAGAGAAGGGAGCCGATTGAACGATCCGCCTAGAAACTGGAGCCATGGCCGCCGCGATATCGGTGGCTGAGATCGAGTGACTGACAATACAACATCGAAGAAGCTGATTTTCCCTCGAAAACTCTTCCGACCCCTCATCTGAGATACAGAAGGACCCTTTTGCAGAGAGTCTGCGTGAATAAAACGCATCTGTTGAGTGATTCTATTAGGGTTTCGACTCCGAGGTCCGAAGTTCGGTCCGCTCGATTTGGTCAGGTTTTCCCTCTTTACGAAAAACGACTTCGTTCGAAGAGCGAAGGTTGGCTGGAGGTAACTTGTGAATCAACGTTACGTGGAGTGCTTACGTCAGTCTAGGAAGGTTCGCCGCTTGGAATCACCACTGGCTGTAGCTTTGGATCCCACTCATTCACACTTTGGAATCTAGACGGGCACATAATTTTATTACCCCGACTCCCACGTATCGAACGATATTCGCTCCATTTGACTCCAGGTTCTCGTTCCAGACGCGCACCTAGCGAATCAACCATTCGCGTGTTTGATGGATCTTCGATGCGTCGCTTCCTTTCCTCACTGTGTCCAACCGGAGTCGAAGCAGGAGCAGAACACGCGACACTTGTAACCCTTGAGAAGATAAATCATTGAATTCTTCGCCATTCTTGAGACTGAGGTCTTTTTCTTTGCTCGAGATCACAACCCCTGAGCTTTGGTTTGACCATTAAGGGGCCGAGTTTGTGATATTCACGAAGTACTCGACAGAATTAGAAAAACTCTATAAACTGGAATTGTATTCGAATTCCGTTGCTTCGACATTTCACACCGCGAGTCCTCGCGCATCGCCATCGTCAGACAGGATATCGCTTCGATGCTTTTCATTTCTCCCCGATTCGAATTGGGATGAGACGACTTCAATAAGTTTTGTTCCTGCTGTTCCAGGTCGTATCGCCATCATCGGTGGAACCGTGAACATAAACTGTGTTCAACAGAACCGATTGCCGCCTCAGACCGAGCGACGAGGTAGCGAAACTCTTCGCGGTTTCCAACAACGGACGACGGAGGAGATGCCACGAATGTCTTGCTCGGAATCAGTGAAACCAAAGAAAGGTCGGTTCCTTTGTGAGTTGAGGGATCGATTCCGGCTGCAGCCACGCTTGGAAATCCATCTTGAAATGTTTGTTTCAGCTCTCACGAATGAAGATCACTCTCAGTCGAAGTCGATGAGAACTTATCCTGAGGAGGAGGAGTCTCCACAGAGACACCTATCGCCCTCTCAGCACAGCAAATCTACGCAACCGGAGAAAAGAAAGGCACAAGAATTGGAAGGAGACAACAAATTGGTGCCAAAGCCTGAGAAGAGGATCAAAAGTGAGTTTCTGTTCATGAACTTTTCGACGATGCAATGATTCATGCCGCGAACTCACGGGAAACTCGCTGATCTTTCACAGAACAAGAGGAGCAAACGCTGAGGCTCGTTTTGGACACATACGGAGGAATCTGGAGATTCACGAGTTTCTTTGAACGCCTATGGAAGCTTTTCGCGGACTCTTATCGAGTCCATTGGGTTTCTTCTGTCGAAAACGTCAACCCCGCGATCAATACCAGGAAAAGTATCAAGATCTCGTACTCGCTCTCCGAGGAGGAGAGCTTGGATGCGTTGCGGAAGGAAGTCTATCGATTCCTTCAAGCTCTTCTGTTCAAGCCGCCACCGAGTCACAAGTCGAAACTTGATGAGAAACAGGATGAGGAGAATTCGCGGAAGATTCATATCTCCTTCGTCAAGTTGATCTGTTTTGTAGCTTGGAAGACTCGTCGCGACTTGAAGGCTACGATCACTTTCGAACGACCCTTCGCTGTGGCGTTCGCGGAAGACTCTAAGAAGTATCATCCATCTTGCCTCGTTTGCCCAAAACTCAAGAAAGTCGAAAGTACGGAACACCTCGATGAGGCTCTGCAAAAAACGCTCGCGCATTGGACCGCTTTTCATTGGCGCTCGAGTGAGCCTGGCAGACAGTTCGTGGACAAACGCACCGTGGATTCCAAGCTGGAGTTGACCATGGAGGAGTATTTCATCAAGTTACAGCGAAACATTGCATCCACGGAGCAATTCATAAAGCTACTGGGACTCCAGCACGTGAAGTATTGCTTCAAGAAATCTTCCGCAAGCTCCAACTGAAACAATTATGTATTCTTTTTGCGTCACGCGTTTCTTTTTGACCGGTCGCTGTATCGATAGAATCGATTTTCATGTTATTCTCTCTTTCAACTCATTCCGGTTGCTTGTCGAGCACTTATTCCTTGCTTATAAACTTTTGATTTTGCCAAACACGTCTCTTCAATAATAATAGAGGTTCGATATGAAGTTTCATCTCAGGATCATCTCAAGTGAATTTGGCTGATACGGTTTTTCGACTCCCACCTCCTTAAAAATGTAGAGACGAGGAGTTTAGTTCACTCTGTCGCAAAATTATGGTCGCACCCTCGTTTTTCATCATAACTTTTGAATGAAAGAATGTTCTTTCGCAAAACTGGTTGCGACCTGGTTGCGATAAGGAATCCTTCACAATTCCTGGACTGTTATTTGCAGACAACAAATGGCAAATATTTTTAGTGATATGAAAACTCTCCTAGAGGTGACATCCAAATTTGAGGAGGACAGGTCCATCGAATTTAATCCTCAGAGGAGCGGAGTTATGGTTTTCTCTCAACCTTCTCCAGATCACAATACAGATCGAAACCTAGAGATACAAGGATTTCCAATACCAACGGTGGAATCCTACAAGTACCTGGGAATCGAACTATCCGCCGAAATCGATTATGTAGCCCAACATTGGGATAAACTGACCGACAAGGCCAACAAGGCGATTCAAAGACTCAATGCGAGAACACTTTGGAGAGTCAACAGATTCGAAGTGTCCAAAATTCTTTGGAAAGCCACCGCAGTACCGCAACTCACATATTGCAATGCAATAATCGTGATGCCTAGAAGACTAAGAAACCACATCGAAGTCAGGCAAAGGGTTGCGGGAAGGTGGGCTCTTGGCATACCACACTCCACAGTATCAAAGGAGTTCATCGAAGGAGAACTAGGTTGGAGTTCTTTCGATGCCAGGGAAACCACCAGCAAAGTGATGTATTTTGAGAGGGTGAGACAGATGGACCCAAGGACTTGCACTCACGGCCACTGAGATAACAAACACGAAAGTGAAGGCAACAGAGAGACTCAGAACTTTGAGAACTCAGTACGACCTAGAAGATCTCAGAATGAGCAGAAATATGTACATCAAACACACCGATGTGGAACATATTCCGCAAAGAACTCAAAACGAGAGTGCAGAATAAATTTGATTTCATATGGAAACAAAATATGGAATCCAAATCCACACTGGTTGTCTATCGTCAGTCCAAAGAGACGAGAGGTCTCGGAATGGAAATTTACGATAACTCGCGGGGAAGTCGTCTCCTGGCACTGGCCAGAGCGGGAATGCTCAACACGAAGAGCCGACAAAACTCCCGCGATCCTTCCATCAATATAAAATGCGCTCGATGCGGAGCCCCAGAAACCGACAGACATGTTGTTCTGGAATGTGATGAAGGAAAACACTCTCAGCAGGAATTTCCGCGCTGACTAGGACTTCACCCCGACACAACACCGAAGGACCTCAGAAGGACGAAGGAAATACTAAGAAGATGGGAGAACAACGAAAGATGATCTGTGAATGCAATACAATTCACCCCTGAAAAGAAAGGGATCATATGTGCATATGAAAGATCCAATAAATCCAAATCCAAAAAAATTGCCTTCATGAAGCCTGTCTCTTCGTTTCGGGAAAATGCGAAATCGACAATCGACGACTTTTATTCGTTGCGAAATTATGCGCGCACCCCCATTTTCCGACAAAATGTCTACCTGAAGCGCCTCATCTCGTTGATATTCGTGCTCGATTGTGACACCTTACGCTGGACTGAGCATGAATGCGCCGGCGCCGTTGGAACAGTTGATTTTGACTGTTTTATAGAAAAAACGAGAAAAAAGCAAATCCGTTCGTTCGCCGATTGGCGTCGAATACGGGGATGTAACCGAATATTGATAAAGAGCGGTGAAAAATATTCCAAAACGTTTTGGGAGGATTACAACTTATTTTTCAATGGATAAAGTGTTGGACGGCATCAAGGGGCTTAAACTCGTTCTCTATTCAAAAGTCAAAATCGGATGCTCCAGCGGTGCAGTCATGCCTCAGAGTGGGGGATTCCGGGAAAGTACGAGTTTCAACACGATCGTAAGCTTCAAACAAATATTTTTTTGTCGATAAACGGGGGTGCGCGCATGATTTTACAACAAATGAAAACCGTCTATTACGCGTTTTTACGCCGTCCTACTACATCGCAATGTATGTTGGTGATTATGGCCATGAAGTCTTAGCCCTAAGTCTCAAAATTAATTCCAGCTCAATCGAGCGTTTCGTTCAAAAGTTAAGATGAAAACCGGGATTGTGCGCATAACTTTGCAGAACAGAATGTATTTCATAGAACGAACAGCTGGAATATTACCGAGAAATCCACAGAAGTTCTTTCCCAGCAGCTCAACGTTGATCCCTTTCCTTTAAACCGTTTAACGCTGGATAAAGGAGAATTGACACTTGTTCAATTTGGAGGTACCTCCGCATTGAACGAACTGGTGATTTCAAGGCAGTGGCGCGAACAGACGGTCTGTTTCATGCGCTGTGGAGAATGGCCGCTGACGCGGCGGCGCATGCAGCTCGCCAGTACGCGCAACAGCCGTGAAAGTCACCAGTTCGTTCAACGGCATTGAAAGGGCGCGTTCAACTTGGAGGTAGATTGCCTCCAAGTTGAACAAAAGTGGCTTCGCCTCACCAACCTCGAGATCAATTGCAGAGAGTGCGCACTTGTCCAGCCAGATCATCTCGCCTCCTCCGCCCGGGTGTCTTTTCTATGGACGACTCACTGGTCAGCATTTTTGTTGTTGAGTTTAAATCCCTGGGTGTCGTGATCGATAACCGTTTCACCAAATACTGCTGCAGCCGGCTTCTTATTACCTTGTCGACTCTCTGACCGTACTTGAGCACTTTCGTCATCTCTTACCGTCGAAGGCGCTCCTCCTGATGGGTAAATTCGTCATTTCCCTCTTATCATCTCTTCAAATGGGTTACAGCCTCCGTCCTGAACACTTTTTTCGAGCAGAATTGGCACTCTTGTTATATTTCAGAAGCGAGCTGTGAGGATCGTCGTCGTGAGCCGTCGTTCGTTGACAGCTTGTTAGATTCTTCCCCACTCAGTGATCTCTCAATCTTCCATCCTCATTCACAAAATTCTAGTCAATGCTGCCCCCAATGCACAACATATTATCCCATGAAGTAACCGCGCAACGGGTAGAACTCGACAAACCTTTAATCCCTAATCCTTATTGTGATAGTGTATCTAGACTTTTTAATATCAAACAGGGAATTCTATCTCTGGATTTCCCCACCTACCTAGTTTTATCAAGTCCAATAATAATTGTTGTGTTGAAACTTTGAAAAGTCGCTTTGGAAGCATTTCAACTATTCGTTTGGCTAACGAGGTGGAAAACGCGCCAAAATGGCGGCTTGTGAGACCGCCGCCTCGATCTCGGAGTTAAGCGGTCTTGGTGATGGATAGAGCAAGGCAGTTCAGGCATTAATCATTTTGATCCCCCATCTATCCATATGGATTGATGGATATATCAGTAATTGATGCCAGAAGGTTCCGACCCAAGTCGTAATGTGCGACAATCGTCGATGTGGTCGGCCTCCGATAAACAATTCAATGAATTGACGGAGAGTGATTAACGAATAATGCCTAAACTTCCAGGCTCTAATCATGGATCATATCCAGCGAGCCAACGGACAACAGAGAAGAGTTTTGAATTAGAATCCCGGCGACTTATCCCTCCACGTAAACACACGGATGGCGAGTACTGTGAAAATGATTCTGTCGTGATTCATCGGTCGGCGATAGCTGCAGCTGGGGCAGTGGGAATCATCTAGGCCCGCGAGCGTAGCGAGCGGCAGGCGCAAACAGATGCCTTCGGGCCAGTGGATCGAAAGCCTTCCAGGATATGATCTTCAACTCAGTCGGAAGTGTCTGAAACTTCCGAGTCGTCGACACTTTTCAATCCCAGAGCCATCTTCGTCTCTGACCCTGATAACATTCGCGCCGCTTCTCGATTTGAAGATGCTCTTGCTGCCTGATAACGCCTCAATGCTTTCCCTTCCTGCCCGATTCGGATTTGAAACTGGCGAATGCAATATCACTTAATCCTGCTATTTCAGATCGCATCGCTATCATCGGTAGAACCGTGAACATAAACTGCGTTTAAGGAAGCGGTTTGCCGCCGCGGACCGAGCCAGGAACGTCCCGCTCGAAATCAGTGGAACCAAAAAGAGGTCGGTTCCTTTGTGAGCCGAAGGATCGATTTCGGTTGTAGCAACGACTGGTGATCCACCTTGAAGTGTTTGTTTCAGCTCTCACGAATGAAGATCACGCTCAGTCGAAGTCGATGAGAACTTATCCTGAGGAGGAAGAGCCCCCGCTGATGCACAGCGAACCTGCGCAACCGGAGAAAAGAAAGGCACAAGAATTGGAAGGAGACAACAAATTGGTGCCGAAGCCTGAGAAGAGGATCGAAAGTGAGTTCCCGTCCGTGAACTTATCAAAGAATTCATGAATGATTGATGTCGCGAACTCACGGGAAACTCGCTGCTCATTCACAGAACTCGAAGAGCGAACCCTGAGGTTCGTTTTGAAGACATACGACGAGGATTGGAAATTTGCCGAATTCTTTGAACCTCTGTGGAAGCGTTTTGCGGACTCTTATCAAGTCCATTGGATATCGACTGTCGAAAACGTCAACCCCGAGATCGAAATCAGAAGATGCATGAAAATTTCTTACTCGGCCTGTGAGGAAGAGAGCTTGGATGCGTTGCGGAAGGATGTCTATCGATTCCTTCAAGCTCTCCTGTTCGAGCCGCCGCGGCATGACAAGTCGGATCTTCAGAAAGAACAGGATGAAAAGAACTCGCGGAAGATCCAGATCTCCTTCGTCAAGTTGATCTGTTTTGTAGCTTGGAAGACTCGTCGCGACTTGAAGGCGACGATCACTTTCGAACGACCCTTCGCTGTGGCGTTCGACGGAGACTCTCAGGAGTATCATTCATCCTGTCTCATGTGCCCCAATCGCAAGAAGGTCGAAGCAGCGAAACACCTTGATGGGGCTCTACAAAAAGCACTCACTCATTGGAGAACTTCTCACTCGCGCTCGAGTGAGCCCGGCCGACAGTTCGTGGACAAGCTTTCTAAGAATGCCGAGCTTGAGTTGACTTTGAAAGAGTATCTTATCAAGCTACAGCAGAACATCGCATCCCAAGATTAAACCATTAAGACACTGGGACTCCAGTACTCGGACTATTGGTTTAAGAAATCTCCAGAGAGCTCCTCCTCAAGAAAATGACTCATCCGTAAGTCGCGCAGATATTCCTGGTTGATCACTGGAACGATAGAATCGAAATATGTGTTGTTCATTTTCATGGCTTCGTTTCTGTACTTTATCGTGAAATTTTTCTCAGATATAAACTTTTCCTTCGCAAAACATGTCTCTTCACTGATGATGACAATTACAAACTGTTAAATTCAATATGGAGGTATGTTTATAAACTCTCAAGTCTTTTCTTCGAGACTCGAGGGGGTTGTCAACTATTCCGGAAACGGCGGGGAATCACAGACTTGTTGCGTCTCGATGCACTCTTGTCATTTCTGATCGTTCTTCGCCTCCCGTACGCTGTTCATGGAGAGAAACGATGCGCAAAGCATTCGGAAGTTTGCTCAGAAGCATCAGTTCTTCAAGTTCTGCTTCAACTTCCACTGCCGATTCGAGTTCGAAAAAGCTCGAAAGACATAGAAGCAAATGGCACCGAGATTTCCTGAATATTGCCAAATCGAGCTTCGACATAAAGTACCAAGATCACTCCTCGTGCCCTGTGACGGACTTCAAGAACTTCAAAGTGTCCGGCATATTGGGTTCTGGCCGGTATTCAATCGTCGTACAGGCTGAACATATGCAGGAGAATACAAGTCATGCTATCAAGATAATAAACAAAGAAAAGTGCTCCAAGGACCGGCGGGCTCAATCAGCGATTCTGGAGAAGAGGCTGTTGCACGCTGTGAACTTTGATTTCATCATCAAACTCCACTCCGTCGCCAAAGATACTTCGAACATTTACTTCATTCTCGAACATGCACCCGGTGGCGACTTGAGCAAGATCACTGATCGTAAGGAGAAAGTCGTGAGACACTTCGCAGCGCAAATCATCCTAGCTCTCGAGTACCTTCACACATGCGACATTCTGTACCGAGATCTCAAACCCGAGAATGTTTTGCTGTTTCCCGATGCTCAAGTGAAGCTGGGGGACTTGGGATCCGCGATTCGAATCGATAAGAGCGCCGCGTACGGCATCTGTGGATGTCCGGAGTACATGGCGCCGGAAGTTCTCCGTAACAGGGGATATCGGGATCCCAGCGACTGGTGGTCTTTCGGCGTTCTGTTATTCGATCTTCTGCTCAAGAAGTTCCCATTCGACGGATTCCGGTCGCCGAACGCTGAACCCGAACCTCTGAAATTTCCGTCGAAGAATCGCTTGAGCAGCGAGGTCAAAGATCTAATTCGCAAGTTACTCGAACATGACGCTGCTGTGCGGCTCGGTCGCGTGACTGACGGCGAATCCTCAGCCAGGAGCCATCCCTGGTTCAAGAATGTGAATTTCATCGAAGTTTTTGAAGGAAAAACGAAAGTCAAATTCAAGCATAATTATAAGCAGAAGCCCAAAGAGCTCACAGGTGAAGACTGGGCGAAGATTTTCCCCAACATTGAAGGTGGTCCTTATGAGAACGAGTTTGTAGAGTTCTGATTGACTCCGGTCTGAGCAGAGAGGCGGATCCAGTTCTTTTCTTTTTTGAATGTTTGAAGGAGAATAAATCAGCGAGCGTTGCGGAGGAAGCCTCGATAGCAGTGAGGCTAGATGAAGTCATGTCTGGAACCTCGTCTTGGGCAGCGAGGGCTTATTTTATCGTTTCCAAAGCTCCCAGAGTCTCTCGCAGTGTGGGAGGTTTGTTTTGCGTCTGCTCGTCGTCGATGCTGGTGTCTTGGCTTCTCCTTTCAGGAGAATCATTTCCTTTCGACCTTCGTTGGCATCATATAACTGAAGGATAACGTGAACAACGTGACGACACCAGGGTCGGTCGAACGGATCTCGACAGAACCACGTTGAATTCTCGACGCTGCTGCGCCATTCAACATTTTCATTAGGTAGTTGCGCGTGTGACCGTTCCACGACGCGGAGATCGCTCCTATGCGACGAACTTCGTTGTGACGAGAGCCTCTCTTTACTGATCCTTCCGAGCCCTCGATCAAAAGAAGGCAGGAAAGAGCCTTGGTTGTGATTGATTCCCCTTGTACAGTAGGGTCCCGGTTAACGAACGGCTCGGTTAACGAACACACTCGATTCCACATCCCTGGTCCGCTCTACGAACCGTTGATCCGGTTAACAAACCACTTGAAAAATATGATGAATGAGGAATGAATATGAATACACTCCCATTACACAGAGAATTCATGTGCGCAAAAATATCTCTTCTATGGAATGCTCTCCTGATGAACTCTTTTCTGATGGGGGTCAGTGATTATAAGTGTTCCGTGTCGAACGAGTTTCTTTTCCTTGGCGTCACTAACGAAAAAGTAAAGATAGAGAAAAAGTAGAGAAAGTAAATAGCACGATAAAACTGGTTTGAGATATAATTTGAGTATCACATTAGATCTTCTCTTGATTCAAGTTTGTATCATTAAAACTTTTACAAAGCGGAGTTAATCGTGGTTGTGGTTGACGAAAAGGTGTTTATCTTGACTGCCTGGAACGGATTCTTTTTCTCCTCATAGGAATCAATGTTGAAGCGTGTTCCGGTTAACGAACGACCCGGATAACGAACCTTCCGCCGGAATGGATCAAGTTCGTTAAGCGGGACCCTACTGTAATGAGAGTTTTGCAACATTGACTTTATGGCGGGCCAAACAAAGATAAAAAATCCATTCCTTGTAAAGTAATTCGTTGTAACGAGTTTTTACTGTATTATTATTGATTTGATTTAGTTCGATTCCAGTTTCGAAAACCTCCGTTGACAGCAAGCAGCAAAGCTGAAGGAGCGTTTACATGTGTTTAGTTCCGTTGATCCTCCGCTTCGAGTGATTAACGTAACGTTGAGTGACGCAATCGGAAAGATTTCCAACAAAAAATAACCTGCCTGGTAGACGCGTCGGAAGACAACAGGTGCGACGTGAATCAAGTGTACTTTCAAGTTTCAAATCGCGTTCTTCTGTCGGTGCAGTCATGTCGCGGATTTATTCAACGCAGTCATGTTTATATTTTTAAGATCGATTCCGAACCTGCTTCTGTTGCTAAATGCTTGACTGACGAGTTTCTCCAGCAAAAGGTTCTCATAACTTCCTTTGTCGTTGCTCGATGTTCGCTACGGTCTCCTATCGTGTGCTGAGAGGTCAGCTGACGATGACTTATCGTCCAAATCGACTATTGTCTGTACTCCAGAAAACATCAACATGAGCTCATCAAGAACTGTCACGCTTCTTGAGTCGACTTGGATTTCGTATTCCGTTTTATCTCGAGAACAGCGATACCCAGATGCTCCAAAGTCTACAGGTTTCACCTCTCAAGTACCGAACGTTGACGATCTGTGTACAGGTGAGGGAGAGCGATAGGGCCGAAGCGTCCAGAAGATCTAATCTCAAGGAAAGCACCTCTATTCTCCCTCTTTCCCTGGACGCTTTACAGTCCCATCATCGATCGGAGCGGAATCCATTCTGTAGTATCGACGTGAAGACCGCGGCAGCTCAAGAATTGGTTTTGAGTCTCGGTGAGTGAATTCTTTGTAACTGAGGATTGAATTTCGTCTTAGGAGTCGACTGCTTTGGTTGCGGAGCGAGAAGGCTCTGATATGAGGTTCGATTTCTTCTTCATGTTCTCTCAACTAAGGTTTTCACTTCCAGTTGAGTGTTTCATCGGCATCGAGTCATGGCTGGACAAGATATTTTCGCGAGGACCATTTGGGCCGAGGCTCGGGGCGAGCCGAGGGAGGGCCAAGTGGCGGTGGCCAGGGTCATCCGGGAACGAGCTGCCCAGAACAGGCGCTACTGGGGTGGCTCGCGTATCGAGGACGTTTGCCGTCACCCCGGGCAATTCGAATGCTGGAACAACGTAGCCTTCATCGATTTGGGCCAAGAAGAGCATGTGTATTGGGCGATACGCAGGTGGTCGGACGCGATGTACAATGAACCGCTCAGGAGCGATCCCTACGCTCCGGATCACTACAACAACCCGGACATAGAAGGATACCCACCCTGGACCGGGAACTGCGTGAGGATGTTCAGGATCGGGAACCATCAATTCTACAGATCCATGAATTGAGAAACCATGACATTTTGATCAATCGAGTTTTACCCTTAATTATTACTAGACGAGAAGCGGTGCATTCTACTTCTAGCCCATCGGAGCTCGTTGATCCGATGAGGCGAGTGATCCCTCCATCAGGTGTCTCGATTTGGCGGATTGCACTGTTACATGAGCTACTTTTTCTTTTCACCTAAATAAAAACAGAGGATACATATCAGAAATTACTTGATCATGAAGTGTCGGTTTCTTTCTCATGGGGAGCTTGAAGATGAGCTTTATCGTTTCGGTACAGTAGGCATCATCATTCATCGGCAAATTCGAACCGACAAAGGAGCTAACATCCATCAGCGCAAATGTGTGATTTGTGAATTCTACCACAAAGTTCGCAGGGATCGTGATCCTCCCATGTCAAGAAAGGAGCGGCGTTGCTCATGTCGGTCTTCGGAGGTACTTCTCTTGATTATTCGACTAAAATGGAGAAAATATCGAATCGCGACATTCGGTAATCTATCTTTCAAAAAAGTGGCCCGCAGGAGTCCCCCGACTCATCGAATCCGAGTTCGACATCTCAGTATCGGAGGAATAACGGTATTTTCTCAAGCAACTCCAACTTTGTCATGTAAAAAGAGGCTGATGTCTCTGACGTGATGAAAGTCTACCATTATTTTGATGGCAATCTTCTCCTCAATAATTTTCTCGATTATTTATTGATCGTTGGGCAATGCCCAGATGTCAATCACCGCGGTACATGAAATCCTCCGGAGAAGAATGACAACAGCAGAATTCCGCAATATCTAATCTCTTTAGCATACGAGCGCAAACCTGCCAGAATTCCGCCACAAAAGGACGCTCGAACATCTAACCACCTGTCGAGGTGACTCCCGCCTCGTTGCAAACCCCATCGGATCAAGTTTTCTTCGGAACTTATGGACGCTTTCTTCCCAACGTTCGTTTACGCTCCAGATGTTCTTCAAAGTCAATGTTTTCCTGATTTTGCACTTTAGCTGTGAATGAGGATATGGAGAACGGATTGACATCAAATAGGAGATCCGTGACGAACTGATCAACGGATTTCCTTGAATCAATCCCGAAATTGTGGATCATCTGCAGTGCGCGCCCAACGATTCTATCGACTTCTCGTTTCGACGATTGAACGGTTCTTTTGCCGCAGAAATGCGGCTTAGCGGACTACCGGGGGGGATTTCCGAGTAGGAAATTCAGCAAAAATCATCAAATCATCGAAAGAAATGGTCACGAAAAAATCGCAGCGGGATGCCTTTAAGGTGTTGCCGCAGAAATGCGGCTTAGCGGACTACCGGGGGGGATTTCCGAGTAGGAAATTCAGCAAAAATCATCAAATCATCGAAAGAAATGGTCACGAAAAAATCGCAGCGGGATGCCTTTAAGGTGTTGCCGCAGAAATGCGGCTTAGCGGACTACCGGGGGGGATTTCCGAGTAGGAAATTCAGCAAAAATCATCAAATCATCGAAAGAAATGGTCACGAAAAAATCGCAGCGGGATGCCTTTAAGGTGGCGGGAAATTCAAAAAGAGAAATTCGGAAGAGGGCGGGAACTTGGAAAATCGGGTGAGATCGTCTACGGGCTTCGTTGTTGTTTGATTGATATAAGGGATGTTGAAGGAAAAAATTCTTCGACTTCAATGACGAAGTCCAAACACGGGGGAGCTCAGTGCAGAGCACAACGAAACTTGTAGCGAAGTCTTATTGAGAAAATACGGCGAGAGAAACGAGTTTCATGGGTAAAAAACCGATTAACGATGACAGTGGGAAGGGCAGGGGAGAGAGGGGACGAGGGAAGAAGGGCCCAGCGATGACTGTTGCGGAGCGGAAAGCACGGTCGCGACAGAAGAGACTGATGGAAACGGGAGTTTAGAAGAAACGAAGAGGGAAACGAGGGAAGGCCAAGGAAGTATCGGAGACCCCGACTGTCGGGAAGCCTTTGCATGGTCAAAAAAGTAGTGCGTTAAGATCGGCGACTGGAAAAGGTGGTTGTGGCTAGAATCGGAAGGTTGGACTGGTAAATGTTGCAGTTCTCAACTATTCCTCAGTGGTTTCTGGACAAGAATCAAATGAGAGAGAAGGCGAGAGGCGAGGGGGATTTGGAGTCACATTCCGAGACGTGTTGCCCTGTTGAGCGAGGTTTCCACGACGGAAGACTGAGTCTGGTGAGGGAATCAGAGTAATAAGGGGAGACAACATGGAATTCATAGATAGTTGCGAAATTCGGTTGTCTTAATCGGTGGATGTTGCATTCTTCGACTTAGTTTTTGATTCCGCTGTGGTTCCCGGACAAGGATCAAAGGAGAAGGAAGGCGAGAGATGGGGAGGATCGGGAGTTACATTACGGGATATGTTGTTCTTCGGAGCGAGGCTCCAACCACGAAGGCCGGAGTCTGGTGAGAGAATCGGAGCTATACGGGGAGACAACAGAAAACTCATGGATTGAATTCGGGGACGACCGGGACGTTTGATTAGCAATTCGATTTTTGAGTGGCTGTTAGTCAGGCACAAACTGGGGAGAAAGCCGTCAAGCCGTGAGACCGTCAGTCGCATCCCAAGATACCTATGTTATGTTTCGGGGCGGCTATGAACGACTTTCATCTTCTGTAATTTCCTAAGAGAGACCGACCCAAGATCACGGATTCGTGCCCTTGTAACTTATCCAATCCCTCTCGGCTCGACACGTGCCCCGAAAAATACATATGTTAACCCCAGAAGTAGCCTGGCAGGCATTCACATGCGAATTCGAAGGATAGAGACCCTCTGAATTGGCCGGAATGTGATCCAGCATGTGAATGCCTTCAACCACTCAGCTATCCGAGACTCCGAAAACAATTATGACAGCCCTCTAATTTTTAGTCATTAATAGTTTTCCGAGTATCTTTGAGGAATGAGACAACTCCCCTCAGAAGTATCCGAACAGCGCCTAATCAATCCCCCGCGCCTCCAAGATCCGGCGTATATACCAGCCTCTACTAAAAATCATCTTTTCTCATCCCTCCCAGCCAGGGTTCGGTCTGCGAAGTTTGGAGCTTCCAGGTCGAGTTCTTGTCGAACGAGAATTTTTTGGGAATTTTTGAAAGCAGGCGCCAGAGCCCGCCTGTCCGGATACTTCTGGACGGTAGTGTATGTTTCGGGGCACGCGTTGAACTGAGGGGGACGGAGTCTGGCAAGAAAAGTGAGTAAGCAGTGGGAGGGAAGAGAAAATCGTCGAAGAAGGATGAGAGGTTTGTTGAATCTTATTCAGATTGACGCGAAGTGATATATGATTTAGGAGATATTGAGTGTACCGAAGACTTTAGGCTATTGCCTCCCCGTATAGGGACCCGTATGGGGACGAGGCTACAAGGAGATCTCACATCGGACCAAGGTCCTCTAGAACGACGCCCTCAGGGCGATGACAGGTCGAAGACGACGAGATTCGGTCAGTGACCTATACACCTCCTTCGATATCCTGACGGTCGAAGACATGTGTCTCCTCAGGGAGGCGCTCACCGTCCATAAGATGAAGGATGGTATGGTCCCTCAGGATGCCTGCTACCCACTACCGCTCCCAGGAACCCGCAGCGCTCGGCGACCCCACGATCTCCTGGTGCCGAAAGTTGTGCGAGGTTTCCCTCGCCACTCACTTCGCTACCGCCTCCCGTTGAACTGGAATTCCCTCCCCAACGAGATTCGTTCCCTCACGTCGGCCGCGATGTTTCGTAGAAAAAAAACCTAAGCCCTCAAACTCCGGAGGGCTGGGAAGGTTAACACTCCAAACTGAAATGTATATATTGTGTACTATGTAAATGTATATGTTGTGTACTCTGTAAATAATTCTCTACAAATAATATGACGAGGAGCAAGCCCCACTGTGACGGCCGCCCCGTCCTCAATAAACCAGGTTTGAACATGAACAACTGTGAGGAACGACTGTTCATGGTCGCTGGTGACTGTCCCACAACTCCACAGGGACTGTAAAGAGGCGAACGAAACCATGGAGAAACACAAAGAGCAGTGGAAATGTGATATCATCGACGTGACCCAAGCGCACCGACCAATGGTAGCGAAAGGGACGTACTCCTATGCAGGCCTCGACGAAACCGCAGAAGCGTGCTCAAAATCGATTGCACGCAGAGCCGCGAGTTTTTTAGGGGTCAAAGCGATAGCAACAAAGCCAAAAAGCGTCGTCGCAGCAAACCTGCAACCTGCGGCGTCGCCGATACGCAACGGTCAACGTCAGCCCGTCGCCCTCAACACAGAAGAGAGACGGTTTTGGAATGGGCACCCGGCAGGATCCGCCAGAGAGCCACGGCAGAAGTCGCCAAGAGACGCTGGCAGAATGTATCGATCGACCGGAGGTGGACCGCAATCACACAGAGGACGACCAGTGAACCCAAGCAAGAGAAACGAAAACCGAAGAGGAATTCAACTGACAAACAAGTCAGAACTCCCCGCGCTCATCATGAAACTCATACAATCGTACGAAAGGGATGCGCACGACGGAAGACGGAATGTGAGAAGATACTAGACGGAAGGGCAGGAGGGCAAAGCAAAGATCCGAGAGAGACGAGCACCGCAATACTCCTCTGGAATTGCGAGGGACTGCGCGGGCTCCTCAGCAAACTCGAGGATAGCAACCTCCTGGCCAACCACGATCACCTCCTCTTCACAGAAACGTTTGCAACAGAAGAAGTTCAAATCGAAGGTTTCACCGGACACCATGTGTTGGCAAAGGCTCCGACACACGGGGGAAGACCGGTGGGAGGAATCTCGATATATGTAAAAACCCGACTGCTGCAATTCCAAATCGACCAAAGAAATGACAACTACCTGATCATCAGTAACAGTTGCATCAAAATAGCCCTATTCTATATCCAGCCAAAATTCAGCGCACTAGAGGTAGTAGATCTAGTAATAACAGCCCTGACAACAGTTGACCTGACAAAGCCGGTCATCGTGGGTGGCGACTTCAATTCGAGAGTGGACACCGAAGCCAGCGACAGAAAAGGATACAGCCTGATAAAATCCATGAAAGGGCTGGGATTCACACTCATGAACAACATCGACGAGTGCACCTACATATGTCACAACGGTAGCAGCACGATCGACCTTTTCTTCACCAACAGTTCCGTGAAGGCGAAATCGATAGCACTGCTAAATCAACCGTTGCGAAAACACCTGCCAGCGGTCCTCGAAACAGAATTACAGTCAGCACCCAGAAAGTCAACAACCCCAACCCCGCGCCGGTACGCGAGAGTGATAGACCCCCTACGCTTGGAGAACGAGCGAAGCTGGCTGATGTTCAGGGAGAAAATGGACCAAGCAAACGTAGACTCGGCAGAAGAGGCTTTGAGGGCTTTCGTAACAACAGCAACTCAAGAGCCGAAGCCCCGGAGAACCACGAAGAGGTGGTTCACGCATGAGTGCCGGCAGCACCTCCGTCAAGTGAAACGCGAGCTGGGAAAGGTGCGCAGCGGACAGTCCGAAAACCGCGAGGCCTACTCACGAGCTCGCAAGGAATATCATGCAACCATCGAACGCAGCAAGCGGCAATGTGCGGAAAAAGACGAAGCGCTCAAAGTGGCCCTAGCTGAGGAACAACCATACAAATACATCGATAAGAAGAAAAACGGAAACTCTTGCAGTGCCAGTCCGGAGAGAGTCAAGGCTCACTTCGAACAACTGCTGCACGACTCGAAGATTCCGCAACCGACAGCAACTATAGAGCTACCGTTAACATTCGACCAGTGGCTAATCAACGTACCCTGGACAGTCCAAGAAATACAAGAAATCATCAGGCCACTCCCGAGAGGAAAGAGTGCAGGCCCCGACGGCCTCTACTACGAACACTGGAAGCAAAGCAGCCATGTGGTAGCAGGCCCGCTCGCAGATCTTTTCAACAAAATCATGGAGAAGGGCGAGATACCCGCATCATGGCACCGAGCTCGGATGACACTGCTCTACAAGGGCAAAGCAGGCGATCCGAGAGACAACATGGACCTGTACCGGGGCATCGCCAGCGAGGCGACACTGAAGAAAATCTTCTTCAAAGGAGTTGTTCGTCGCACTGAGCACCTGATTGAGACTCACCAACCACCGCAACAGTTTGGATTCCGGCGAGGCATTGGAACCCAAGACGCCATCCATGTGGTGATGTCCGAGATCGAGCGAGCGATGGCGAGCAAGGAAGCTCAACTTTACGCGGTGCTGATTGACTGTCAAAAAGCGTTTGACCTGGCGCCGCGACAGCGAATGATTGAAGCGTTCCAGCGAGCGGGAATCAACGGGCAAATGCTAAAGGTCTTAGAGAGCTTCTATCAACCAGATGAACTCCAGGTCGATTGCGGCGGAGGAACGTCAGTAGAACTCTCCCAGAACCGAGGCACGCCGCAGGGCGACCCACTCAGCTGCTCCGGATTCTCGTTGCTGCTGGCAGAGTTACCGCCAAAAATCACAACAGAATTCAGGACAGGCTGCATAGCAATGTTTGCCGACGATATAATCATTATGCACAAACACAGACAGCAACTACAGAAGATGCTGGACGTCGTCGCCAGGCATCTAGAAGATGAAGGCCTCCGTCTGAACCCAACCAAAACAATGGTTTTGAAATTCAGAAAGGGAGGACCCTTGAGCCGCCACGACAAAATCACGTGGAAAGGACGCCAACTCGAATTCGTACCGTCAGCCAAATACCTCGGCATCAAACTACAAACAACCGGTACGTGCTTCACGGAACATGTCGAAGAGGTTTGCTGTAAGACACTGACGGCGATGTACATTGAGGCGGGCGACCCATACCATCTATCGGTCGACACAGCACTCAAACTCTTCGATATCAAAGCGCTCCCGAAGTTGTCGTACGGGATGAACCGACTGTGGCCGCACCTAACGCTGAAAAACTTCGAAGCGTTTGAAAAATGCTACTGCACCTACGTGAAAAGAATCTTCAGAGTCCCGGGAAACTCGTCGAACCGGCTACTGTACATCATGATCAAGAGGGAAGCACCTTTCGTTGAGACAATGAGAATCTACAGCAGAGCTGAAATCACAGAACCGCTCCAGAAGTTCATCGATCAGTGGAAGACCAAACACGACGAAGCAAAGGCGCAGACAGAAAGTGACCCAATCCTTCAAGAGTTAGATAGATGGAGTGCGTCATTGTTCAAAAGAAGGCATTTATACGCGCGATACATTGTACATGGATATCACTATGCGTTATGTAGAAAGGAAGAATTCCATGCTCCCGTAGAAACATGTATGTGTAAATTTTGTGGACAAATATGTACGCGTCGTCATGCCCTAGAGTGCGAATCTAAACCGACCTTCGAACTGCTAGGGAGAACCAAAAGTTCTACTGTGTAACAACATGCAATAAAAGTATTATTATTATTATATTGAGTCCATAGAAGCGTTACCTCTCTTACAGTTCACTGACACACATGAGACATGGTCTGGATACAAATATATTCCAATAAAAACCAAGATTTGCCTGATTCAGAACACCGGCATCTACCAACGAATGGATTTCCAAGCAAACTGGACCCATNAACATCATGCGCCTGAGAGAGTCAAGTGGTCTGCATGCAACCTACCGGTGCAGTGGTGACCATAGCAAGATCACGCGGCAGATGATCGAAGATTGAGAATTTCTAGAGTATTGCGTGCTGAATAACATCGCGTTCCTCAGATCCATTCAAAACTTTGTGCATTACTGGCTTCCCGGGTATTCCAGGAAACGTTTCGCATTCCTTTCTTCCGTTAATTTCGCCCTTGACGCCGCATTTCTGCGGACCCGCAGGGTTCAACCTTTGGTTGAACTGTCGGATTTTTTTTTTCGAGACCCGGTGTCGGATTTCTTCCATTTTCCAATCTTTCATCTCTATTCCAGCAGCTTGAATGAGAGAACGCAATGGCGACTATCGAGAAAATAGAAATTTTCATTCCCAACGGCATCTGGCGGTTCTAGCGCGACTTTAGCGGATTTCATTTTGTGTGATGTTTACATAAGCAGAGAAACCCGCGCTTATTTGAATAATTTGAATCTTCGAGTTTAGTTTCGATCGAATAACGGCCGCTCTTCGATCGTTCCGGCCTCTACAGCGAAGACGAGCAAAAGTGATTTCCGATGTCTTGAACCCCGAGCTCCAGGGAGGAACCGCAAACCTGTCGAGAAACTCAGTGTTTTGTTTACTGCCGCGTGATATCTCCTCCTTCCCTTCCTCAAAGTCGCCAAATTGCCCGCCGTCTCGCGGGCATGCTTGTAACGGAAAATCTCGAACGCTCCTTCGCTGCCAGCAGAGTTTGCGGTCGGCGGAGAAAGTTTATTTGTGGTGACAATGAAAGCTCCTCATTTCGTGCATCGTTACGACATCGTTTCATCTAAGTACCATTTTCCAAATGAGCGTTACGAGTTTGAGAGAGGGACGTGGATAGTTTATGTAACGTGATAGTTTATTGCGCAACGGAGCCACGTGCGTTTGTTTCCCATAACTTGTTGTCCTTCCAGGCGATCACGTCAGCTGAGCGAACTCTTTCTCACGATCGGTTTTTTCATATTCATTGTCGACTCTGTTGACGAAATCGGAAACCTGAATCTCGCGCTCTCGCTTCCAGGTCTGGAAGCGGCAGGGCCCCGGGTGGCGTAAGGCCCGGGCTCCGAGAATTCGGGAGGCCCCGCGCAAGTGTTGTCTAGAAGTCTGCGGAAGATATTCGAAAAGATGTGAATTGAAGTTCAATCTGATTTGATAACGTCGTTCTCTTTCAGGCGTGGATTCAAACCTCAACGGTCAGTCGGTATCCGTCAACGCTCCGCACAATGCGGGTGGTCCACACATCATAGTCGGACTCGAGTTGTACAGATTTATTAAAAAGAAGAAATACTTTTATCTTGTCAATGTTTTCTTGATTTTGGCCGTTTGAAAGAATGTCATTCACCTCAGTGATCGATTCCAGGCAAGAGAACGATTCATTTCCATCTTCTCAAATATTCGAATATAACGGTTGATGATCGGTATTGCAGACTGGAACTTGGCCGATGTCGCCTCCAGAGGACTCATCGCCACACTATGCGATGTGGATGAACCGAACTCGAGCCCTGCATCCAGCTACCTGATGTACAACCGATCTCGCAGAATATCTGTCGCCAACGACGCGTCTTCGGATAACCATGAGCCGTACCTGTTGAGATTCGCTGCCCCACGGAAAGGTTTGTCCGTTTCGACGACATTGACATCGATTTCGTCACCGTCTCGGATCGATCCGGAATTTCGAACCAAACCAAACCGATCTCGTATTTCCCCAGACAAAAACTGTGATTGCGGAGCAGAGCCCCGACCGGAGACCCCGGAGGAATTCGAAATCATAGAGTTGTCTGACGAATATGAGCCGAGTAGTGACGACGAATCGGAATCACTCGGAGCACTTCGACAGCCCGTGGAGGAAGATATCGACGAAGAAGAGCCAGAATACCGAGGTGAGCGAAAAATTCGATGATTCTGCGGAACACAGGTCGTTTCTCCGGCTAAAGCGAACCTTCTACGGGCTTCCAGGAACTTCAGGAGACACGTTGGAGCTCGTCCTGAAGCGATCTATTGTGTCGACGACTTTCACCGACGCCGTCGGCTCCCTCTGGAATCTGTTTGCGCAGTCCTACGAGGATGGATGGGTCTCGCCGGTCGACGTATTCAACCCCGTCAATGGAACCTCGAGCATAGTGTTGGTTTCGTATTCGCTGATGGAAGAATATAGTTTGCATTACCTGCGACTGACTGTTTACAGATTCCTACGAGCTCTGTGCGCGAAATCGCCGTCGGTCGACGCACTAGAGTCTCGGAGAGAGCAGAACGAATCGAGATCGCACAAAGTTCATATTCCGTTCGTCAAGTTGATTTGTTATATCGCTTGGCAGACCAGAGGGAATATTAACTCGAACATAACTATCGCAAATCGCGTTGTGGTGGCGCATCGTACGGATATGAATCAGTATCATTCGTGTTGTATCGTATGCCCGAAGTTGGACAGACTCGAGTACGTAGATTCTATCGAGTTGGGCCTGCACAAGGCCTCGTTCCACATACTCAGTTTCCACCAGCGGTCCGGGACGCCTCTGCGAAAGCTCAGCTTTAGGGGCAGGAAACATTCGGAAAAGAATATCACGTTGGAGGGATATCTCATCAAGCTACAGGAGAACATTGCATCGTCGAGTAGGGCCTTGGCCTTTCTGGATCTCAAGAACGGGGACTACTGGTTCAAGAGCGTAGCCCAGATGAGAAGAGTGCCGCGGTTCCCCGTTCTCTGATGAAAAAAAAGTCACCCCCTTCAATCGCCGAAAGTTTCAAGCCGGTTCGACATCTGAGAATCGGTTATCTGCAATACTTTTATCGAACAAGCGAGCTTATGCTTTCTTTAACATCTTTGGCTTTATCGTAAGCGGACGGAAAATTTCACGAATAAACCATTTATGAAATTTGTGACAACTCTCTGATATTTCCTTCATGTACCGTATGTTGGGTCCAAATTCTGTGTCTCGATAAACAGTTTTGATGTGAGTGGTATTCTAGAATCGAAAATCTCCTACACGAGGTTCCTATTCACTGACAACTGATTCGACGACTGAGGTTTGGGAACATCAGGTCGTGACTCCGAGTACCCTAACAGCATGTGTAACGATAAATCAGCATGATCTCACTCGGTTTATTGGTTTCGAAAGTCACTCTCGAGCAAGAATTCAACCGCATAGGAAATTCGGAAACCTTCTGGTTTCGATCGATTCCATTCCATCAAGATATCACTTCTGATTTCCTTGATGTTTAAGTTTATAAGAACAGAGTTTTCACGTTTTCGTCGATTATCGGCCAAGATGATTCGTTGAAAAAAGTGAAAAGCGAGTTAGGCTGCTTGTCGAGCGCGCGAGAATCTTGGAAACGATTTGGATCTAGAATTGTAGCTTGCCGTGACTAATCATTTCAGTTTGTTATTCAGTAGTCCCATATTCGTGACTGAGTCATGTTTCTGACGCACCAAGTTGACTCATGGATGTATTGACTTTTAGCGCTACGCTCAAGATTTCAAAACCAAATCTCATGAAAATTCCGCCGCCTTCTCCAATGCACCTTTCTTTCAATGTAGTCCTTTTGATTGTTGAGACGAGCTCCAATTTCGATCATTTTTGATACAGGAGAAGCTAACGCAACGAGTTCGATCATCGCACAGAGGATTTCATTCAGATTTCCAAAAAACTTCTAGATTCCCCAGTATAGATCATTTGCGAAGATCGTTCCTGGGCCCATCTAGGCTTCCGACAGGGGGAACTTCGCTTGTCAAACCCGTCGTAAAAGTGACAACTCCAAAAGTCGAATTTGTGACAAATTGGTATTCCTTTCCGTTCTAGAACTGCCTCCATGTCAGACTCTCAACATGACTGATGAGCCCGTGGTGACAACGAATGAAATTGAGCGCTGGAGCAATTGCAATTCAGCGGATGGAAGAGATCTAGCAACCTGAAAAATGATTTATTCTCGAAATCCATTCGCGCAGACCGAGCGATACCACTTATTTCGATCGAAAAAGCTATAATAAAGGGATTCGCGAATGTTATTTTCGAAGCCAAGTTCCCCCTCGTCTTCCATGCGATGTAGATTTCTTATTTTCTTCCTCATCACCTTGATCTCGAGTTTGATGAAGTCCTTCCGGAAGCCGCGAGTCCGCAGAAGTGTTGACTTGGAAATGGATCGTGTTGACCACATCGTGTTACTCCTGCGGCGCGTTCTCCGGTCGTCCCTGCCTGAACATCGGGGATGAAGTCACCTACAAAAACAGATTCAGGAATGGTCTCCCGGTTATGTTCCTTGTAGGCCAACTCTAGATTCAGAACGACAGCCGAAACGAGTCGGTAAACCACGGCACTTCATTCATGCTTCAGAGGAATGCTTTATTCATCAACGTTTGATGCGAGTTTCTGTTTTGCAAATTCAGTGGTTCTCCAATCGTTCCGCGGTCGTTGAAGCAACGAAGATTCTCGAACATCCTAGGGGATCGAAAGCCATGCCTTGCAGGAGAAAATTCGATTAGTTCGAGGGTGGAATCCGTTCAATTTCCTATATCGTCACTCGAAATCTGCACAAATATTCGGACTGAATCCGCTCGACCTCAAAACTCAGGAATCGCTGAGAGCCCGAAATCGTGGAATCTTCCCCAATCGAGACTTGTCGTCTGTAAATGCAGACGCCGCGTCGGGTGCACCTGATATCAGCAAGGCGGCTTTGGACATCATTTATTGTTTCATCCTGATTCGTTGTTTATCCATGCAATCATCTTCACACTCTCTGGTTGATAATAATCATTCTGGAACTGAATTCACCCGCATCTCTCATGTAGCCGCACTTATCACAAGGTCCCTGTGGCCGATTTCGTTCTCGCCGCTGACCGCGGAAAACGGAACTGCTCATTTGATTTCCAGCCGTCTCACGGGAAGGGTCGCCTGACGGAAGCCGAGCTTTCCGCTGGAATTCCATTCTTGCGGGCTGATTGGACGTCGAGAGAAAACTCGCTTCTTCGATTCGAAACTAAAGAGACCCCTGAGCTCGACTTTGACTTGAACGAAAACTTTCCGCGAGCAAAAAACAAAACCCGACCGTAAGGATTTCCTATGGCGAGATACTCTTCCTTCCGTCGCCTAGACGCCCCGCAATCGAACTCAACAATAAAGAGTTTCACTGTTTACATCCATTCGAGATTATTCGTTTCACGTATTCGCGTCCAACATGAGCAGCGAACGGGTCTTCTTGCGTGGAAAGAACCACAGCCTTCGAGAGGGTGTAAATATGACATGGCACGCTCCCGTCTCCCTTCAAACACTCCTGCTTTCCCGGTGCCTTTTCCGCCTTTCCCGGTGCCTTTCGCGGCTTCCTCGGAGCCTTTCCCGGTGCTTTTCACGTCTTCCCGGCTTTCCCGGTGCCTTCCCCGCATTCTCGAGAATACCGGGAGAATTTCCTGAGAATCCCGGGAACAGTAGAAACCAAACATTCAACCCAACATGAGAGGCTCACTTCCCGGACTGAAAGTGACCTATAGTGACCTTGAAGCAAGCCAAGCTCACCCACGCTCGAAAATTGGAGTGTATCATTCTTAAGCGCGCGGAGAGGTCTCCCCACTGGGGGCTGAGACACACGAATCGAAAAAAACGCTGCGGTCTGGACCAGCTGAGATTCCACCTGCTGAACGTGTTCGCTTGGAGAGATTCGATCCCGGAGTATGTCTCCGCCTGGCCCGAGCTGGTGATCCCATGGAGAGACGACTTGAGCGCGAATTTCACGATTCGAGAGGTCCGCGAGACGATCCTGGGTCTGCCGAACGGGAAGGCTTGCGGTTCTGATCAACTTTTCAATGAGCATCTGAGCACGGCCACGATGATGCCCCCGCGCTGGACAGCTCTATTCAATGAATGCCTGAGGCGGAAAGAGATCCCCGATTCCTGGCGTGAATGTGAGATGATCATGATCTCGAAGGGAAAAGGGGATCTCACTGATCCCGTTGCCTGGCGCGGAATCGCGAAGAAGAATTGTTTGTACAAGCTCTTAGCCAAACTCCTGTGTCTCCTTTCTTGGACATCACCGGGGCGATTCCAGACGAACAGCATGGCTTTCGTATTGGCCGCTCGAGGGCATCCGCCGCATGCAGAATTCTGACTCCCCGTGTCATAGCTGCGAAGTGCAGACTCTTCAATACGCGGACGACCGACCGACGTCGCCATGAAAAGTACGAGCAGACATCACCTGCAGGTGGCTCTGACGGCCCTGGCTTCTTTTGCCGAATCAGTCGGGACCGATGTCAGCACGTCCACGTACTATCTTGCTCACCTCACCCGCGTATTTGACGTTCACTTTTTAACGTTGGTTTCTCGTTCGGTTTTCATTGCTGTCGCTTGAGAAACTTCACGAGCTGGACTTCGTCATCAAAGTCTAACAATGCAGATCTTTTGCATACTCCAGTCGATGACCAAACAGCGAAGTTCCATACCAGAAATTCCGTATTCTGAATCTATCACAGAATCACTGAATTCGGTAGGTATGTCTATACCTACCCGGGGTCGTTCTTCGCGGGTGCCACCGCTGGACTTGAAGGCGTTTCCCGCCCAAAAATTTCTTCAATTGAATTATGGCTATGTATATATCTGGTGTTTCTTGATACTCGTATAAACTGTAATTTCCATATCATGTTTCCGGGAAGAACTCTTTGGGGATTCATATTTAGATTATGCGAGCGTCGCGGACCAAACGGAAGGATAACGATGGACGACATCTTCGCGGTGACAAATGGAAACGCGAGACCGTCGCCCGTGAAAAAGTTCATCTCGGACACCCGTGGTCTCAACGAAGTTTTCATCTACGGCTTTTGAAGATTCAGGCATCAATTATAGTTGATACTCCATCTATCACGATAGATAGGTGCTCAATCGACGTCATCAGTCGAACATCGTTCGCTTAAAGCGTATATTAATGGATTAGTGGATGGTGATTGGTGAACTTCGGTTCCTGAGCGGCTAAAGCAAGCTTGAACTTTCTCATTTCCTTAACTAAATCCCAAATATAACCGAGTTTATTAGAAATATCGTGCTTATCAGATCAAGTCTCGCTAACTACGATAACGTCATCATAGTTTGTATCACAGTCATCAACAACAGCTGAAAGCTCTTCGAAACTATCGAACCTCCTGAGGTCTCCAACGTTGAAATGCAAGGCGTCAAAACTAGTGTATTGATTCGACCGGTGAAAATGTTGATTGAGGCCTGAATGATTATTATTCGTGGAATCGCAGTTCGTTGTCTTTTGGTCGAGGTAGTTGATCACGATGAGGAGATTGACTTCGGTCTCAGCTTCAGGTTCTTATTGGAAGACCCCGGGTTCTGTATCATGTTGAGTAACGCTACCACTATTCGGATGAGACCTTATAAGAGAGGAGCTACAGCTATCGCGATAGGACGCAGCGATGTTCGGTCGACATTTTCGATGCTCCGTTCGTTTGCTCAAAAGTGCTCTCAAATCGTCCACTAGTGTGTTAGAAAGCTGCTCTTTCTTGAGCTTCCAAACGACTCCAAAATCAGCTCTCTAGCTTCCTGAGGACGGAAATGGCGAGAATTTTTAATAGTGTCTCATTTCATCTTAACAGACGTGGTATTCCCGCCAGAACTCCGCACAGTGTTTTCATGATACGTTCTCAAGGAAAATCTCAACTGCTGCTTTTCTCAATGCCATTAGCCACAAATAGTTACTCGTTGCTTTTCCCTCAATTTCACCTACCGGGAACTGTTACACATCTCTCGTTCTCGAGCGAATGGAATATTGATCAGAGCTCGAGTGGATCGACTTGAGCTCGTTCGGTGTTTGCGTGCTCTCGGAGTCCCATAGAAGTTTGTCCTGTCTTCAGCGAGATGAGAGTTGAAATCGCTCCAGGAAAAGAAGCATTCGATCGTTTGGCAAAGAGACATCGTTATGGGACAGAGACTCTTAATGTCCCGACAATGAATACATTTCTGTGTGTGATGACCTCCGCCTATCCGAGAATTCTTTCTCGCCCTACTCAGTGTGTTGTTTTGTTCAAGACAGTTCAAACATCGTTCCGTTGTCGACGAACGAGGGAATCATCATCTTTGACGATGTTTCCAGCGAATCGATAACAAATAGAGATTCCTCACGGCCAAGTGAGAGCTTCTCCAGCTCCACATTCGGTTGACAACAAGCTGTCAGGCCAAGGATGGTTTCTGCCTTGGCCCTCGCGATGTATCTTTTGGTGCTTGTTGGATGTTACAGCGAACAAATGGTCTTCGAACCACAGCAGGATCATTCCAGTGCGAGCGCCGAGCTACACAAGATTTGTGCCGCGATTTGTCTTGAAGCTTCCGTCGAGCAACGCCTTACAATTGTGTTCGTTCTCCACGTCGACCCGGAGTCTGGAATCAGTCTCGACTACCTTTGGAAATTGCCTCACGCTCAAATATACATCTCTGATGTAGAATTCATCCACAAACCCAGAGATAGAGAAATCGTGATTTCTTGGGAGCGCGATCCCGACTCTTCGAAATCGCTCAAGAAGAAGTTCTGGGATTTGGATGGGTATTATGGATACCGCAACCGGGTCTTCGTATATCTTGAGCAGCAATATAATCTCGAGCGGCGCGTTCTCATCCAGATCAGAGAATGGTCGAAGGAAGACGAATCAGAAAATCCTCTGGAGCTGGCTCAGGGCATGATAGTCAACGGTACCACCAACTACTTCAAAAAGTTCCGGAGAACCTTCATCATTCTCAGAAAGGAAAACGAAGATAGACTGCATTCAACCATCACTGTCAGAAGAACGGGCGAAATCGTCTGGAAACATATCCTGAAATTGACCGCAAAGGAATTCAGATTGGACGACGTTCGAGACGTGTTTCTTCGCCAGAATTCCGTATCGAACCACAGCGGTGATTTCGTCTTCGAATTCGGTTCCGCAAAATTCGTAGACATTCGTGGTAAATCTTTGAGAATCTACTTCCGGAGCTGCGAGAGGGTGAGTTATCTCGGAACTGGTCTGCACAAACAGAAAGATCACTGAGCGCAATACTCGATGCTCGGAGATCGATCATGTGAAGTTTCTCTAGATTTGAATGGTTTTCTCTTTTACAGGGCAATAACGCTTTCGTGCACGCTTATGAATATCGGGCTGTGCGCTTGGCGGTCCCCCTTCCGTGGGAAACCCGACTCATCTCGAATCTGCCGAAGTATCTGACCCTCGAAGTTCCTCTGACGCTGCTCTCTCTCATTGCTCTGCCGATGCTCCTCTCGTTCCGACGTCACCGTATCCTCTTACCAACATTTCCAACTTGGAGGACCGCTTATCATCTTCTGAGTGGAGACGATCATCGCTCTCTGATCAATTCTGTTGACCAGAAGACTCTAGTATTGCTCCTGAGCGGCGTGATATCTCTCCTCGTGCAATATCCGATAAGTTTGCTGAAAGGAGAGGTGGTCTCGTCACCTTATGAGCAGAGGATTCAACCCTCAAACTGCTCTATAAAAACGTGCGGTGTCCGTGGTTATCAGATGAACTGGTTTTACAAAGTTGGCGCTATGAACTTCGTCGGTAGGCTGGAGAAGAGTACAAATTTAGAGCATGTGGTCAGCGAAAACCGCCTGAAGAGAGGATGTCCAACATTCTCGCATTCATCGACTGGCATGTTGAACTGGACGTTGCTCGCATTTTTAGCTCAATATCGTACAGTGTGCGATGAGCCTGTACTTATGAAGATACAGCTCGTCCAATGGGGCAGAGATCTTGCTTTCGATCATATACCCACGAGACAAGCCACTCAAGTCATGTGCTCTACCATCGATTGCTCCTGGGGCCAAGTTGAACCCTTGAAACACTATGAGTTCACTCAAAGTATTCTAGCGCACAGTTTGCTCCATTATCCTCACGTGAAGTTCGCCTTGCATCGCAAGAATCACCACGACACACAGTTTTGGCGCAGCAACAAGACTAAGTCAGGGGTGAACGTGACCCTTATAAAATCCAAAATAGTGGCAGCCATCGATTCTCTCAAGGAAGGTTATATCAGGTACAAGATGCTTGGCGACGGAACTGACTTCCAGGCGATGGAACTCGTAGCATTGAGGGAATTCCTTCTTTCATTCCTTTGCCTTCTGCTGCTGATAATTTTCCACGGTTTTCTAGGTTACTACTTCCACATCAGAGTGACACTATTCAGAAACTGATGTTGGCAGCCCTTCTTGGAATTCCCTTTCTTGTAATACGAGTCAAGGAATCCGGGTGTAGGATCCCTGGCTCGAATTTCAACGGAGGATTCCGTTTATACGCGGGGGTCCCGTCCAATGGAGAAGCTGACGGGTAGCGAGTCAGTCAAGGTTTGACAGCGAGGGAGTAGAGTCATTGAGAGTCGTGTCGTGAGAGATTGATGAGTGACTGTCAGAGAGACTGAAATTAGTTGATGTCGACCCGAGTGATAACGAGGGTGCGATTAGTGCAGTGAACTCATCTATTGCGTGCCCAACCAGCGCGCTCATAGACGCTGGAATCGACAGCGTCCCTTGTGCGATACGTCCCTTATATGCCGGACGCTTTTTCCAAAACAGGAGTCCCTTATACGCCAGACTTCAAGAAGATTGTCATTTTCTTCCTTTTATTCTCTTTTTTATTCCGTTGTCTTGCTTATCCATCGCTGCGGTTTTACTGACAAGGTTAGTGAGAACCTGTGATTGTTTTTTCGATGAACGCATTGTTGATGGGGCTGTTGGCCGCCATCTGGATATGCAAACGATGCCGATGATTCGCTTGTCTCTGCCACCAATAACTTTCTTGCAAATCACTGTGAAATAGTTTTCCGTAGGTTTAGTAGGTTCCGTCACTCGCTCTCGTCTACGACGGGCTCCGCTAGACGCGGTTCCCCAGCGACCGAGACAGCCGCCGAGCCGCTAGCCTAGCGGCGAACGGTCCCTTTAAAAATTCATCCATTCATCGGGTCTATGTCATAAGACCTCCGTTCAAGATGGCGGCGCCTGAATTCGACCGCTGTTTCGACGGGTGTTCGGCTTTGAACCCCAGTATCATGTGAGGGCGCGACGCGCATAGGTCCGCTCTGCGCCCTCACCTGTCACTAGGGTTCACTGACTCAGTTTCGAGCGTTCCTAACCTAACCTTTCCTACTCCTTGCGTTTTTTTGATCTCCCCGCTAAAGCAGCCGGATCGCGTCACAAGACCTCCGGTAAACACTGCGGGTCTATGCCAAACGACCACGCTTTCTCGCGAATGGATGCATTCGGCCGCCATTTTTAAATGCCCTCCGTGAGGGTGCTGCTCGGCTACCCGAGGATGCGCTGAGCATCGTCCCTGGACCAGTGCTTGAGAAACGAATTCGTTGCTGAAAACAGGCCAAATTATGGCTGATGATGTCCTCCACCTATCTTCCCGTTTCTTCATCATTTCAGCTGACCTCTTCTCGCCCATGTGAAGGGAAGGTAGAGTGTACTCCTGCCAACACAGACGACCGAAGGGGGGCAGGAATAACTTGAACTGTGGTTGGCTGAAAGACATTGAGCCGCGCCGAAATCGGAACTTACCATTCCGGAGCACCTTGACTCAGATTTCCTGCAGTTGAATCCCTGGAAGCCCCACCATTTCAGTGACAATGCTCAGCGCAGTCTCGGGTAGCCGAGCAGCACCCTCACGGAGGGCATTTAAAAATGGCGGCCGAATGCATCCATTCGCGAGAAAGCGTGGTCGTTTGGCATAGACCCAACACTGCGCCTGCAGACGAATTCGAGTGAGAGGAGGAAAGCTCGGCTCAGCTCTTCAGCCGCGAATTCTTGAGAATGTAGGGCGCTATGCAGCGAGTTCCAACACGAAGTTAGAATGAAATCTAATACAAGAATTGATCACTGATTTGTGTCTTTGTATGCTTTCCGCTCGCGGAACTCTTCGTTACCTTCCAGAAGAAAAGTTCCAGGAGAAGAGATCCCGACTCCCTCCGATCGTCCATGGACCAAGATCTATTGAGAACTGGAGCTCCAACGAACGATGGAAGGCGGCTAAGTGAAGCTGACATGGTAGCACGCTCGTCTACAAAGTAGCAGCTTTCATTCTGAATATTGTTGGCGCAGTGCCCGTCGGCGAGTGAGCACAAAATGTGCTTTTCGAAGGCTGCTTTCCTGCCCATGCTGGTTTACATCGATCTCCCGTGTAGCACCCTCTGCTTTTCAAAAAGCCGCGGGCGGAGAGAGCCACTCCGCTTTCCTCCTCTCCCTCGGATTTTCTGAGGTCGCCATCTTGGTCGGAGGTCTTATGACGTAGACCCAAAGCAGCGGGCAAGACCAAACTAGTCGGAGGTCTTATGACGTGCTCCCCGTGCTGAACGGATAGATACGGATGGGCCCGTCGATGATGATCTTTGCTGGATGCGAAAAAAACCCCTCGGGTGATCCCAGTCTTGCGCCAACGGGAAAAGAGTACACGATTCCGTATTTTTAGTGTATAGCACCGGCGAGTTAAACTGCGCGGCGCCAATACGCCAGAGCGGCGAGTCGAGTAGGCTTTCGGTTCACTGGCCCACAGGCGTCTGCTATCTGCTTGCGCCTGCCGCTCGCTACGCTCGCGGGCCTAGATGTTTCCCTCTGCCCCAGCTGCAGCTATCGCAGACCGATGAATCACGGCAGAATCATTTTCACAGTATTCGCCATTTGTGTGTTTACGTGGAGGGATAAGTCGCTGGGGCTCCAATTCAAAACAACCCACGATTCACCGATACAGAGCACAGTTGCTGCACAGTTGATCAGAACATCAGCTGCCGAAACGGAGAAGCTTATCGAAGATTCCGAAAATCGAAGCTCAAGCGATGAACTCGAATTCTGCCGAGAGAGGTCCAATGTGTAATGTACGCTGACGATGTTAAGTTGTAGTTGCCAATTCGGCGTTTGGAAGACTTTGATACGCTTCAATTGGCCATTCAGGACTTCGTATCCTGGTCGAAGGATATGGGACTCAGTCTGTCAACTGTCAAGTGCGGAGCCATGCATGTGGGATGAAAAAACCCAGCGAGAAAGTATAAGATGGGAGAATTAGACCTCAGTAGGATGGATATTGTCAAAGACCTTGGCATCAGATTCTCGACCAATCTGAATTTCGCGGAACAGGTCGCTTACGTGGTCAAAAGATGTGCATTGACTTGCAATTGGATTTTGCGTTCTTTCATGGTTCGAGATGTGTCGGTGTACTTGAGATTGTATGACTGGTTCGTTGTCCCCATTTTCCTGAGGGGCAAGAGGGCCTTCGCCCCCCCCCCCTCCAAAATTATTCCTCACCATATCAACTTCCTATGCCTGGGACCCCGCAGTTCCAAATCGCCTCCCCCCATACTTGGGTCCGTCCTCATTGGGAATTTCTGGACACGCCACCGTCGCGGCGGTCGGCGAAGTGATTCTTGATTCTTGAATTCTAACCACTCGGTTAGTCATCCTCTGGTTCTGAGTCACCATACTAGTCTAGGCAAGAAGAGATCCGTGAGCTCTGAGGCGGGACGAGGTATTCTAGGCCAGTGGTTCCCAACCGGGGCTTCCCGTGAAAAATACTCAGTGGAACCAGGGGACCACGTCATAGGACTGCCGGCTAGTCTGCTCTTGCCCGCCGTTTTAGCGGGATATCGAAAAGTACGCATGGAGCAGGAAAGGTTAGGTTAGGTTAGAAACGCTCGGAACTGAGTCAGTCGCGACGCGCATAGGTCCGCTCTGCACCCTCACCTGTCTCTAGGGTTCAAAGCCTGACCGCGGTCGAAACAGCGGTCGAATCGGAGCGCCGCCATCTTGGTCGGCGGTCTTATGTCGTAGACCCGGAACCAGGGCACCCAGGGTTCCCGCTCACCATTCTAGGGGTTCAGAATGAAGCCGAATCTCTAAGTGAAAGCAGTATTCGGTCGAGGAACAGAGGCAACGGGAGGCTGTGTTCAGTGGCGTAGCCAGCTTTTTTTCTTTGTTAAGCTAAATCTCTCTCCCCCTCTATCTCTCTCCCTCTCATCTACTAAAAACCCTCTCATCAAAGCTCATTTTGTCACTCAGAGGGCAAGTTTTTCCAAAAGCTCACTATGTATTGAAAGATGTTCAATTCGATAAACTGGAACTTGAACGTTAAAGTTTTCAAGCTCAAATGTTTTCCAGTTTCGCGACCAGGCTACCTGCGCGTACACACGCGTCTAATGTTTTCAAGCGGCCCGAGTCGAAACGTTGATGACGAGACTCGTCGAGAGATACAGAACATGAGGAATTCAGGATTTCATTCCGGATTGCAGCCCAGAACTAGAACGCTGGCCGATAATATCCCGAAAGCCATACCATTATGGGCTCTCAGATCCGCATTAAGCTAGCTTAATCGAGATTGAAAAACTTTAAGTTAAAGCTTAAAAAAATAACCCTGGCTACGCCACTGGCTGTGTTGTCAAGGCGGTCTTGAAGATATCTTTCTGGAATCCGTTTATCAGTCTGAAGTTCCGCAATCTCCCAGGAGACCTAACACCTGTCAAGAACCCATGATATCGAGAAGACGTGTCTGTAGGATATTTTAGATGTCTCTTGGACGGAAGTTAGCATTTTAGTTAGCAAAGTTAGTTTACTTTAGGATTGATGCAAGGGCCGTCTTATAACTTCCTGACGATAGATCGAAACGGAACAGAGCATTCACGCATAGTCAGTGGAGGAGGATATGACAAGTCGCAACATCGAACGTGTGCGAAGGAGAGAACTCCCATCTTCAGTGAAATTTCAAGCATGATACAATAACAAGCTTCCCATTGAAACTGATATATGTCGATAAAATGCAGAATTCTGACTAAATCATACGTGGAGTGTTCAGAGTTTCGATAAAGTCTCTTCATTATGCTCTCGAAATCAAATATTTCACCGAAAATATAGCCGGAGAAAAGATAGGTTCCCAAAGAGTTCCTCGGAGCTCTCCGGGGAACCTCTGAGGGTTCCTGGGAGAGAGAAAGGTTGGGAACCACTGTTCTATGCTAATGCCTGGCAAAGTCGAGGTAGAAGATGGCGGTAGCTACGTGGGAGCAGCATCCAATCGTCCTCATCCCGTTCGGACATTCGTCGTAGTGTCAGCGTATACCGTCGACGGTGTTGTTCGAGGGGTCGTAGTCGATGTAAACCCTGTACCTATTAGAATTCCCATGGCGCGACTGTATCTAAGCGGAGATTCGTTGGTTAGTCATCGGTTGCGTATAACAATGCGCAGTTTCCACTTCTGCTGCGAGCGTGTTCGGCGAAAATCTCTGTTGCTCCATGCGAGTCAGGACATCGCTAGTCAGATTACCGTCGGCCCAAGAACGCTCCCCAAACTTGTTCTGCAAGATACCGACGATTCGGCAGAAGTAGGGGAAAAGTACCAGTTATGGGACAGGACCAGTTATGGGACAGTTCACTGTCCCACACCGACGTGTCCTACACGACACCGGCGTGGACCACAGGCCATCCTGGGCAAAACTGAGGACGATATTGTGATATGGGTGAAACGAATGGCTAGCATGGGTCTCCCTATCACCCGAGCTGCAGAACGATGGAGCAGAGCTGATCACATCGGCACGGAAGTGGGTGAAATTGTTCTGTTCTCGTCATCCGGATATCGTCGCTCGAACTCCCGAACACCTTTCGAACGCTCAGGCTAGTATAACCGAAGGCGACATTCGAGCATTTCTACACCGAACTTCTGCTATGCTCGATGAGATGGGAGTGCCAGAAATTCTCAACGAGCCAGACCGCGTGTTCAACTGCGACGAGACGGCAATTGCAATGAATCCGAAGAGCGGAAAGGTCCTCGCCGCGAAAGGCTCACGCCGAGTACCGTCACGCGGAGGATCTAACAAGGAAAATGTGACAATACTTGTATGTGGATCTGCAGCAGGTAGCCTCGCTCCAACGGCGATTCTCCTACGCCGCAAAAATATACCGGCCGCCTTCACCAATTCACTGCGGGAGGGATTTTGCCTCTTTGGCTCGGATCGGGGCTGGATGACGGGAGTCATATTCTAGAAATACTTGGAAGAGCAATTCAAACCGTACCTTCTGAAGCAGGGTGTCATGTTCCCTGTGATTCTGTTCCCTCTGGACGTCTCCGTATTTAGGCCGCTAAAACTACAGTGGTACGCTCTTGTAAATTCATGGAGAATTCAGAATGGAGGGAGACCTCTCAAAAAAACGAATTCCTCGTTCTCCTGCAGCAGGTTTTTGAAGGTTTCGAGAGTGCGTGGCTGGTGCACGGATTTCGAGCATGCGGTCTTTCACCTTTCAGCCCGAACGCTATCGACTACACAAAGTGTTGCACTGTGGAGATTCCCGAAAACGAACGCGAGCCCGAAAATCCAGACACCTCTCCACTTCCGTTCATATGCGAGCTTGAAGAGAAAATGACTCACGAGCATGTTTTCAGGTGAAGCGAGCTCGGATAGCTTGAGCGAAAGCTCTCATGATGGCATCTTAAGCTTACCCATCCCCCACGTACCGAATCGCCGGTAGACCATATCAGTCCTTAGTCTTCATTGCAGTCGAAAAAAGCTGCCCGCATGCCAAATTTTGTGGATTGTGATCGCAGGAGACTTCAGAACAATGAAGTTGCATGAAGTCTCGGGCCCTCGCTATCCACGGCAAGATAACAACGAAGTAGGCCCAATCGTCGGTTTTTCGGTGCTCTTACGTGAACTTTGTGTTCTTTTAAGTTGAATGGCATGTGGAACCCTTCTTCGGCTTGTCCCTTACGACTCCACAAAATTTTAGTAGTAACGAATGCGTACTTTCAAAGAACACTCCGAAAAATTTCGCGGGCGCAGACGCACATTTGCTTTTATAGGTTTAGATTTAATGAAACGCGGATGATCTCGAGTAGAATTTCACATCGATTCACGAGCGAATGGAATGTTGATCAGGTTTCGAGCGGATCGACTGGTGACTCTCGGTCGGTGCTTTCGTGATCTCCTAGTTTCTTCGGAGTTCATCGACTCTTCAGCGGTATAAGAGATGAAAAGGTGTTCCCTCCCGGAAAATAAGCATTCGACCTTTTTGCAACGAGACATCTTGATGGGACTTTTAATGTCCCGACAATGAATTCAATTCAGTGTCTGATGACCTCCGCCTATCCAAGATCTCTTTTCCGCGGTATTCAGTATGCTCTTTTGTTCGCGACACTTCTAGCATCGTTCCGTTGTCGACGAGCGAGGGACTCATCATCCTTGACGATGTCTCCAGCGAATCGATAACAAGAAGAGATTCCTCACGGCCGAGTGAAAGCTTCTCCAGCTCCACATTCGGTTGAAAACAAGCTGTCAGGCCAAGGATGGTTTCTGCCTTGGCCCTCGCGATGTATCTTTTGGTGCTTGTTAGATGTTACAGCGAACAAATGGTCGTCGAACCACAGCGGAATCATTCCAGTGCTAGCGCCGAGCTACACAAGATTTGTGCCGCGATTTGTCTCGAAGCTTCTATCGAGCAACATTTGACACTTGTGTTCGTGCTCCACGTTGATTCAGAGTCTGAGATCAGTCTCGACTACCTCTGGAAAATGCCTCACGCTCAAATTTACCTCTCAGATGAAGAGTTCGTCCACAAACCCAGAGATAGAGAAATCTTGATTTCTTGGGAGCGCGATCCCGACTCTTCAGGTTCACATAAAAAGAAGTTCTGGGATCTGCGTGGGTTTTATGGATACCGCAACCGGGTCCTCGTATATCTTGAGCAGCTCTACAATCTGGAGCGACGCGTTCTCATCCAGATCAGAGAATGGTCGAAGGAAGACGAATCAGAAAATCCTCTGGAGCTGGTTCAGGGCATGATAGTCAACGGTACGAACAACTTCTTCAAAAAGTTCCGGAAAACCTTCATTATTCTCAGAAAGGAAAACGAAGATAGACTGCATTCAACCATCACTGTCAGGAGAACGGGCGAAATCATTTGGAATCATATCCTGAAATTGACCGCAAAGGAATTCAGATTGGACGACGTTCGAGAGGTGTTTCTTCGCCAGAATACCGTATCGAACTACAGCAATCATTTCGTCTCCGAATTCGGTTTCGCAAAATTCGCTGACATTCGTGGTAAATCTTCGAAAATCTACTTCCGGAGCTGCGAGAGGGTGAGTTATCTTGCAACTGGTCCGCCCAGAGAGAATGATTGTTGAGCGCAGTCTTCGATGCTCGGAGATCGATCATGTGAAGTTTCTCTCGATTTGAATGGTTTTCTCTTTTACAGGGCAATAACGCTTTCGTGCACGCTTATGATTATATGGCTGTGCGCTTGGCTGTCCCCCTTCCGTGGGAAACCCGACTCATCTCGAATCTGCCGAAGTATCTGACCCTCGAAGTTCCTCTGACGCTGCTCTCTCTCATTGCTCTGCCCATGCTCCTTTCGTTTCGACGTCATCGTATTTTCTTCCCAACAGTCTCAACTTGGAGGACCGCTTATCATCTTCTGAGTGGAGACGATCATCGCTCTCTGATCAATTCTGTCGACCAGAAGACATTGGTGTTGCTTCTAAGCGGCGTGATATCTCTCCTCGTGCAATATCCGATAAATTTACTGAAAGGAGAGGTGGTCTCGTCACCTTACGCGCAAAGAATTCAACCCTCAAACTGTACTGTAGAATCTTGCAGTGTCAGCGGTTATAAGACGAACTGGTTTCAGAAAACTGGCCCTAAAAACTTCGTCGGTAGGCTGGAGAAGAGTACACATATAGAGGATGCGGTCAGCGAGTACAGCCTGAAGGAAAGATGCCCAAATGTCTCGCATTCATCGACAGGCATGTTGAACTGGACGTTGCTCGCATTTTTAGCTCAATATCTTACAGTCTGCGAGGAGCCTGTACTTATGAAGATACAGCTCGTCCAATGGAGCAGAGATCTTGCTTTCGATCATATACCCACAGGACAAGCCACTCAAGTCATGTGCTCTACCTTCGATAGTTACTGGGGTCAAATTGATCCCTTGAAACACTATAAGATTACTCAAAGGATTCTAGCGCACCATTTACACCATTATCCTCACGTGAAGTTCGCCTTGCATCGCAAGAATCACGTCGACAGATGGTTCTGGCACAGAAAGCAGCAAGATCCATGGGCGAACGCGACCCATATAAAGTCCAAAATAGTGGCAGCCATCGATTCTCTCAAGGAAGGTTATATCAGGTACAAGATGCTCGGCGACGGAACTGACTTCCAGGCGATGGAACTCGCAGGATTAAGGGAATTTCTTCTTTCATTCCTGGGCCTTCTGCTGCTGATAATTTTCCACGCTCTTCTAGGTTACTACTTCATCTACACCAGAGTGTTACGATTCAGGAACTGATGTTGGCAGCCCTTCTTGAAATTCCCTCTCATGAAATACGAGTCAAGGCATCCCGTTGTTAGATGTTGATAACAGTGCAAAGCACCCTACACGTGAATAACGCATGCGCAAGAGTCCATGAGAACAGAGTCGAAATGCCGGGCGACACGGCAAGAGCCAAGTGCCAGAAACTGAGAAATAAACGTTGTATCGAAGGCTAAGGTGATCCTTCCTGCTTCAAATCCTAACTACAGCGGTGGGATTATCGGATGTCTGTATCCCGACGCGAATCTCGAATTTGAATTGAGTTTCGGTTACCGTGGTGAGCTGATTCGGAGCGTAGTCGATACATACAATCTCCTGCGAAAAGACATGTTTGAGCGTCTGTGTCCCGATCGCGGCTGTTGGTTTCAGCCGACACCAGTGGAGATGGTTTGTTTCAATGAAACCAACTCTCGACGAGGTGCTCATGGAGATTGAGCTCGATGCTCAGAGAAAGGTGCTTCGTTGGATGGAGGCGATTTTCTCTCGAGAAGGGTAAAGGACAGTTGAGGTTGGTTGTCAACTACCAAGGTCTGAATGAGACCCTCATCCCATGCCAGACGTGTATGGAATCGTGAGGAAAGCATCCAGAGGTCACCTGTTTTCGACTCTTGATGAGAGGAATTCGTTCTGGCATGTTCGACTTCGAGAGGAGGATCAACCGAAGACCGCTTTTGTGAGCATGGGTCGTCGATACATGTTCAAGGTGATGCCGATGGGTCTCAAGGGAGCGCCTGCCACATTGACCAGAACACTGTCCAAAACACTACGAGATAAGATCCAAGCCGGCGTATTCTACGACGATATTGTGGTGTGGATCTACGACAGCACGGATCAAGAACGTACGCGTTTCCGACTCTTAGAGATCGTTCTGAAGGAGCTGTTGAAAGATGAACCGTGAAAAATGTCGGTTTCTGCAGCGGGAGTTCAGCTGCTGGGTCATTTGGTAAGGTGTGGTCAAATCACCGTGACGCGAGCGTATCGCACAGAGATGCAGGATCGGCCTGAGCCGCAAAACAAGAAGGAACTACAGAAGTTTTTTGGAATTCGCCGGTTTTCACGCAAAGTTCGTTAAAGATTATAGCCGAATCGCGGAGGCGTCGACGAATCTTACAGGGAAGGTGATGTTCAGCTTCAGTGATCGAGAGAGAGCGGCCTTCCGCGAGCTCAAGCAAAGACTGACTTCGGCGCCGGTTCTGGAAGATTTCGAGCCAGAACTGCCAGTGACGCTCGTGCAGAGCTGTGTGCCGCACGATTTTTGACGGCCGCGGCGGAACGGCGCATCGTGGCGCGACATGGCCTTGTCATAAAGATTTTGTGAAAAATATCCGCGGCGCAGAGGTCAGAATGCTTTCAGAATATATTCGTCACTGTATGGGTTCTGATACTCTCGAGTGCTCGAGATGGAACGAGGGGAAAAGAGCGAGGATAGATAACACGGGCGTTTCAAAAGCACAACTTTCATATTATTTAAAACAAGTTTCACCCTGCATACACTTACAGAAAGTTTTTGTTATCGTGTATGAACAGGGTTCTGGACATGGTAGTAGGATCTAGAGAGCACCTTTTTTCGCGCAGCAAGCTTCCGGCGGGGACCCGCGAAATGATCGGTCTTTAGCGAAACGCAAACAACGTTAAAGCTTTCGTCCAAGAAATGGACTACCACTAATATGTAAGGTAAATGCCGGTAGCGATCAGTCCAGGTGTCCGTAGAGACGCGAAACCTTGACTCCACCGGCATTTTCTTCATGACGATTCCCTTGAGATACATGTAGGGTGCTATATAATTAGAGCGCATTCAAAGTAGAGCGCAGGCCGAACTAGAGCACACGTAAGACCAGAGCGCAAGTCGAACTAGAGCGCAGGTGTAAAAAGAGCGCAGAAATAACTTGGGCGCACATCGAACAAGAGCCCAAGTCTGTTTAAAGCGCAGGCTTCTAGTGCGCATCTGATAAGAGCGCCGACCTATGAAGAGCGCAATGTTGTTCGGACTACGAGTTTGTTCGGAAACGCGCGGGAAAAGAATATCTCTCTCTCTTCAAATCACAAAACTGCTCCGTACAACGAATTCTTCGCATGGAAAATTTTCTTAAGACGAACGTCTTCGTTACGAGAACAAATAACCTTAAAACCTCGCAGGGGGAAAAACCGGTCAGTCAAGGAACCTTCACATTAGACCCTACCAGGGAAAAATGTTTGCAGGCCGTCGTGGACTAGCTTCACACTTCGTCCGGATGTTCTTTGATAATTCGCGTATCCGAGCCGCACAATTGCGCTTCTTCCGATGCTGGACTCCGATCATTCCAGAATGCTATATTTTTGACATTTGGGGCAACT
>JAJSRV010000048.1:124638-252997 GCA_021527715.1 Neoseiulus cucumeris | reverse complement strand
GGCCTTCTGCTGCTGATAATTTTCCACGCTCTTCTAGGTTACTACTTCATCTACACCAGAGTGTTACGATTCAGGAACTGATGTTGGCAGCCCTTCTTGAAATTCCCTCTCATGAAATACGAGTCAAGGCATCCCGTTGTTAGATGTTGATAACAGTGCAAAGCACCCTACACGTGAATAACGCATGCGCAAGAGTCCATGAGAACAGAGTCGAAATGCCGGGCGACACGGCAAGAGCCAAGTGCCAGAAACTGAGAAATAAACGTTGTATCGAAGGCTAAGGTGATCCTTCCTGCTTCAAATCCTAACTACAGCGGTGGGATTATCGGATGTCTGTATCCCGACGCGAATCTCGAATTTGAATTGAGTTTCGGTTACCGTGGTGAGCTGATTCGGAGCGTAGTCGATACATACAATCTCCTGCGAAAAGACATGTTTGAGCGTCTGTGTCCCGATCGCGGCTGTTGGTTTCAGCCGACACCAGTGGAGATGGTTTGTTTCAATGAAACCAACTCTCGACGAGGTGCTCATGGAGATTGAGCTCGATGCTCAGAGAAAGGTGCTTCGTTGGATGGAGGCGATTTTCTCTCGAGAAGGGTAAAGGACAGTTGAGGTTGGTTGTCAACTACCAAGGTCTGAATGAGACCCTCATCCCATGCCAGACGTGTATGGAATCGTGAGGAAAGCATCCAGAGGTCACCTGTTTTCGACTCTTGATGAGAGGAATTCGTTCTGGCATGTTCGACTTCGAGAGGAGGATCAACCGAAGACCGCTTTTGTGAGCATGGGTCGTCGATACATGTTCAAGGTGATGCCGATGGGTCTCAAGGGAGCGCCTGCCACATTGACTAGAACACTGTCCAAAACACTACGAGATAAGATCCATGCCGGCGTATTCTACGACGATATTGTGGTGTGTATCTACGACAGCACGGATCAAGAACGTACGCGTTTCCGACTCTTAGAGATCGTTCTGAAGGAGCTGTTGAAAGATGAACCGTGAAAAATGTCGGTTTCTGCAGCGGGAGTTCAGCTGTTGGGTCATTTGGTTAGGTGTGTTTAAATCACCGTGACGCTAGCGTATCGCACAGAGATGCAGGATCGGCCTGAGCCGCAAAACAAGAAGGAACTACAGAAGTTTTTTGGAATTCGCCGGTTTTCACGCAAAGTTCGTTAAAGATTATAGCCGAATCGCGGAGGCGTCGACGAATCTTACAGGGAAGGTGATGTTCAGCTTCAGTGATCGAGAGAGAGCGGCCTTCCGCGAGCTCAAGCAAAGACTGACTTCGGCGCCGGTTCTGGAAGATTTCGAGCCAGAACTGCCAGTGACGCTCGTGCAGAGCTGTGTGCCGCACGATTTTTGACGGCCGCGGCGGAACGGCGCATCGTGGCGCGACATGGCCTTGTCATAAAGATTTTGTGAAAAATATCCGCGGCGCAGAGGTCAGAATGCTTTCAGAATATATTCGTCACTGTATGGGTTCTGATACTCTCGAGTGCTCGAGATGGAACGAGGGGAAAAGAGCGAGGATAGATAACACGGGCGTTTCAAAAGCACAACTTTCATATTATTTAAAACAAGTTTCACCCTGCATACACTTACAGAAAGTTTTTGTTATCGTGTATGAACAGGGTTCTGGACATGGTAGTAGGATCTAGAGAGCACCTTTTTTCGCGCAGCAAGCTTCCGGCGGGGACCCGCGAAATGATCGGTCTTTAGCGAAACGCAAACAACGTTAAAGCTTTCGTCCAAGAAATGGACTACCACTAATATGTAAGGTAAATGCCGGTAGCGATCAGTCCAGGTGTCCGTAGAGACGCGAAACCTTGACTCCACCGGCATTTTCTTCATGACGATTCCCTTGAGATACATGTAGGGTGCTATATAATTAGAGCGCATTCAAAGTAGAGCGCAGGCCGAACTAGAGCACACGTAAGACCAGAGCGCAAGTCGAACTAGAGCGCAGGTGTAAAATGAGCGCAGAAATAACTTGGGCGCACATCGAACAAGAGCCCAAGTCTGTTTAAAGCGCAGGCTTCTAGTGCGCATCTGATAAGAGCGCCGACCTATGAAGAGCGCAATGTTGTTCGGACTACGAGTTTGTTCGGAAACGCGCGGGAAAAGAATATCTCTCTCTCTTCAAATCACAAAACTGCTCCGTACAACGAATTCTTCGCATGGAAAATTTTCTTAAGACGAACGTCTTCGTTACGAGAACAAATAACCTTAAAACCTCGCAGGGGGAAAAACCGGTCAGTCAAGGAACCTTCACATTAGACCCTACCAGGGAAAAATGTTTGCAGGCCGTCGTGGACTAGCTTCACACTTCGTCCGGATGTTCTTTGATAATTCGCGTATCCGAGCCGCACAATTGCGCTTCTTCCGATGCTGGACTCCGATCATTCCAGAATGCTATATTTTTGACATTTGGGGCAACTAGTCAGAACGGGGAATCAATTTGACGGTGCCCTCAGGTCCTCGTGCGTGCGAACGAGTCGTCTTGTCCCTCAAGCAACGCACAGCACGGTTCAACATGATAGATATCCTTCTTGCTACCAAATGCGCTCTTCATAGGTCGGCGCTCTGATCAGATGCGCTCTAGGAGCCTGCGCTTTGATCAGCTGCGCGCTAGGAACCTGCGCTCGAATACGACGTGCGCTCAATTCCGATTGCGCTCGAGGTTGATCGGCGCTCTTGTTACACCTGCGCTCTACTTCGAGTGCGCTCTTTTTCAAAGTGCGCTCTTGTTCCACGTGCGCTCTATTCAGAATGCGCTCTAATTAACGACCACCACATGTAGGCATCACCGAGGGCTCCCCGCGAGATTGTTTTGCGGACAGGAATTTCAGATGCGTGGGCAACGATTTTTTTGCGTAGGAAAAATCTTTTGAGCTTAGACCCTTCCAGACTGAATTTCTTCGATCTCTTCGAATCATTGTGCTCACTGTGTTGGCTTCCCGACAAAGATATCTTCCATTCGTCGAGAAGACTGTTCGTTTTTTTTCAACTCAGATGATTCTTCTGAAAAAACAAATTCAAGAAATTGTCATCTCCTCTGAATTCCTGAAGTATCTAAGCTCGGTTTGCTTCCGAGCTCGACGCGATCGTTTCCACTCATCTTGACTATACTTCGCGGTTGCTCAAATCTGCAGTATAGCTCATTTGAGCGTCTGATTCGGAACTAACCGGGATGTTCGCGACCTAAACGATGGAGTAGGCTCTCGGTTCCTGTATTCTCGCCGTAGCTGCAGAGAACGTTTTTCTTTTCGAAACAGAGTTTGCAGTAAACTTTTCTGGGCTCTACAGTAGAACCAGAGGATAATGTCAGACGCCCGAAGATTCGCCAAACCTGTTTTTTTTTTTCGGATTGATTGTTAGAATCTTCACACAGAGCATTTGAAATGTTATCAAATTACACCGGAGTCGGAAACTCGGATCGATTGACCTTTGACGGATACTTCGATGCGTTTGATTTATGCAGAACCAAAGAATGTTCACTTTCTGTCATGTCAAAGGTCCAGTGCCGGTGTTTGAAGCAAGAGTTTCTCAAGACCTCGCGTTGGATTTCGAACAGATACACAACCCATATTGACCGCTTATTACGCATTTTTCACGACGTGCACGTTGCAATCCGCTCCTCTCGATACCCGCGTAACTTCAAAAGAGAACTCGATCCATCTCTGAAGATGACGGAAAACTGCCGTTGAGTGAAACGCATAACTATTCTTGGGTGTGAATAAGCTTTGATTGGATAACATAATCTCTGCTCGAGCGAGTGCTAGACACAGCGCACGGAGGAATCTGCGTCCAATCTCTGATACTCGTCGAATCGAAACTCGTAATAAGAGCTCTTCGGCGCGGCAGATCTTCTTCATTCTGCGATAGAACAAATATTGCGACTTGCAGCCCATGAGTCACGTCCGGCGGTGTAGACGACGAAAAAGGAAAAAGGAAAGGGTGCACAACACGCGGCCCGGGGAGACCTTTTCTGCGGCCCGCGGCGTCTTTCCGAAGCTCGGTTGAGTTCCCAGATGAAATGGATGTACCCGATTCGGAGACGCGATGGGTTCAAACCCAAAAGCATTGTTCCAACACAGGGCGCTTACATGGGTCGACGAGGAATTGATTCCCGTTAACACTTTTCATATTTATTCGAATCATGCCTGCATCACTGTTTCCAGTGGCGGCGCGACACCAAATACTTCTTTTTACGAAGCTGAGTTTTTTAGTTTTGCGTCCCATCACTCATGTTGATGATTTCTCACATGAAAATATGATGGATCGCGTATGATGATTGCAATCACCAAGCTCAATGCAAGTTATGGTCACCGATTGCGGCGTTGTACCCGCGGTCGCTAGCGTCGCGAAGGCTTGCGGTTCGACGGTTTTGATAAAGCCCACTTTGACTGACCACCGGTCTCCTGCGAAGGGTGACCCTGAAGATTTTACGAATTTTCCGACGAACTTCATGAGTTCTCAGATCTATGGAGATTTCAGCTTCGTGAAATCGTGCTGGAGCCACCGCTGATTGTTTCCCTTGCTAAAGTTGACTGCGGCCCGTCGTGGTTCTGGGTTCAGCCGAGTGGCCCGCTAGATGTCTGGTTCTGTGCACTCCTGCCCTAAGCTACGCACGGCGCGCCTCTTTGATACAAGAGGGTTCTTTTGAGGAAATCGGATTAATCGTTCGAGAAAGTCTTGTGTACCGTAGGTGGGTCGAGACAATTTCTCGATCTTCGTTATTGAAAGATTTTTGACGCAGCATTAATAGCGCAAATTTCGACGAAACCGACGTGTTTGCGAATTTTTGACGCTACTCAACTGTCCGAATATTCGACGGTGGTTCACTCAGCATTTCGGGTATTCTGAATTTTGATCCGGTGCTGCCGTTCTACCGGTGCTAGTGCGTCGTTTTGCATTCCGAACTCTCACCAAGTCTCGCACAAAAATCGAGAAAAAATGTCGAAGACGTAATGAAACAACTGTTGCAGAAGATCGAATTCACTTTTCGTTGGTCTGCCACTGTTCATTCGCACTTCGCATTTGAGAGCCTCTTGCTCTTGAGATTTTCAGTTTTTCGCTTTCTTTGCATGCCTATCATACTCATAGATTGTAAGTTTACGACTGAGGATCTATACCGGCATCAGCTGCCTACAGAATCGAATTTCTCTCGGTACAACAATCGTTCGTTAAACAAACTTGTTATTGATTTGATAAAGCGTCGATGATCTCGAGCAGAAATTCAGATCGATTCACGAGCGAATGGAATATTGATCAGTGCTCGAGTGGATCGACTTGAGCTCGTTCGGTGTTTGCGTGCTCTCGGAGTCCCATAGAAGTTTGTCCTGTCTTCAGCGAGATGAGAGTTGAAATCGCTCCAGGAAAAGAAGCATTCGATCGTTTGGCAAAGAGACATCGTGATGGGACCGAGGACTTTTAATGTCTCGACAATGAATTCAATTCTGTGTATGATGACCTCCGCCTATCCGAGAATTCTTTCTCGCCCTGCTCGGTATGTTGTTTTTCTCACGACACGTCCAACATCGTTCCGTTGTCGACAAGCGAGGGACTCATCATCCTTGACGATGTTTCCAGCGAATCGATAACAAATAGAGATTCCTCACGGCCAAGTGAGAGCTCCTCCAGCTCCACATTCGGTTGACAACAAGCTGTCAGGCCAAGGATGGCTCCTGCCTTAACCTACGCGATATTGTTGTGGGCGCTCGTGTTAGCAGAGAGTCGTGGCATTGGAATGGTCTTCGAACCACAACGGAATCATTCCAGTGCAAGCGCCGAGCTACACAAGATTTGTGCTACAATCTGTCTCGAAGCTTCTGTCGAGCAACGCCTGACAATCGTGTTCGTTCTACACGTCGACTCGAAGTCTGGAATCAGTCTCGACTACCTCTGGAAATTGCCTCGCGCCCAAATATACATCTCTGATGTAGAATTCATCCACAAACCCAGAGATAGAGAAATCTTGATTTCCTGGGAGCGCGATCCCGACTCTTCAGGTCCATATAGGAAGAAGTTCTGGAATTTGGATGGGTATTATGGATACCGCATCCGGCCCCGCGTATACCTTGCGCAGCTCTATAATCTGGAGCGACGCGTTCTCATCCAGATCAGAGAATGGTCGAAGGAAGACGAATCAGAAAATCCTCTGAAGCTGGTTCAGGGCATGATAGTCAAAGGTTCTCACAACTTCTTCAAAAAATTTCGAAGAACCTTCATTATTCTCAGAAAGGAAAACGAAGATAGACTGCATTCAACGATCACTGTCAGAAGAACGGGCGAAATCATTTGGAAACATATCCTGAAATTGACCGCAAAGTAATTCAGATTGGACGACGTTCGAGAGGTGTTTCTTCGCCAGAATACCGTATCGAACCACAGCGGTGATTTCGTCTTCGAATTCGGTTCCGCAAAATTCGTTGACATTCGTGGTAAATCTTCGAGAATCTACTTCCGGAGCTGCGAGACGGTGAGTTATCTTGCAACTGGTCCGCCCAGAGAGAATGATTGTTGAGCGCAATACTCGATGCTCGGAGATCGATCATGTGAAGTTTCTCTAGATTTGAATGGTTTTCTCTTTTACAGGGCAATAACGCTTTCGTGCACGCCTTTGAATATCGGGCTGCGCGCTTGGCGGTCCCCCTTCCGTGGGAAACTCGACTCATCTCGAATCTGCCGAAGTATCTGACCCTCGAAGTTCCTCTGACGCTGCTCTCTCTCATTGCTCTGCCCATGCTCCTTTCGTTTCGACGTCACCGTATTTTCTTCCCAACAGTCTCAACTTGGAGGACCGTTTATCATCTTCTGAGTGGAGACGATCATCGCTCTCTGATCAATTCTGTCGACCAGAGGACTTCGGTGTTGCTCGTGAGTGGCGTGATATCTCTCCTCGTGCAGTATCCGATAAGTTTGCTGAAAGGAGAGGTGGTCTCGTCACCTTATGAGCAAAGGATTCAGCATTCAAACTGCTCTATAAAAACGTGCGGTGTCCGTGGTTATCAGATGAACTGGTTTTACAAAGTTGGCGCTATGAACTTCGTCGGTAGGCTGGAGAAGAGTACACATATAGAGGATGCGGTCAGCGAGTACAGCCTGAAGGAAAGATGCCCAAATGTCTCGCATTCATCGACAGGCATGTTGAACTGGACGTTGCTCGCATTTTTAGCTCAATATCTTACAGTCTGCGAGGAGCCTGTACTTATGAAGATACAGCTCGTCCAATGGAGCAGAGATCTTGCTTTCGATCATATACCCACGAGACAAGCCACTCAAGTCATGTGCTCTACCTTCGATAGTTACTGGGGTCAAATTGAACCCTTGAAACACTATGAATTCACTCAAAGTATTCTAGCACACAATTTGCTCCATTATCCTCACGTGAAGTTCGCCTTGCATCGCAAGAATCACCACGACACACAGTTTTGGCGCAGCAAGAAGACTGAGTTAGGGGTGAACGTGACCCTTATAAAATCCAAAATAGTGGCAGCCATCGATTCTCTCAAGGAAGGTTATATCAGGTACAAGATGCTTGACGACGGAACTGACTTTCAGGCGATGGAACTCGCAGCATTGAGGGAATTTCTTCTCTCATTCCTAGGCCTTCTGCTGCTGATAAGCCTTCACGCTCTTCTAGGTTACTACTTCGTCCACACCAGCGTGACACAATTCAGAAACTGATGTTGGAAGCCCTTCTTGGCAGGGCCGTATTTCCCATTAGGCAAACTAGGCAACTGCCTACGGCGGCAAATTTCGGATGGGCGGCAAATTTCCAAGGAGTCACAATCTCCTACATCTTCTTGACGAATCTTTCTCGTCCCTGTCAAAAAATGAACTTCGTGTACCTCTACGCCTCCATTTCTGTCGCCTTAAAGAACTTGCCGCCTGAAGGCACTGTCGCTCAGTTCTCTTCTCTAGCTTCTCCCACAGCTAATCAGAGCCGGTAGCCGGTCGACTTTTTTCACGGTCCCGGAATTATTTGAAAGGAGCAACAGGTATGTGACAAAAAAGGATTCCTTCCTCTACTTTTCCTTGTTCGGTAGACTCAATATTCAATAGACTCTTGAAAGGGATCCCTCTGGCCTCCTATGGTTCTACCCGAATTTAATTCTTCTGTCGGAAACTGTGGAATCTTCGCTCACCGAGGAGGGGAGAATTCCGCGGAGTTGAATATTGAACGATTTGGCCCTCCTGACCGTTGAGTCGGAACTCGTGAAGTCGATTTCTTCTGAACAAACCATGAAGAACTTCTGTGATGTCAAAGAGAGAAGAAAGGCTGGCTAGAGTCCGTGTGGTCCATGGACAGTCTACCTTCACTGTGATCATATCGAATATCCTTGTTCGATGCGCACTCTTTCCGCCACGCTATTCAAATAAACTTGATCATCAATGAGAATAACTCCTCTCCAGCCGATAAAATTGTTTTTCCTTCGAGGTAGGAGGGTGGCTCCGACTGCTCTGGAAGGCGGCATTTCAGCACTGCCTATTGGCGGCAAATACCTAAATACGGCCCTGCTTCTTGGCATCCCCTTTCATGAAATACTAGCGTTGTCGCCCGCGCTTCGCCGCGGCGCAATGGAAAGAAGGGGCAGACCCAGGAAAATATGGGGAGAAGATATGGAGAGCTTCATTGGTGGAAGGTGGCAGGTGGTAAAAGGAGCTCTGAGAAATGTTCATCGGATCCGCCTGCGGTCCACCAAGCAGAGAGAAGTTCGGTTTCGGCGGAGTTGTTCCCTGGCGGTATGCGGCGGAGTTGGGACCCTGGTGGGGTAGTCAGGGTGCGTTTACCGGGTACATCCCACATGCGAAGGTTCTCCAGACGATATGAAGGGTATTCGTCGTTACCCGTAATTGTCTCTGATTGCAATTTTCTTGGGTACCGCTTCGTGCACATCCGATCCTTCAATCACGAAGAATTTCGGTTGAGAGCACCACACGGCCAATGGATCATAGTCTTCGTAATGATTTCGAATATCTCCGGATCAATCGCCGTAGCTTGTCCAGTTCCGCCGCTGTTCAGCTGATTCTTCTGATTGTGCTTGACTGTATCATATCCGATCAACTTGTAGTCAGACCTCTCGCTGCTCTGATGTCTCTGACGCGATCGTCGATCGGCCTCGAGCCGTACTCCCCGTACCTCCTTCGGTTCCATGGCCGGTCGCCCTCCAGTCTAAGTTCTTTGATCAACCGTTTCTAAACTTCTTCGTGCCCTCATTCGTTTTGCTTGGTCAGCGATCAGCGATAGACCGTCGTTTGGGCGGCATTGAGGAAGGATGGATATGTATATCAGAGTGTATGCGATTTTCCTCGTGAAAAACTTTCCAATCGAACTTCGTTTCTGATGTCGGGCGAACCTACTTCTAATTCAGCATACCATGAAACAACAACGAAGTCCACGGAGGTGGGCGATTTTTCAGTGTCGCGTACGAAAGATGACTTCTGGAGATGATCTGTGGATGTCTGTAGATAGCCTAGACCGTAAGCAGGAACCCTGTGTTCGTTTGAACCTTAACGGCCGTTTCGTCAGTGAACCCATGGATAACAGCAGAGTTGAGCACAGTCTATTTTATAGGTTTAGACAAGTCCAGGAATCCGGGTGTAGGATCCCTGGCTCGGATTTTCTTTTGATGAACGCATTGTTATTGGGGCCGTTGGCCGCCATCTACATAGGCAAAATTTTGGAACGGAGGAACGGGGTTCCGCCGGAACGGAGCTTAACTATTGCGAGTATTCCGTTACTGTGGAACGCAAGAATGCTATACCTTAACTATGGACCCCGTTCCAAAAGAACGCGATTGGAAGAACGTGATCTTTGCTGGATGCGAAAAGAACCCCTCGGGTGATTCCAGCCTTGCGCCAACGAGAAAATACTACACGATTCCGTATTTTTAGTACCATATATAGCCCCGGCGAGTTAAACTGCGAGGCGCCAACGCGCCAAAGCGGCGAGTCGAGCAGACTTTCGATCCACTGGCTTCCTGCTGTCTGCTTGCGCCTGTCGCTCGCTACGCTCGCGGGCCTAGATGATTCCCACTACCCCAAGTGCAGCTATCGCAGACCGATGAATCATGACCGAATCATTTTCACAGTACTCGCCATTCGTGTGTTTTCGTGGAGGGATAAGTCGCCGGGGCTCCAATCCAAAGCAACACACGATCCACCGATACAGAGCACAGCTGCCTAACCGTTAAGAACCGAATTCCATACCGACGTCATCCCTGCTTCGTTTTCTTCATGTGAAAGTGTTGGCGTAGTTGTGCTTATGGTCGTGCAAAGAGTGACCGCTCGCGTTCTATAAGAGGTAGAGATTAGGTAGAAAATTGAGAACACCGTGTTGTGAGTTGACTACCTCACCGCGCCGGCGCCGCTAGCTGACTCTGTTGTTTTTGCCTTTGGTCGTTCGCTATCGGGCGCGCTCAATTTATTTTGAACTAGCCGGCCTACGGCCGACTACGCTCGCCCTACGTTGAGCTGAGGGAACATTGTCGAGCCTGCTCATCCTGAGTAATTGATTCCGAGCGCCGAATACATGAAAAGTCATCACAAAGTGAAATTCGTTTATTGCAATGCGATATTTTTGGTCTTGTTTCCTCGTGCGTAGACGTTCAGATCAGAGGGCTTCCCGACTTGGGGGCGAGCCCGCATTCCTAGTATACGTGATAGATCTACAGAGTTTGAAACTCAGTGGTATGATTTGCGATTTCATCTTGCTCCATCACAGTATCACTTGATCTATAATAATATGAGTCTTTATCGATTCCGAAAGGTATTGTTAGGCCGGCCCCGGTATCACATCTTGTTATGTACAAGGGTATTTCAAAGGGAACCGGAGTAATCTAGCCTGGCTAGGAGAGTAAAGGCATCATGTAGTTTCCTTTTCGGAAACCGCGAACTGACTGACTTTTTATTAAGTGGTGCTTCCATGACGCTGGAAGGCATAAGAGATCTAGAAGCGCGTTATTTAAATCGGAGGACACAACACATCTATAGGCTCCGAAAAGTATAGTCTGACTGGTGTTATTCTCGGCCTCATGCGCCACCGAGAATTCGTCGCGCCCTGCTGCGAAACCCTGCTTTACACCATGCAGAAGGTTTCATCCCGATTTGACACTTTGCTCGGAAACCTAGGGAGCCGGAGGGCTGAATACGAGTCCTTTTCGGCCGTTTTCGGGGGAAAAACCGAAGGGGGAAGAGCAATGTAGGGTTGGGGGAAGGGGTGGTGGCCCATGGCCGTCGCGGAGGCCTATTCTACACCATGCAGAAAGTTTCATCCCGGTCGGACTCTTGGTTCGGGAGTCTATCGCGAACAAACAGACAAACAGACTTGATTTTTATTTATCTAGACCAGACTGGATAGATCGATTGAAGCTCTGTATTGAATCGCTTGGAGGGAGTTCTCATATGTTGCCCATTAGCAAATCCATCAATAAATCAATCACTTTCGAGGAATGAATCGTCGCACGAATCTCCCAGAGTCAGGATTCACCGTACCTTTGGTGCAATGCAACAATGTTACTCGAGAGGTAAAATATCCATATTCCCAAACTTCTCATCAAAGCTGGAGCGGCAGCATCATCCTGAATTCAAGAACGAAGGTCGACGAAAGCATCTACGAGACGGCGCACAGTGGGCCCGCAGCGGCCAAAAATGAGCGACAGCGCTGAGGTACTTCTCGTGGTATTCTGGGGGTTTAGGAGGGTGCCTGAGACCGATTCCTGTGGAAAATTGCTGCCGAAACTGATTCTTCCAGATTTTCCAGAACGGAAAATTTCACTGGGACCTCCAAGCTTTGTTCTGTGGGCATAAGCGTGTAGCTGAGGAAATTTCAAGCTATTTAAAAAAAAAGATGTCCGAAATCGGCCTCGAATTGAGAGAGTTACAAGAGGAAGAAGAATTGGAAATATGGCCAAGTTCGGTGTTGGATAGGTCCGGAAACTCTGGAATTCCGTTTCTTTCTCCTCCTCTAGCTCCCTCAATCCGAGGCCGATTTCGGTCATCTTTTTTTTTAAATCTCTTGAAATTTTCTCAGCTACACACTCATACCCACAGAACAGAGCTGTGAGGTCTCAGTAAAATTTTGCGTTCTGGAAAATCTGGAAGAACCAGTTTCGGCAGTAATTTTCCACCGGAATCGGTCTCAGGCACCCTCCTAAACCCCCAGAATACCACGAGAAGTGCCTCAGCGCGGTCGCTCATTTTTGGCCGCTGCGGGCCCACTGTGCGGCGTGAACGCGTTCTTTCATCGAAGAGGAAGCTTATATGAAGCATCACTAGGGCTGTGCAAAATATGCGTAAAAAAATCGAGAACATGTATTTCATTTCATTGTCTCTTTATTTTCAAATAAAGGGGGGTTTACATTGTAAGAATAAGGTTGAAGGCAGTTTACCGGTCGCTGCTCCGTGAGCCATACGCCAAGCGAAACTATTGTTGATAATGTCGGATCGAGCAACCTTCGGCGGAAGAACAGAGACCCCACTCCTGAGTGAGTTCGTTCTGATCTCCAAAATCTCGTCAATGAGTCCAGACCTCCCCATAGCCAACAGTGCGGAACGGTCACTTCTGTCGTATAGCGAAACGAGGGAAAGCAATGATATCTCGGTTGGCCCGATAGCGCAACGTTTTGACAGACGACGTAAAAACAAACGCTGGACCGAATCAAGATGCAGCGTGTCCTTTACTAAGAAAGGTCTCCAAACGGGGATACAGTACAAATTTTTTGGGATAACGAGAGAGTTGTACAACCTAACATATGGTTCGCGCGGTTTCTGAGCGGGCATCCAAAACGCACCTCCCAGTTGCAACGACGTTCATCCATGTGGCGATCGATTCCCGAAAACACAGAGATATTCAACAGAGATTTCGGAATTTCCTCATGGGGAAGAATAGTGACGCCTCCGGAGTTCATTTCAATGAAAGTATCTGCCGAGTATGCGTAATATTCGTCATACTACGTGAAGCCCCGAAAATCCGGAAATATGCGGTATGCGTAGAAATATGTAAAGCATAGCATCACATTTCAGCAAGGCCCTTTGCAAAACCGGGAAATTCGGCGGACAATGAACGATCGATTCCGTTGTGAGAGTCGATGTGTCGAACCCAAAATATGAACTGGAATCATTTAGAAATACGAAACTTCGTAGGAGCTTCGTTCGTACTTTAACTCTGACTAATTAGCTCAACATTGACTTGGGTTGCGTGAACCAGTACGCGAAATTTTAACTTTGCTTGCATCGGCTTGAACTTCAGCCTTCTGGATGCAGAATGTTTTGTCTCTATTTCGTCAAAGCCTGATATTCTGCGAAAGATGCGACGAGAAGTTGATTTGCGAACGTCTCCAACACCGGGCGATCCGATTCAACGCGGTAAGTTATGGCAACGAACTGATCTACGATGGTAAGTCGAGTCAGTTATACGACGAGCTTGTCATCTCATGAATTCGGCATCCAATACGGTTTCTCATCAACCGTTCGACATGGTCTGTGCTGCTTGAGATCATCGTTCAGCACTCGCGCCGCTTAGAAACTGATTGCCTCAACTGTGACCGCTCATTCGCCTTCTTGAGAAAATGCTCCCAAGGCTCAAAAGTTGGTTTGATGGAGAATCGCCGAGAGGGAAACATGGATCTTCTGTCGAAACTTAGTGCGACTGCTTCCCCGGCGGAGTTGGAAGGGAGAGGGCTCTAGAGGGCAGACGAAACTGTGGAACCCGATTCAAGGTTATGGGAAACCGTTGGAATTGCTGGCGGGATCTAAGAAGTGTTCTCATTGATGGCGGATGCCGTGCACATCGAAGCTAAACGAGCAGTGTGGAATCGTTTGTGTCCTTCAAAGCGTTCAGTGCCTTGTAACCTTTGTGCCAGAGTGAAGTTGTCACCGGTTATCGTTATTGATGCTGCTTCCATGACCAGAATCGAGATCGGAGGAACTCGATTCACGATCCACGTGCCAGTGTCAAGAAGTATTATGTGTTGCGAATCGTTCTTGGGACCTTCTTCTCGATTTAACATCGTTTTTTCTTCAAGATGTGGAGATCAGCGCCACCGATGGCTGGGAACGCCTCACCCGACTCTCCTCTTTTCAAAATTTAGTGGAAACGTCACGAAAACAGCTCACTGAGCGTCAGAAATAAATCGGAAATGACAGTCAATTTAGTTTCACGATGAAAATCAAGACTCTGTTGAGTTGCGAGAGCGACGGCAACCTTGATAGTTTCTTAACTTCCAGAATTCAGGTTTTTGATGGTTTATGAAGAACGCGAGACTTGATTTGTATACTTTCACCCCTTCGTTTCATTTGACCGCTCTCATTCCGAATGTTCGGAGATTCATATTTGCTAGTAACAGCTTGATTTCGACTCGGCAGTGCATTGCCCGGTCATGGACGTGATCGAGCTCAACTATGAGCGGACCACCAGACAACGCAAGGGACGAGGACCTTCGTTCATCTCAGAGCTTCCCATTCCTCGAAGCTTCCGATCGACTCGGATGGTAACTCGAAGATCTGCAGCGATCGCGGCTCATGAGACTTCCTGGATTGTCCATACTATTGACGAACGGGACGAGTTTGATTTGGACGGACAATATAGAGGTTGGTTTTCGTCGTTTGTTTCTTTTCTCTACAAAAGTACCATGACGTTTTCTGATACCATTTGAACATTCGACGAAGTTTGTCTTGTTCGAAGATAATTCAAACTTGGCCTGATGATTTCCCTCTTTGGGATTTCCGAAATTTCTAGGATTGTCAACTTTCCAGGCAATGAACTCGAATACGGGACAGATTCTCGGTCGTCAATTACGGAAGATGTCGCTGAAGAGGAAGTTGCCATCTTCAAAAGCGAAACAATAGACGAAGACAACCAAGACGAAGAATTACAACCGGTTCGAGTGAAACACCTGAAGCAAGGCGAGTACCCTACCCGCATACATTATAAAGAAAATGGCGCTTCAGAACGTGTCCTCTTGTACCTCTTGTATGAACGCTCTTGATTCGATTCCATACAGGAGAGATTTGCGACACTCTCCGACGCGTTCTCATCAGCTCCGGTGGAATTTGGACGTTCACCAGCATCTTCGACGATCTTTGGAACTCGTTCGCCAGATCCTACGAGGTCGAATGGATATCATCGGTTGACATCAAGGACCCCGCCGCTGAAATCAAGAGATGTTTGAAGGTCTCGTACTGTTCGGCGGAGGAGGATATTTTGGATCCGCTGAGGCAAGCAGTGTATCGATTCCTGAGAGCCCTGTGCCTTGTGCTGCCGCGACCGAACGACACATCGGATTCTTACAAAAAGCAAACCCAGAACCTCAGCCGCAAAGTTCAGATCCCCTTCGTGAAACTGTTCTGCTACGTTGCGTGGCTAAGCCGTCAAAATACAATGTCGAGCATCACTTTGGAGAGACCCGTTGTCGTGGCGTCTTTGAACGATAAGGAGTTTCATGCGGGATGCCTGTTCTGCCCGAAGTTGGATAGACTCGAGAATACGCGCACTCTTGACACGGGTGCGCAGAAGGCCTTAAGTCACATGAGGAGCTCTCACAGGCGACATCGGAAACCGTTGAAAACGCTTACCGATGCCCGCAAGATCGACGCGAAATGGAGGCTGACCACTCAACTGTATCTGATCAATCTTCAACGAAACATAGCGTTTACAAGCCGAACCATAACTGTCCTTGATCTTAAAAGTGAGGCATACTGGTTCAAAAGAAATGCTTCAAGGTTTGAATAAATGATTCAACATTATTTTCTCTGATGCAGGCTCCTTCTTCTTTCATTGATTCAAACGACGAGTTGATCACATTGACGCGAGCAGTGAAGTTCCGCTCGCAGTTCATTTCGGAGAGTTTCTTGAGCCTCCGAAGACTCCGATTCTGATCCTGCATGATGACATTTCCACCTAAGAGAAAAGATCTTATCCTTTTCTGTATTCTTGCGCTAAAGGATCACGTCAGCATTCCGGAAGGTACCGTAGAATCTCCGCAGCGACGTAAACACGCTCTCGGGTTGATTCTCCTAGATTGAATTCGCGAAGCCCGATTCTGAATATGATGATAAACATAACTCTTTGAGTTCTCAAAAGACTGGATCGCGCCGTCATTGGATATTAGCTTGGACGAGCTAGAGACCACGACTTCACATTCTCGTCTCCAACTCGATTATATTTGCAGCACATTTGAGTCGCGCAAATCCCGGAATATTCATAATTTGAATCAGAATATTGAGCGCTCAAAAAGCTTGATCCTGTTCCAAGAGAACGATCCGACCATGAAGGTATGATTAAATGAAACGCTATGTACAGGAAGGATTGTTCAAATACAATGATTTACACTTCTTCTGTCGGCCAGAGACCCCACAAAGTTATCACAATTAGTTCAATCAACGTCTCGTATTGAAATCAGACCCTCCCGAAAGGCAACTGTTGAAATAGAATGCTCTTTGGGCCTCAGCGAGTAGAAGGTGCGGAGTCTACGCCATAGGAGAGAGTTTCGACCCGTGCGCAGGGAGAGGGTCGGGTGGGTCCCGCTAGATTTCAAATTCATCGATTGGACCATGATGCACATGACGATTCATGAAACGACAAGCCGAAAATCACACCGTTATCACCGATTTCGCAACGCTGACAACTTCCAAACAACTTCCGATGCAGAGAAGCCAGCGCAAGCAATGCTTTGATTGTCGTCCGTCACGTTTCCTCCTCTCCCTCGAATTCACCGAGATGACCGCCATTTCTTTTGATCAGCTGTTGCGAAGAATCTGACAGGCTGTGTTCGAGTGTTTGATGTTTGCATCAAAGTTCTCGGCGATAACGGCTGAAGAAAGTTATCAGCTGTGGAAGTGCAGAGATTATTTTCGTAGGCCGTTGCTGTGTTTGTTTGTTTGTTTTGTTCTCATGCGAGGGACCTTCCCTTACCCTCAAACGAGAGATTTTATCCAGCTCCGAGTTTCGAACGTGAGATTCGAATTTCGCTCCCGAAAACCTATGACCACATCGATCTGATCTCGCAAGTGACGTTTAGAATCTGGGCGGAACCGGTTCCTACTGGAAGATCTGGCTCCTTCCCAATAGAGCGAAGCAACATAATTTTCGTCTCAGCTTCCATAACCAACTTCACACCTTCCGAGCGCAGAATTCTGATCTCGTTTCGATGACTACGAGTTCAGGTTCCCGTCTCTCTCGACGGAACCGCTTCAATTCGAGAGCTGTGAATTGTCGACAGTGTGGAGACAGAGTTCTTATGTACAGTGCGAACAATCTCTACCAAAGAGGAGACGAATCGCGAGTCACAAATCTCCGAAAGGTCGATTTTCTTCAAGTAATCACAAATTCTCTTTTCAGAGAAAGTTATGAAAAGTCGACTCCCTCAAGGAGAATCCGGAGCAAGCTCCACGAGAAGAGAATGTGTCGAATCAAGGATTGCCCGGTGCGAAGGAAATTTTTCACTCACGTCATCGAGAAGTCATGAAACGACTTTGCAGCTGAGATTCGTGAAATTAAAAGCTTGCCGTTCTTGTAAACATTTGCTCAATCATTGGGAAACTCGCGTATCTCTATCCATATCGTGTTTTTGGATTCGTTTTTCCGATGTCCTGATGCGACGATTCTTTCGAGGAAAATCCGGAATTTGCATTTTTGACGACAGTTGTTTCATTCCACTCATCGTCGCATTCACCAGGTTACGGCAGCGAGGGTGGAGCGGCAGCACAGTCGGATTCGATGGTGATCATCATCAAAGAAGAAATGATGTACGACGAGTATGAGCCGGGTTCCGCAAGAAGTCTCCGATTCGACAAAGAAGCACAACAAAGTCAAGTCATCGAGGAGTACGAGGAGGAACAACAACGTAATCAAACCATTGTATTCTTCAAACAAGCTTTGTGATGCACTCGAGAACGATGGCTATGCAAGAACTGTTCCGGATATTCCCTTGGATTGGAGGAATACGAACTCGTGGCTTACTCCTTGATACATTACAGAAGGGAATCACATCTCACTTCAGCGTGTTTTCACCAACTTGGGCGACAGCTGGACGTTCACCGATTTCTTCGGCTATCACTGGAAACTCTTCGCGAATTCTTACATCGACGGTTGGGTCTCTCAAGTTTACGACCGAAAATGCATCAAAGTCTCTTATTCTTGGTCAGAAGAGAAGAGTTTTGCTGCACTGCGAATGGCTGTGTATCAATTTCTGAGAGCTCTGTGTTACGAGCCGCTGCCAACTGACATCTCTGAATCGCAGAAAAAGAAATTCGAAGTTAACTCTCGGAAAATCCAGATTCCTTTCGTTAAGTTGCTATGTTATGCGGCTTGGCAGACGCGTGGGAATCTGAAATCGACAATTCATTTCGAACGTTTGATTGTCCTGGCATTCTACGAGAACGATCAAGTTTATCATTCGTCGTGCTTCCTTTGTCCTAAGTTAGATGGATACAGTCAGACGAAGGATCGTGACCTGTGCGTGGAAAATGCGACGAAACACATGAAATATATTCACATGCAGTCTGTACAGTTACCGTTCAGAACCTCGACTTGCGTGAAGAATTCAGAGTTGAAATTGAGTGTTAAGCAGTATCTGACGAAATTGCAAGAAACGATCGCGTCTTTGAATCGTGTGCTAGCATTACTAGATCTCAAGAACAAACCATACTGGTTCAAGATAGACGACCGAGTGCAACAATAAAACAGCTGGTTTATGATAAAATGATGATTGTGATTTCATCTGAATGACCCTGATTACTGTTCGATTCCTCATTTGAGGTAGGCAGAACGAACTCAGATGTTGATCAATTTCCCGGGGATCTCCATCATCATAAAAATCGTTCCAACTCCTCAGACTCAAGAACAGTGAAGGTCTCCTACCTCCGTTTCCCGAAGTTGGCCTCCACGCAGCGCTAAAATGTCACTCGGTAGCAGCATCCTAAAAAGTGGATACGCGGGTAGCGTGCACTCTTGACTCAGGCAGGCGATTCGGGCCAAGCTTGATGACAAATTGGTTCGAGTTCATATGGATAGCAAACTTGAGCACAATCGACTGGAAATCGGAAACACATTGGAATCTTCAGACTTGCAGATCCATTATTATTCAAGCACGTATTCCTGACGAATGATAAGTGAGAGCAGTAACAGATGCTTGGCAGAAGGCTGTCGAGTAACAGAGCCTCCCTCGCCTCTAATGCTTGCTCGCAGTCATATTTTTGCTTGTATGCGGGAGGGGGTTGCGCGAACGCAGACCCCCCCACTGCCAAAAATTACATGCCCCATCTTTCCCAGTGTGGGAAATGGCAGGTCTCAACCCCGCCGAAGTGCAATGGCGAGGCCTCCTCCTGGGGACTCCACCTTGGTTCATGGAGGTGCCGGCACCAGGTAAGTATGCTTCACCTCGGCAGCAGACCGGTATCGGTGTTGTAGAACAGCTTCCTGTTGCACTGGGAGCGATCGGGATGCCGGTCAACGATTGCAAAGAAAGAATATGTTAGTGGGATCAAAACGTATTCTCGAGAATCGAAATGGCTCCAAATTGGTCTTCTATAAGTGCTGTCAACTCATCCGGAGTGAAGTCTGCGTAAAATAGCTCGATCTCATTATCGACGACAACCCGAGGCTATGCCTAAACTTCACCGCTAGCAGACGCGTTCCGCCCCGCTGTACCGGCTCAGCAGCCGCTTACGAACGGTAATTTATGCTCATGAGTTTCGGGGTCATTGTTGAGTCCACTTGTTGAGGACCAAGATTATTTTGCATCGATATGATAGCCGAAGTCCCACCTAGCCTGCCTAAATTGTGTAGTTCGTTACTCCGATCGCTTCTCGACACTTGCAATAATTTAATTCGAATTCGTCACTCTCAGTTTCGTCGATATTTGGGGGATTCCTGTTCTTGCCAAAAAGGTAGTTCGCGGGTGAGATTCCGAAAAGCGTCTTGTGTACTCTATCGGGGCGAGGGGCCATAGGTAGATGAACTTTACCGACGAGATAAGCGAGTGGACGCCACGTGCAGATTCGCTTGTGGCCGTGGATGTGGTACCACACCACATCACATGGCATGCCATGTTGACTCGTGGTAGCGCACATTCGAAAAAATGCTCCGGGCTGGAGTGGCTACGCCTATAGACTGTCGAGAGTAGGTGATCGTTCGGATGTACGACAACACGGTCGCGACAGCGAAATCGAAGGTCTACCGTTTCTGGTGCTGGAAAGTGCTCTGGAAACTCTGCTCTCGGGCTACTGGTCGGAGCGAATGGGCATTATCCGGTTCAGCAATAAAGAAGAATTGTGACCGCCGACCGGAGCACATCGTGTCATCATTGTATCATAGACCCGCTTAAATAATACCCAACATCCCCCGGTACCTAAACTCTGCAACACAGACCGTGAGCGCCTCCAGCCGGGAGGGCCGGAGCGAGAGATGAGGCAAGATTTCCTATCGAGATCTCGGCGAATAGTCGACGAGCGCATAAGACACGCGAGCGCATATGATACCAGCGGATCCGACACGCTGGCCGAGCGTGCCAGAGCACAGTGATCAAGTTCACGGCAGACTCGCTTTCTCGACAGGTGGCTACTCTATTTCGAAAAAATGGCACGGAATGCAAGACGCGCTTCCTTGACTGAAAATGACAACAAAAACAATGCATAGATTTTTCATCGAATCGATCCGTGATAATCGATACCGAAAACGAAGCAGAGATTATCCAAAATTTTCTGATACAATTGATTCGGTGGAATGAGTGGCGCCAGCGATGTGGAATGCCGTTTGCCGAAATCTCAAGAGAATCTTGCAGTGAAAAAACACGGTGGAAGTTCCTCCCTCAACGGCAGAATCCAGCAGCTCGTCAAACCTATCATAACCCAGACAGTGCCACGTGAGTCCTCCGTTCTTCCCGCGAAAATTCAACCGAAACTCCAATTTTTGTTCCGTGATCGTCTTTACGCATCTCTTCGTATCTCCTGACATTCTTCGAATGCCCCGATTCCCTCCACGAAGATCAATTCCGAACTTCTTCCGGAAACTAGGCCTGAAAATCTCGATTCGTTAGGTCTTTGATTGTCCTGAACTATACCTCGCCCAGAGAGAAACAGTTCTCAGTAGAGAGATGTTCCGAAAAATCTCCCTCTGAAGACAGAGGTGATAGAATATGAGATCATAGAGACGCTACCACAAGCTTAATCCTCGAAGGAACAGAGGCGAGAGCAGAAGACGAGTTCGAAGTCCTCCACACGCCCAAGCTTGGAACAGTGCTACCCGGAACATTCTGGTTGAACTTATCAACCAGCGACGACACTGTAAACTATCTCTCAGAGATCGAACTGAATGAGCCCATTGGACAAGGTTCGTTCGGAACCGTGTTCAAAATCACTGCTGGAGTGAGTTCCATTCATCCTGTTTAAATCGAAAAGGTCCCCGCTCTCTTGCTTCTACTCTCGACATGTTTGGGAATCTCGAAACTTTGTGTAATCGTGTTCGTAACTTCTAGCCCCGCTTTGGAGCGCTGAAATGCGTTCAAAAATCGCCTTCAGAGGATGATCAACAGAAAGAATTAATGAAGGTCAAGTGTGAATTCAACGCGTGGAAAGTCGTCGCAAGTCACCCAAACGTCATCACATTGCTGGGCTTCTTCGAAACAAACAAGAACTGGTGTTTCCTCATGGAGTTCGCGCCGCTGGGAAGTCTCAGCCAATATCTTAAAGACATAGGTAACCGAGCTGGTCACAGTCGCAGAGATACCGGCGAGAACCGCATGCGGACTCCGAGATACCGGCGAGAACCGCATGCGGACTCTGGAATACCGGCGAGAACCGTATTATGGGATCCATGCTCGGTCCTCGCTTTAGATTATAGGCGGGTGGGCCTTAGGGACGCCCGTATTCCCTCCGGATAGCCACGCCGCTAACCGAATCGGCCGGAGGTGGTCCGATTCGGCCGAGTGCAAGCAGTTTAGAGGCTTAGAGTTTACTGTTCTTTCTCTTTGCAGATGGTCCTTTGACCGAACCACAGTCCGTCAGGCTGGCGGGCCAGCTGGCCCACGCTGTCCAGTGTCTCCACTTGATGGGATACCTGCACCGTGATCTTAGTTGCTCAAATATTCTACTGTGTCCCTCAAGGTCCGCATCGAGGCTACTGGACGCCAAGCTCACAGACTTTGGGTTGAGCATACGCGGCCGCATCTCGAGTAGCAGATGCGGCTCGCTTGCGTACATGTCTCCGGAAGTGTTAGAGAAAACTCCCTACAGCACGGGCGCTGATTGGTGGTCCTACGGAATCATTCTCTACACGATGTTTGTCGGCAAGACCCCACTGTCAATCTACGCAAGAAAAAAAGGCGTTGACCTTGCCGTCTTATCTAGAGATAAAAGGTGTTTCCTCGCAAGTCGATCTTCGAGTGTTCCCTCTGAAACTCTCCAAATTCTCCAACTAAGATTTCTGTTGGGATTGATTTCCAAAATTCTGTCAGAGATAGTTCGGAGTTGCGACAAGTCCTCGAGATTTTCTGTAATTCTCGAGAAAATGGGAGATTCCTCAATTGTTTGGGTTTGTCTTTCAGGTACGAACTGGCGAAGAGTGTCACGATACACATCAGTCGAAGGTTGAGCACCAATCAACGATCAGTCCTCATCGAGCTGTTGCGAGACGATCCGCAGGAGCGGCTTGGTGTCAAGAGGCCGATGAACAAGAAAGGCGAGGCCCTCGACGAGTTTGAGGGTTTCAAGATGCATCCTTTTTTCAGAAGTTTCAACTGGAATAGATTCGTTGATGCAGAGCAGAACATCTTGAAATCGAAGCGAAAAGGAGCCTCGGAAGAGGACCTAGCTTTACCATCGGCCATCGACGATGTGGCGATAAGTTCTCCAAAATTGAAGTTTCCGGCGGATAGAAGCTTGAGCGACTGATAAAAAAACTTGACAAAAACGTAACAACACAACTGACAGAAACGAACTTTTCCTAAGTCCTCGGTCTCCAGTGAAGAAGCTCAATCCGTAATATTAGAGAACGTTTTCTATTCCCAAGTAATACAAAATTTCTTTACATTTTTACAAGGAACATTCAATTCACTGCCGGAAGCCGTAATCGTGATCTCCGTGGTACGCTGTCGGTTTGATACCATTGTCTGGTTTCGTCTCCATAGGTCGACGTGGCTGCTCTTGATTGATCTCCTCGTCCTCATGATCGATGGTGTTGTGTAGCATCATACCGAGAACTCCGCCCCGACTCGTCATCTGCATGTGCACGATTCTCTCCTGGTCCTGAAGCTCCTCCCGTTTCAATCTGCAAGCACGCTAGGAAGATCAGAAGTGCAATCTCCTTTCTCGATTCTGTTCCGGAGAGCCCAATTTACTCATTTCATTTGAGGTTGTACACCCACCTCGCTCTTACGATGTCGTTGTCTATTTGGGCTCGTTTGAGCCGTTCCCAAGAGATGTGCTTTGTGCATTTTTTCTTGGCCAAACGGCAGAACTCGACGAAGTTGTCATCGAACAGAGTTTTCTGGAGAGGTAATCCGCACACCTCGCTGTCGAGAACTTTCGGTTCCTGGAAAATCGAAAGTCACGATGACAAACGGTGGCGAACTTCACCGGCGCTTCCATCATTCAGTGCATCGTTGCGTTACGATTCAAACGCCAATGAATTTTTACCTTGTAGTGTTCCGGGCACAAAATTTTCAACCGTTTGCAATAAGTCTGCTGAGATGGGTTGTAGAACTCGCAGAACAGATCAGCGAGATCGTTCTTCGTGGGGTACGCGCTCCCGTACGACGTTTGTGACTCTGATCGGTTGAATCAACGCTCCATGTGCCGAGTAACGGTTTTGGCGGAGAACTCGTGTCCGCACGTGACGCAATAAATCTGTTCCTGCAAGTCTTCCGCTTCGTCGACGTCTTCCTCGGTGATGGTTTGAGACTTTCCCCTCTTGATGAGTTCCTCGAGCTCGTGCTTCTTCCGCCGGCATCCGATCTCTTCAAGTTCTGCCTCGCGGATCTGCAACCTGCTGAATTTGGATAGTTGACTGATGGCTCGTTGGTGGATGTTAAGGGGACGAACTGAAATATTATTCACCTGATTTTCTGTAAAGCTTTCTGATTGGCGATGTCAGCCTCGGAGGGTTTCTTCTGCCACGCCTGGATCCTCGCCGGAAGAATCTCGAAGATTCGACTCATGGCTAGTTTCATACCGCACTCGTCTGAACAGTACTTCGAATTTGGTCGTGACGGCTGGACGCACCTCGGGCCATGGCACTGCTGAGGGTCAGCTGTCTGGCTACTCCAAACATCCTCTTCTCCGCGACGCCGAGTCCGTTTCGGTGCAACTTGCTGTCGGAAAGATGCAAGTTCTCGTATCATCTTACTGAATCTCCGTGTTCAACGTACGATGAACTAGAAGATACATCATCATGAGTTATCAAAGGGCTCGTACCTCAGGTTTTCTGCGAGTCGCACGCTTAGCGCCCCGGCTAAACTCGGGTGGTACATATTCGTCGTCGTTCTGGTATCGATCTTTCTTGCGTTGCATTTCTTCCTCCTTCTCCTTCTCCCGTCTTTTGCGTTCCTTCTCTCGTCGCTTTCGTTCTCTTTCTCGTTCCTCTTCCTCGAGTCTCAACCTTTCTGCCTCCTCTTCTTCACGACGCCGTTTTTCTCGTTTCTCCTCTTTCTTCTTGCGCTCAACCTAGAAACAGGTCAAGGATTTGAATCACAGGATGCTTCCAAGGATCACGGATGTCGCGTCCGGAAGAGAGACGAGATGATAGCTCACCTTGCATATTCGTTTCCGACAACGGCGTCCTTCTTCACAATCTTCACATTTGCCACAATCCTGCGTCCGGAAGCAGCCGCTGCAGTCTCCGCAAAACGTTCCCCGAGGCTGTTGGGTCTTTTCGTTTTTGTGAATCGTCTTCAAAGCAGGATTCTTCGTTCGGCATATCAGGCAGAAGAACTTCGAAATTGATTTGGCGAACTCCTCTGTGATCGAAATGCAATCGCCGTGGTACCACTCATTACAATTGTCACATCCGATCATGAAACGCGAAGTGTCTGTCGTCCTGCATATACAGTATACCCCTTCCTCGTTGTCGTTGTCCGACATGGTGTTTACCTAGAAATGCCGAATGTCTCTGTTCTTACGTTGTTCATGTGTTTAAACGGTTGCGTTAGCCTCGAATGAAGTCGTCCTAGCCATGTCACCGTTCACCATGCCCAGTCAATGAGAGATCTCTAATGTCAGTGTTAGATTGGGGAAATGGGTTCAGATCGCTATTCTAGAAATCATTCCGTCTGTCGATGAGGATCTAGAGCCGTCGAAGTGTGAGTGATAGTTGATTGTTTTCCTACATGCAGATCCACATGCGTTGCAGCCCAGTGAACAAATCCCTCAGAGAGAAAATGGAGATCTACGACAACCGTCAACATACTCACTTCTTTTGAAGTTCCCCAGTGCCGAATAATTGAGTTCTCGAACAGTTGCTTGTTTCGGACTGTTTTGTTTACTCGGAGCAGCTCGGCTTTCCGCGCTTTAGGACCGCGCGAATACTCCACATAGATTCTACGAGAGCGTCGCCTGCACCAGCACGCGGGGCAGCTCACAGCATTCCTTGATCGCTTTTGGAGTCCATCGAGCTCGTTCATTGCGAAAAGCTCTGGAAAGAGAGGTTTCAGAGCGGCAGGGGATTCCGCACACGTCGTCGTTGTGTTTGAAGGAAGAAACTTCGTAGTTCACCCGAAGCCCGCACATGGCGCTTCGATGTTCTCTGTGAACGGCACGAAAAACGCGCTGGTGAATCGCGAAAGCCGGATACGAGCAGAAACAAAGCACGCGGTAGCGGTGTGCTTCTACAGCAGCTGATTGGAAAACTTCCCATCATCGAATTCGGATTCTAAAAAGGTTGGTAAAGCCCTTTCGAACTTGGAACGAACCCCCGAGTTCGATATTTGAACTTCGAATAGGCGTGAGGTCAAATGACCGCACTTTCCGCTGTTTCGATGTCGTGATGAGCGCGGTTCTGTTGTTTTCGGTTGTCATTCGCTTGTTTGGCCACCTTCCCTGTCGATTCGGAGCGCGAACTCGAGGTGTCGATGAATGCTGTCGTGCTGCACCAGTGATTGACGCCGGTTCGGAGCATCATAGAATCTGAAGTTAGAAGAGAACTGGAGAGAGACAAAGAGAGCTTCCCGCAGACAAAGCATCGTTAGAAGATTTTGTAAGCTGCGCCTTTACTTGCAGAGGCGGACTGATGCTGCATGTACGCCGACTCCTGAACTCTGCAGCGAAACATCGTTACGATGTCATCGTGGTCGGTGGCGGTCACGCAGGCTGCGAGGCCGCATCGGCCGCCGCGAGAATGGGCGCGTCGACGGCGCTCATCACGCACAGATTCGACACGATAGGGGAAATGTCATGCAACCCATCGTTTGGCGGAATCGGCAAAGGCCACTTGATGAGGGAGCTGGACGCTCTGGGAGGACTCTCTCCGGGCATATGTGATCTTTCGGGAACGAGTTACAAAGTTCTGAACCGGCGAAAAGGACCCGCGGTTTGGGGAATTCGCGCCCAGATCGATCGCCAAATCTACAAAGCCAACGTCCAAAAAGCTATACAGGAACATCAAAACCTGAAAGTTGTTGAGGCGAGCGTGGAAAACTTGTGTTTGGAGGAAGGCACCTGCACAGGAGTCGCTCTGGAAAGCGGCGAAGTCATTGAAGCTGGAGCCGTGATTCTGACGACGGGTACTTTCCTCAAAGGAATGATCAACATCGGTCTGGAAACTTGGCCCGCAGGTCGCATGGGAGACAAACCCGCCATCGGTCTTGCGAACACACTGAACGAGCTGGGTTTCCGTCTCGGAAGACTCAAAACAGGAACTCCGCCGCGTTTGGTCAAGAGTTCCATTGACTTCAGCTCCTTGGAGAAGGTCGAGTCCGACAACCCGCCCGTTCCGTTCTCCTTCCTCAATGATCGCGTGTGGCTTGAACCCGATCAGCAGCTAGACTCGCACTACACCCATACCGAGTTGATAGTCGAACACATCGTCAAGTCTAACATGCACCAGAACGTGCACGTCACCGAGGAGGTGAACGGACCCCGATACTGTCCTTCAATCGAATCGAAAGTTCTTCGTTTCCCTGGGAGTCGTCATCAGGTCTGGCTGGAATCGGAAGGTTTCACCTCGGACCTCATCTATCCCAACGGGATTTCGTGCACGATGCCCGAGCAGGAGCAGCTGAAGATGGTGCAGACAATGGAAGGCTGCCAGAGAGCGGAGCTCGCGCGACCCGGCTACGGTGTTGCGTACGATTACGTCGACCCCAGGGAGCTGTTCCCATCGCTGCAAACCAAGAAAGTCGCCGGCCTCTTCTTCGCCGGCCAAATCAACGGCACCACCGGCTACGAGGAAGCCGCCGCCCAAGGAGCCGTGGCCGGAATCAACGCAGTGCAGAGCATCCAAGGGGAAAAATCGGTGATTTTCAACCGACTCGAGAGCTACATTGGAGTTTTGATCGACGATCTGACCACACACGGGACGCTGGATCCCTATCGAATGTTCACGACACGTTCCGAGTTTCGATTGTACCTTCGGCCAGATAACGCGGACTTTCGACTGACAGAGAAAGGATACAAAGCGGGCTGTGTGCCCGAAACTCGATACAAGAAGTTTTTGGAGACGAAAACTGCTCTCGAGAGAGCGAGGAAAGTTCTAGAGGCGAACAACAAGTCGTCTTCGAACTGGGCCAAACTGCTGCCGAGCATTGGTCTATCGGACAGCCCGCATTGCAGGTCTGGATATCAGATGCTTCGACACGAGAATTTGGTCGTGGATGAACTTCTCGACGCCCACGATCATCATCCAGATCTGACGAGCGTTGTTAGGAATCCAAATCTTTTCGAGCGACTGAAAGTCGAGGCTTCGTACGCTCCCTTCCTCGAAATCCAATTGCGGCAAATAAAAGAGCTCTCGCAGAATGAGAATATAATGATACCGAGGGATCTGGACTTCGCGGCGAAAGAGTTGAGTTTGTCGAATGAGCTCAAGAGCAAACTTGAACTCTCGAAACCAGCGACCATCGGAGCAGCCTCGAGAATACAGGGAATGACGCCAGAGGCGCTGCTTAGATTGTTGAGTGTTTCGAAACGGGGTGAACGAGTTTCACATCGATAATTAAAGGGAACGGCCTTGGATAGTAGTGTACATAATTTTGTGTTCAATAAATTGTTGGAATCGTAGCTACCATAAGCTGTTTGTTTTCTCCGAAATCACCTAGAAATGTGCTAAATGGATGTTTGGACTTCGACTCTCGTCTTTCGAAACACTTCCAGATGGCTCCCTTCCAACAACTAGAAGACAAAACCCTGCCCGGTGTGGTGACCCGAATGGCCTGGTCACCGAAAATGGATTTGTTGGCCCTGGCTTTCGAGAACGGCGAAGTCGTGGTTCACAGACATAAATGGCAAAAGGTTTGGACGCGTCCTAAACCCAAAGATGGAATCACAGTCACCGCCCTCAGCTGGAAACCAGACGGACTAAACCTCATCATTGCGTACTCTGACTGTGAGTTTCAGTCTGCGTTGATTGCTCTCGGTACGATCGAAGAGATCATAACAATTTGCCGTCGGAACGGAGGGATATCACCGCCGAATGATTTCCTCCCTGTTGTGGATTCAGAGCTCTTTCGTTCGCATTTCAGGTCATTTCGATCTCGTTCATGTGGAGCGCGGGGAGAGCATTTACTCGATAAACACCGATGAAACTGTTCTCAACATCCACTGGATTCTCGACGAGAGCCGCACTGCTGTCCGAGATATCCTGGCGCCAGAGAACTGTCCGCCGAAGCTCGACCTTTTCAAAAAATTCAAAGACCCACCTCCTCCCGAGAACATTCCGTTCAACATGATGGTCTGCATATTCAAAGAGATGATTCTCTTGTCTCTGCACGGAACTTTACCTTGCGGGGTGATCCGCGCACCAGATCTATTCTGTGCTGCTCTCAATGCAGATTGTTCGAGGATTTACGGCTTCGACAAGAGCGGACACTACGTGATGTTCGAAACTGACCAGCTGCATGAGAAGTTGGACCAATTGCAGACCATGGCATACTTCAATCGCCAAGTCGAGTACCTCCATGGTGAGAGCACGGCAAATCGCTGCTTTTGATCAAATCATTCTCGGGGAATAAACCTCAGCGAGGGAATTTATTCATATTTTGCAGACTATTTGAACGCGGCCATAAATCTGCTGAAGGAGTCCTGGGACGATGTGATCTTAGAGATGGACTCGAAACTTTTGAATTTCGCGCAAGGCGAATCACTCCAGGACGATCTCATGGAACTGATCGTTTTCGGAACCTTGACTCTGTCCCTGAGAGATATCCTTCTGCACAAGGTTCGAATTCCACTTTCCCTCTCTCAGAATCTGATGAAACATCGAAATGTTGAAATTTTATCGTTCAAGTTCCTGATTTCAACCAATTGTTATCTTTTTTCCCGTAATGCAGGTGACGCCCAAAGGTCTCAACAAACTAAGCGCCAGTGTGGAAGCCAGCTACTCGTATCTCGCGAAAGTCATTTTCTCAAACATAATCCCTGTGAGTTGTGTTGTGGCTTGTCTTCACTTTTCTCGTTCAATTGAGCTCATTCGAATCAAACCTGAGTCGACCATGAGCTCTGAAGTTCAAAAAAACTGTTCTCTCCGCAGGCACTCCAGAGACTGTTCTATCAGATTCACCAACTTGAGGGTCTTGCGCTGTGGAACGAGTTCCAGGGCTGCAATCTCTCGTTGGCCACACTCGAGTTCATCAGTAAATCCATTCGTAGGTTGATGCTGAAAGTCTACGAGCTCCAAGAGGTCGGTTTCAGATAGTTCGTCAATTCAGAACTCTGAATCGTCGGAACGAAAGAGTGACGTTTGCCTTTTCCCCTTAGGTTGCAACCTGGAACATAGGGAACCTCAAAGCGTTTTTCCGCTGGCTCCGCGCGACCGTTATAGCTCTGAGCGGCGACAACATCACTGACGATTTGCACGTCCAGCTTGCAGGAGATTTGGCAAAGGTTAGTTGAGAGCATGGAATTCGCTACTTCAGATGTATGATTTGGGTCTAAGTTACTGATTAGTCGGTGCGATATCTCCAGGTTTCCGCATATTTGACCACTGCCAGAGGGAACGACTTGGCGCTGGATCAGGTCGGACAATATTTCCAGGAGGAGCCACTCAAAACGCAGATCAGTGAGATTCGTTTGCCAATAATACCGATTCATGATTCCATCAGATTCTTCATGGAATTCCGAGTGGAATACGAACGATTTTCGGTTGCAGATGAGTTCGGCATTCCTGAACTCCGGGAAATCAATTGGTCCGTGCACCGGAAAGAGACTTCGCTCATCCAGGAATACGAAGATTTCAAAAAAGCCATGAAGCAACTCTTCCATGGACTCGGTGCCGGTTTCACGCGAGACGTTCAGCCTATTCGAGTCTCCGGCCCCCTGCCGATCACTGAAGATTGCATCTCCAGTCAGCTGAGTAAGTCCAAACACACACATCTCATGTCTGAATCCTAAGAACCTGAAATCACATCAGGCCAATGATGCACATCAGTCGTCGCTCGAGTAAAATCTTCTTCCCTGAAATCGATTCTCCTTCCGCAGTGTCGGAAACCACGGTGCTCACTTGCGTCGTTCCCAGTACCAGCTCGAAGCACATGGTGATATTCAGGAACGAGACCTTCTGTGTCCTGAAATTCGGGGCTTTCTTCGGCACGTCACTCAAAGCGTCCGACAGCGATCATCTGAAAAGAATCATCACCGCACAGATGTTCTCGCCGACGGTCGTTACACTCATCTTGAAAGACGGAGAAACCGCGATTTTGGCGCAGTTCCCGCTAGATCGGGTTGAAAACCATCACTGGCGCGACGTGGCCGACCTGCAAGACGACTGGTGCAGTCTAGCCTTAGATGCGGGGTAAGGAAGCTCGTCGAATACGAAGATTTCTCTGTCGATTTTCGAGACCAATGATTTATTTTGTCGTTATTTGGAATTGCAGGGCCTTCATTGACAAAATGAATCACCGAGTGCTCGACAATTGCACTGCCGGCGATCAGATCCTGGCTGTGAGTGGTCCCCGCAAACTCTGTTGCATCCGGGTTTCCGGACGCAGAATGCGCTTGCTGGAAATGGACGTCAACGACGACGAGGATGAGGAGGACGAGGACGATCAACTGCACATAGGGGCGGAGGACGAGTCCGAGGAGGACGCTTGATTGCATGTACAACTCTCGTTCGTCGTGAACGTTCGGAATAAATTATTTTTAAACAGTTTTCTGACGCAATCGCAGCCTATTCTCTCTTGATGTCGATGATTCCGAATGCTCGCTGACCTCCTTAGCTATTCAGAGCGCGTGTCACAAAGCCACTCACTTCACACTATCGCTTCAAGCCGCTCTCCAAGAAAAACTCCCAATCGTTGTAATCTCTTTGGAGCTCCATTGAGAGCCGGGAAATGCGACACCGAGCACTCGAAGTCAATGTGACGTTTTGCGTCCTCCAATCGCTTGATGAAAATGGGAAAACTAACCTGGAATGTTGACAAACAGAGCACGCCATAACTACAACAGCTCTCAGCTATGGCGTGGCGGCACTCAGGAGACCTTCAGCTGAAGGCTGCGAACGAGTTCGACTCAAGGATTGCCGCGAGAGATAACCTCGTCCGGGTTGGAACATTGAACGAAATCGAGTATCTGCGTCATTCCCGTGTATTCTTCAACTCTTTAGTGTCCGTTCATTCCTCATTCTGTTTCTGCGTGCGATCGATCTAATCGAAGAACAGGAATAGATTTTCCAAAGGCGAAACGGCGGGAATTCGGAACAAGACCGGCGGCAAATCAGAAGGGGGAAAAATGATCCCTGAATGCAACCAACAGGAGTCATGGAATTACTCCAGATAGGAAGGAAGACACGCTGCCTTACTTTTCAGGGAAACTCAGAGGCAGATTCTCAGAAATGCATGTGTTTCTCTATTCAACCATCTCGCAGGGTACATCAGAGAGAGTGCCTTTCAATAAGAAAGAAAATGGTGAAGCCGAACGTCCAAACAAAGACGTGTTTCTATCCTCCTAACCTGGGATCTTATTAAGTTACTGCAAAAGTAAGGTCTCGGAAATTTCAAACGACGATATCTCGACTCTCGAGAAGCGCCCGCAAATCTCAAAGAGATACACGATCGAAGCGGAATCGAATCAGTTCTCACTTAACATCGGAGATGCTTCATGGAACACAACTTTGAATTTGTGGGTCATCTATTGATCCTTTCTTCTCTTTATTCCCACTCACGGTAGGGATCGGAAGACAGCTGAGAATCGTCATCTTGGCGAGCAACGACAAGTTTTGAAAAGGAGACGGAGGGAGGAAGGAAGGAAGGAACATCTGGAGGTTTAACATATGGAAATAGTTTGCCAAATCAGTTACCCTAGAATCTCAAAGGATCTCCAGCGGCGAGACATTTCAATAAGGAACACATTACGTGAGGGAATGGTTCAAGAAGACATGACAGATGATTTTCAGATCCACCGAAGATGAAGTTCTTTTCATTGAATCAGTTCAACGAATTTGTAATTGAGGGTCAGCACATTTTGATTTCGGGGACCATGTTCAACCTGCGAGACAATAAGGTGCCAAACTATCCGACTGTTTTCCGGGGAACGGTATTCTCGATCATGGCGGGTATTCGCAATCTCAGCCTCGACTCAAATCAAGAATCTTCATCAAAACTCTTTCAGCGGTGTCGAGTCACCGACTTGATCTCAATCAGCTCGCTGAGTGCTCCCGTGCAACCGGTGTAGAGCTTCAACCCTGTACTGCTTACACAATAATAAAAACGTGTGAAGCGATCGAATTCAAGGCATTTTTTGTGGCGATGCAAAAACTATCGTTTTCACGAAACAGATTATGTCCGTCGCGAGGTGAAGCGTCGGTCGGTCGGTCACTCCGAACTACGAGCGAGCAGAGCTCATTCGGAGTGTCGTGGCCACTTCAAATGCAATTCCACTCACTAAGCCAACACAGCACGCGGTATCATGCACAAAAAACAAAGCAAAGTGCGAAGTCCACACCTGAACCATCCTCTCAGCATCGCGATCGGTCATCGTCCGAAAACATTTCACCTCGATGCTATCATTGCACTCTGATCGAGGTCGTCGTCCAACTCTTTGAAAAACAACTTTACATCTATTTATTTATATATTTCATTTTTAATCATATTTCATTACACAATCGAGGTTCAATGTAGTCACCGGTCCTGATTTCGTTGTATTATTATGAACACAAACTAGGACGCCTCAAACGGATTAAATACTGCCAAATATCGACAAGTTACATACACAACGTTTCTCACTGCTCTGCGTCCGGAAGATAGAGAAAGGTGGTCTCGTGGTGATATGCAATCTTCCACATGACACATCTATTGTTGTTTCCGATTTCCTCGAAATGCACTTTTCTCGGAGCCGAAACAACGCAAAAACTCTCGAGCTCTTTCCCGAGAAGAGGTTTTTCAATATTTCAGAAACTCCTCTTCGTTCCTTCCGGTTTGCGTACCTAGTTACGATTGCACAACATATTTCGATGCTGGAAGTCCAGAAACACTCAAGTGCTCTTGGAAGCCGAGCCCTGCTTACTGTTCAAGAACGCATCGTGTAGTTTGGTGAGACGCGCAACGATCCTCTGCTCGATCTCGATGCCTCCGTTGAGCTCTTCGGTAGTCATCTGAATGTCCTCGCGCTCGCTTTTGCCGACTAGGATTACCTTTTCTTTCCGCGTGTTCAAATCGTTCGCGATCACCCAGTGGTGTTTGTAGTTGTCGAGCGCCGCGCGAGCTTTGTCGAGTAGGATTTTCTCGTTCGTTTCCAATTTGAATGAAATCACAAACGCCCTCGGAACCCAATAGAACACCAACGGCTTCAGGACTTTGGGCACGAGATGGAACGTGAGCGAGAGTTGAGTGTCTGAGCTGATTTTGTGTTCGGACATCTTCTCCGGTAACACGTAGAAATCGCTGACCGCCGCCGCCAGGTAGAGCATCGCACGGTTGCCCAACGGATCCAGATGTTGAGCAGTCGCTCTCAAAAGGAAAAGATAGTCGGCCACCGTTGTGAAAGACACTTTCAGCAGTCTGTTCTCGGCTCGCGCAGCTTCTTAGCGGGACACCTGGTTCTCGAGGAGACTTCGAACTTTGTTTGAGATTTCGAGGACCCCGTTCTTGGTGCTGAACAGGTCGAGCACGTTGTCGTGGATGTTGCGCGAGAACGGCTCCAACGAGTTTTGTCGGTGCATGTAGATGACGGCGTAGCCCGCGTTGAGGAAGTACTCGGCACTCGCGGCGCCTCGATTTCCAAGACTGAAGTTGTCCACGAAACGGACCGTGTTCTGCTCCAATGGAACCGTCGTGCCTCCTGCCGTCACCAGAACGACTTTCGAAGCCCTCGCCAGATGGAAATCGCAGAAGTCTTTGACTTTCTGCGAGCGTTCCTCGAAGCCCGCGCAGGGTTTGTTCTTCTGGAAGAACTCGGAGCATTCCGCCATCGTCGGACCTGTAAAGAATCGAGACTTCAGTTAATGTTTCGAGAACAAACTGACGACTACGTTATCAGGAAAAGGATCCAGAGAGATCGGAGAACGCACTCATCAGATCGGCCTCGGAATCGCGGAGCAACCCCATCTTTGCAGTTGTGTTCGATGCGGACGGACGATCGAAAATCCAATGTCTGGTACGCGGCGACCGGGTTATAAGCGAGCAGACAAGTGGAGAGCGGAGCCGATTAAAGTGTGCCATCAAAGTGAAACACTCAGACTTTGAGCTCTAAGCAATGCTCAACCTCCGTCAGCGAAGTGAATCATTTTGAACTCGACCGCACTGAAGAAGCAGATAAACAGATTTCAACGGTAGCGACCAGAGCGACGAGCGAACAGTCCGAGAACGAGAGACTTTGGAGTTCAGGTATGATGCGAACTCGAACGGAAAGTCTCCACAGCTGAAAGGCGGCTCCGTATCGAGATTTTCGCGGCTTTCCAGAACAGTTTGTGGCGCATTTCGCGATGAATGGCACTCGTGGTTTGTGAACAAGCAGATCGAGAGCGGTTCGAGGAGATCTCCTTAACCGAAGTAGATGAATCTACTTCAGTAGAAAGTAGAAGTAGAAACAGTGTGCAAGTGCCTCGAGGACAATATGGAACCGGTTGAATCCGCTCGCTCAAAGGAATCTAGCGTGGCATTTTGGAAGTACTTGACAGCAGTCGATCGACTTTCCGGAGGAAGCGAAATGCGCAGGACGATCCCGTTCGGTTTCCGCGTTTGATGCGTTTCTAGAGTCTCGATCAACGGAGATCAGATCTTCACCACTGGAAAGTGGAACTTTTCCGCGAGATGCTTCAGTTGAGGAACGCTCAATCAATCGATTCCCGAATCTCCTCCACAACTTTTCGAGAGATTCTATCGGAAGTTCATTCAGTTTCTCTTGTTTCACACTTGTGAATGATCAGAGAAGCAGTCATCGTACGATCTCGTCCAAAACTCCCGTTGGAGACGTTCATTCCACCGGATTGGGAATACGATAAGCCTCGCGAGCTGACTGATTGTTTGGATCACAGAGTGTGCTCTTCGAGCGTCAGCATGACGCTCACTCCGCTGATCCCGAGAAGAGTTCAGAAAGAGTTTATTTACGAGAACTGGTGGATTCGAATTCCGTGAATGCATGTCGAATCCACATCCCTGATGGAATTTCGAATTTTTTTGTCCATTTCTCTGGTCATGACATCGATGCAGCGCTTTGTTGATATTTGGCGCGCGATGTGAGCTTTCGATGATTTCAAAGTGGCCGACTGTTACTTGGATGCCTCTCCGCAGCGATCAACCAAGAGGAAAAGTGTGCTATGAGGAAGGATGCAACACGGCGCCTCGAAGAAAACGATCAATAATGTCACGACTGCCGCGGCCGAGCAATTTCCGACCGGAAACATCTTCCGAAGCCCCGCACGCCGTAAACAACTGACAGAACCTACACTTCTTCTCAGATCTCCTCGTCCAACGGATGCGACTTCTGTTGCTGGACACGTTTGAACTATTAAAAGTAAAGACTTTCGAGCTCTGTTTCTCACTTCTCTTGATCAAAATGATGATTTCTGGAATCTTCGAGTCATTCTTCGGATAGTTTTCAGTGTCCCGAACAAGAAGAGATCAGTCATGTTGAGGGTTTCGAATACGAGGATCTGTGACGATGGGAAGCTTGCTCTGGAGTTTCCTCTCCGACTCGGAGACTCGAACCCCGCTCTTTATGGAATTGAAAACTATCACGCTAGCAATTGCAGCGAGAAACGAACGATGGAAAACTCAGGAAAAGGAATGATCTAACTCACAGAAATTATAAATCAGATTTGGAGAACGAGGAAAACACTCGGTGAGCGACACGATAAACGGACACACGTTGCGCGGACGGAACAAACAGCGGGCGTCAGTGATCGGACGTTTCTGAAATCCAATGGATTTCTTCAGCCCATCCGAGAGGGAGACAGGGTCTTCCCTTTCCGTTCAGGGGGCCTAATCCGTAGCGGTGTCGATAACTCGGGGCCGAAACCAAAGAAAATTCGACGCGGATCCAATCGAACTTCTGCCACGACAACATCAGAGCTTCGACGGATTCGGACACGAATGGTCCCTAAAGTTTCGGTCGGAAATCACCGACATTCAAACTCTTCGGATCCAAGAATCCGAAGAAATCAGACGGCCGGATTCTAGAGATGACCGAATGATCTTTGCAATCAGTCCGATACGTGTAGTCTTGCACATGAAGATCATCACGAGATGTTCGAGCTAGCTTCCCCGCTAAGATGGAAGTCTTGTCTCTATTCAGCGGACTGCGTCCACCCATCACTTCTTCGAGGGCTAAATCCCAATACTATGAATTCCCTGTAGAAGAGAGGCCTCGGGTGTGGATGTCGAGCTGGATGTTCGGCTCCCAAGTTCTAACACAGTACAGAGGACCGGTTCCACGCTCACCTGAAACTGTTGGAGAAGCCGGAGAAGAATTCTCGCCGAATCGTTCAGAGCATTTTCCGTGATATTCCACGAACCTAAACGATTCAGTCCTTCGGATCACGCGGAAAGTCCGCGACACTACCGGCCAGTTCTATCCGTACCGCGATTTCACCTCTAAGCTGGAAAATCGAACGGACGTTGCTTAAGGAGCCACCGGTCATGTTCGAAACTCGCGCATTTTGAATTTTCGCGCCATTTCCGGCACAACAACCCGACGGTCTTCTCAGGAATAGGTTCCGTCGTTTAGCGCGTTCTCTGTTGTGCGCGATCTGTTTTGGTTGTGGTTGCGGCTCGTGCCACCGGGCCGAAGTTTTCATCCGGACACAATCGAGTGCTGAGATCGTTTCCCCGCGACTTGGGGTCAAGTATGAGATTGACTGCGTTACTGTGGCGGGGAGTCTCGGCGCGCGCCGACCAGAAACTCACTTTCGCGCGACAGTGGGCGATTTTCGATGCAAGACACCAGAACGCTTTCGAATCCGCTGAGCTTATCGCGGATGTGCTTCAAGGGAAAGACAAACCCCTCTTCCATCATCTAACCGATTGTGGGGACCACGTAGTTGTGATCAATTGTAAAGAAATCGCCATGCCTTGGTACGAATGGAAATTCCGGTAAGTTGTGAAACCTTTCCGAAGGGGGGCATTCTCCGTGATGATTCTCATGAACTATTTCTCCCCTCGATTCGTTGCTCCAGTTCAAATCTTGAATATTCTCTCGTTCAAACCTCGGATTTTCGGTTCCAGAATGTATTACCATCACACCGATTACGCGCGCGGAGCTTCGTGGACATCCGCCTGGGAAATGCACGACAAGAATCCGACCAAGGTTCTGGAAAAAGCTGTGTATCGTGCCCTACCCGGAACTCTGACTCGACGGCTATACATGTCGAGGCTGCATCTGTATGCGGACGACAAAATTCCAGCCAGGGAGAAGGAAAACATCTCGAGACAACTGAGACAGTTGCGAAGAATACCGAGAAAACTTGAAGAGATATCCGAGGAGGAGCGTAGCAAGTTCCCGAAACTTTTCGATTTCCCTAAGGACCACACTCTGTAAATTTTCGAATAAAGTTTATTACTTAGGTGAAGCATTTGACGTCTGTCCTCGGTTGGGGGACTTTTTTACCGGAGATCGATGCCTCGAGACGGATTTCCGCGATCTAGTGAAGAATTCGAGTCTTCCATGACTTGGAAGAAAATATCCTGGAAGCATTCTTGAAAGGCAGACTCGCAGTTCATATACTGGTTCGTGTTTCTGTTGTCAGATGAAGTTCTTCCGGGAAGTCGGGTCGGATCCATAAAGAGTTCTCACTCCAGCGTTCGGTCGAATTGAAATCTTCCCCAAACATTGGCTCGGACCAGGAACTCTGTTGTTGATGTCCTGACTCGACTACAGGAAGATCGATTCCAGGGCTTCCCGAAACGGTCCGGAAAGACCTGACAAACTTCCGAGAAGGTCGGCATGGGTGAAATTGTAGTAAAATAATAATTCCGCAGTCTTACTCGAAGAGATATAAAGCTAACGAATTTATTGAATTGAATGTCGGTTCATCGGTCACGAGACATCTTGTGACCGTTTTTTGCTGTCGGTCGTTCCGGGTTCAGGTGGCTCGAGCGTAGGGACGTCCTTCGATGAAGCATTGATATTCACCGGTATTAAATTTTTGCCTTACTTCTCGGCAAACTGTGCGCGAAGGATGTCCTCTCTGGAATGAAAGTCGGGTTGAGTTCGACATGAATAAAGGTTCTCCATTGACATTTAGCAGCTACCAATTCATCCACGATGACTGAGCTCACCTGTAGAATATTTGTCGGAGCTTGAAATTCTCCGGCGGATCTTGGAAGAATGTCGGTTCTCTCAAAGGGGGAAACGCCTCATAGATGTCTTACCACATAGGTCGGTCCTCCCATTTAACAGCACCTGATTTTAGCAGACCTTGTTGTCTTGAAAAAATCGTCCCAAGTTTCTGGATCCTTGCACCGGCCATGGGAGACGATTGTTGAACTTCCCGGCGTCTGGAAAGAGGGCTTCCATTCAATAGTTTCTCACCTATCTTTCGTCTGATTCGTTTTCGAAAAAAAAAATTCGACTCATTCGATGAACGTCTATGAATGTTCTTCACGATACACCGCCACAAGTTTGGGAGTTCATTCGGAACTTTTCCGGAAGTAAGAACTCGAACTTTGCGACATACGAGTCAAAATTTCCCTCAACCATGGAAGTAGGTTGCATGGGTTGAGAAGAAAACACGCGCACATCATCGAGAAGCTTTTTCGGAATTCACGAACTTCGACTCGAAAGATGGCGCGCTCTCGAAGAAACGTCCTGACTTACGCTGAGCAATGACAGTGATTAGAACTCTGAGGCGTGTTTCTTGTGCGAAATCGCCAGAAACAGAACAAAATGAGTCTCAACGGGTATAACCGGCGGATACAGTAGAAGGAAACACGAAAACACCAGGTTCCGAGGGTTAACGGTAATCGACGGAAAGAGTCGACCCCGTCAAAAAGAGACTTCGCGCGAGATGGGCGGTCGCCCGGCGAAACTAGCGACCAGAAGTTTCGATAAACTTCTGTTGTGCCCTTAAAATGAGACTTTTGGGGATTCCATGATTCAGAATTCTCGACGTGAGATGAATGGCGCTCGTTGGGTGCCTCGATTTCGGTCTTAATCCTCAGAACGGATTCCACAAATCGCTTCTTTCCTCGTTCAACCACAATAGAAAAGTCTTCCGACGTGGAGGAACTCGAGATATCCGAAGAACCCTGCGGAAAATCTACTTATTTTCCGACTTCAAAGCTTGAAAGATGTCCGGCGAAATCGAAAAGAAAGACTGAGGCGACTGGACGAATTGTCTGTGTTGAACTTCGAGTCGTAGCTGATCGAGGAGTGTCGACTCGGACCTGGTGTGATTCTCCTGCCGGAGTCGATGGAGCACTAAACGTGCGACAAGTGTGATGCATGCTCTCATTAAATTCAGGTGCTCCGTGAGTCAACGGAGGGGCCTCGGTCTCGTTTCGTTCCCGAGACTCGTCGGGGAGCTGGGCCCCTTGTATCGTGGCTAAATCTTAGCGCTGAGCATATTAGCCTTAATGCAATCAAGCTACGTTTGGTGAGTTGGCATTGCGCCTCTCTAAGTTGATCACCGGGTGGACGCTCGTGTTTTTATGATCCTTGCTCCGAGATATGAGCTTCAGGTGCAGTTCTGCCGAGATGAGGATCTGGGCTAGAACACTCTGTGTAGAGTTTCGCTCTGGATAGAAATACTCCGCCTTCCAGAAAGTTCTGTGGATATCATCCCTAGATTTGATCGTTCAGGCACTACATACCCGTTGGGTTAACGTAAAATTCTCGAACGATCTTCAGTCTATGAAGTTCCGGGCTCCAAAGATCGGCGGTTCTCGGGAGTGTGAAGAGGACCTTGTCGAAGGTTAGCGGAGTTATTTCGGCAGCATCTTGCCCTTGTGTTCCGCTCAGTTCTCGAGCAGCCGAGAAGAAGAAATACGTAACCAAGGGTGTCTCTTGATGTATTCCCAATCCGGTTCGCGTGACTCCTGAAAGTTCTGGGGAAGTCAGCACGCCACTTCTGACTAGCTAATTCGAAAAACGCTGCGGAAACGAAACCCCGCGGAAAAGTGTTTGATCTACTGCTGATTCGGGACGAATCTCGTTCGATTTGATGTGTGCAGTGAACGCTCTTGTATGGATACAATGTATTCCACTCAGGTCAATGCTCGCGTTCAACACTTTCAGACTACAACTTTCGTATCAATCTTAGCAAACTCAGCGTTTTGTCTGAGAATTTGTCATGCAGGAATCGTTTCTTCCCTGCGGCTGCGGAAAAGACTCAAGCAGAAGTTCGTGGTGAAGAGAATATGAAGTATAAGTGAAAGAATTCTGGCGTTTATCGAATCGGAGCAGACTTCAATTATTCTTTTCGATTAAGATCGACGACTCCTAGTCAGAATCATCCAGTCTGTGAGGCCGATATCTCTTCAAAATGATTGATTCCCTCACTGGTCAGTGGAAATACATCGATTCGAGTCAGAGAAAAATTGTGACATCATTCTAATTCAAGCATGGAAATAGAATCTTGGTTTGACTCCGTTGGTTATGTCTTCCTTGACTTCTGTTCGCTGAGATTTTGAACTTTCTTGGAGTCAGATAAGGTGAGATACAAAACAGACGGACTGAATTTGTGAAGATCCGGATTCTGTTTTCCCAATTTCCATATTTCAGCGGAGGGGACAGAGGTTTCTCATGAAATTCGAGGCAGATGAACTGCATCGAAACCGACTTGCACTTTCTGATTGACGTGAAATGGACCACTTCATTCCTCCATTTCATGAATTTTCGGAAAGATCGCTCATTCTAGATGAGAAGCCTGATTCACGAACATATTCTGCCGGGCTCCCTTCCTGTTCGAGACAGAATTCGGAATTCCTGACACATTAGGACTATTCAGTCGCTTCTCGGAAAGAAATCTCACAAAATTATCCCAAATTCTGTTGGAGTCATTCAGATCGGCTTCTGTTCAACTGTGACGTGCGCGAGCCCTCCCCGAAAGTTCTTCAACGCACGAATTGCTCCCGGCCTTCCCACTATATAAGCATTCGGGAGTTCTGAGCACCAGAAACAGTGTTGTTCGTTCTAAATTGATACATTCGAAATGAAGTGTGTGCCGTTCCTCGCCGCAACGCTGGCCGTGAGCGCCGCGCAGAACATCCTCGGAGGATTCTCGCACCTGTACGGCATCGGTCTCGACAATATCGAATACCCGACTGGAAACGCTGGACCAGGATACGCTCTGGGTCTCGCCGGTTATGGATTCTACGGACCTGAGATTGTTTCGGTTGGACCAGGATTCGTGGATTACGGAGCTTCGGGTCAGGACGCTTTCGCCGCCGCCGGTCTCGAGAACGGTCATCCCGGGGTGTTTTTGGCTGCCGCTAGCGGTCCGGAAGAAACCAAGGTGACCAAGGAGGGCGAAAAAGTGGTCGAGAAGAAACAAAACTGAGTGAGATTGCGATTTGTGAACACAGATGACGATGTTTCCACTTTGTTTGTAAATAAAACTGTGCAATCTTCTCAGAAAACTTTTCGATTCCGCTTCATTTTCAGGTTCTGTCTTGAAAACTTGCGGAGTAGAGATCATTTTTGGATAGTCAAGCTTGGTTTGTACAACTCGAGATACGAGGTTCATGGTTCAGCGAGCGCACCATTGACACGCGCATTCGAGAAACACTGCAAACAAGCACCTCGCATTGCGTCCGCTATGTTTACGACATCATTTTTTTTAGAGCGTACATATTCGGCTCGGAGTAGGTTTACTTTCGCATATTAATTAACACCGGTATCGTATGCACTCCGCGGCGTGCTTGTTAACTATCACAAAAAGAGTTTCGAGGGGTTTTGATGACTTACGAACGAGCACGACTGCGATGCAACAAAAAAGAAGCCCCGCTCCCTTTGGTCGTGTGGTGTTTCTTTTTGTCGTTCCCTCCCGGTAGATCAAAGTTGGTCGCTAATGTTATTTACTTAAGAAAAACTTTTTAGGATCTCATATTCACCCCATTGTTTGCGGTAGGCCTTGCCATACCACGGCATTCGTTGCTCGCTGGTTCGCTTTGGCTGCTGATACTTTTGGTAAATAGGAGATCAGATCACAAGCCACACCCGAATCTTTTTGTTAATAATCCTCAAAAAGCAAAAGTTTTCCCTAAAAAGATCCCTCTCGCTATTCCTCTAGAGATGATCGAAGACTCTTTGGAGCTTAGCGGATAGAATTCAAGATCAGCCCTGTGGCAAACGGAACACTCCTGAACTAATACCCACTCGCTCGAATAGTAGCTAATACAGGGAAATATGCGACGGAGATCAGCGCGGAGGAGATCAATCTTGCGAGGTGACAACAGGTAGACCCGCGAAACCGAGCTCATGCCACAAAATAATAAAAACTAGCGGGAAATTGATAAACTTCCGAGTTGATGAATTCGAGCAATGGGTTTTGCAGGCGCTCCTTCGACTCCTCCTCCTCCTCCTGAAGAACTCGTTTCGGGCCGTCTCTGAATTCGAAGAGGAAGGTTTGCGTTGAAAAATGAAGTGAACCATTGTGCCAGGGAGAAGGAAGCTCTATACAACTCACAACAATCGATTCGACATTGTTGCTGATTGGAAAGACCCAGCATTATGACGAAGATGACTTTCAAGAGCTGATCCCTGGGAAACTCGAGCTAGAGACCTAGGAACTAGAGAGAGAGAGAAATAAACATCTGACATGGGGAACTAGGTTATTGCACTTCACTTCAACGCCGACGGAACCGAGAACATCATCCTGAAGGAGCAAAGAACCGAGAAAGGCCCGCCACCATCGAACTCCTGGACCTGTTCAGTGAAGAAGATGCAAATGGTTCAGCACTCATCAGCAAAGAGAACAGGATTCCAGGAGTTAGAACTCATCTGTGGTCGTGGAAGCCCTATCGTCGAAGGAAGTGAATGGAATAAAGACAATCAGAAGACCCTGAGCCACTTCTCCGCATCCCTTTCGCAGTCAGGAAAGCACCACCTAGAGCAGTGGTCCGCAACCTTTTTGAAGTCGCGACCCCCTGAGCGACTCGAAATAATTCCGCGACCTCCTGAGCGACTCGAAATAATTCCGCGACCCCCCACATGGAAAACCATCGCACGGCGTGAAGCTCCGTGGACTTCAAGCCTGTTGTGTTGTTTCGTTCTAATTATAGACAAGAAAGAGAAAGTCTCCTCACAGAGGTTTGTCGTCGAAAAGCGTACCAATAGACGTATTGCGCGAGCACTGAGATTCGGATACTCCTGCCGCTACGATAACCAAAACTGTGGCAATCCTTGCCTCTGGTTGAATGAGACTAGAACGGTATCACATCGCAGCTCCATAAACTCTCCACGCTCCTCCGCTTTCGAAATTGATCGGACCAAGTGAGACTCATGATCACAATTTATGGTTTCTGAAGACGCTTCGATCGAATCGTAGACTATCGTTTCTAATTCATCACGGACACTTTCCAAGCGTTCCTTGAAGATGCTGGAAGAACTCTCTTCACTCATCTTTCGCCTATCGCGTAACGTGACGCATACGCTAATCCAAAACATTTTATCCTTCAACGTTCTTTCGATCTATGTACATATAGTACATAGCCTTAGTAGTACATAGCCATAGTATGTACATACCTCACGAATTGGACTTCGTAATCGAAACTGAAAAGTGCTGAACCCACCCCTCGCTACATGGGTCACCAATCAACGAAGTTGCCGTGAAGTCTACCGTTATCTACGACATTTCTGTGATCCATATCGAGAAACGAGCGCGGTAGGTTTCAGATTAGCTCGAGTAGAATCCCGAAAACGAGCAGCACGACTTCACCAAATTCCAGCTTTATCGACTTCTGGTTTATCATTTACGTGTTTTAATGATGGCGATCGTGTGAGAAAACACAAATCCCGATTGAGAAGAACAGGATGCGTCTCAACATCAGGGAAATGGGATGACGGCGCGTCTTTTCTCGCTCGAATTCCACTCCGTCGAAAATCCCGAATCGAGTTTAGGTTCTCGGTCGAAGTTCGAGGCGAGGCAGAAATGAAGTTTGTCTCGTCCGCTTGGTTGGATAGCTGCCGCTCGATTGTACCTGTGGGTTAAATCAATGCAATTGCTGCTTCCTCGCTGCCCGCTTGGTCATGAACAAACTCGATTCGGTGATCTGCAAAATCAAATACAGCTCTGCGGGAAGCGACTTGTTTGTAGGATGCGCGCATCTCGTTCGGCGGCGATCATCGTCAGGATCATCATCGGAAACCATCGAGCATCGGTGGTCGCATGAGCTCCACAATTGGCACGCATTACTGCTGCTTTTGTGGCTTTGTGCGTCAGGTGGAAATGCGGCTTTTCCTCCTCCCCTCCCCTCCCCTCCCCCGCGCTCTCCTTCTTGCCTTCACTTAGTTTATCATTCTTTCTCTTCCACTTCGTTGCTCGCTTGCGGACTCCGCGCTGTGAGATTGGCTCCCAGATAAAAGCAGATGGCTTGCGCAAGATAAATAAATGGAAACGATGCACCAGCAGCCAAAAACAGGTGGAGAGAAGTTGAGTGTGCTGCTTCAGCTCCTTCTTATACATGCTGTATGCCCAAACGCTTTGATCTCTTGAAAGTATCGCATTTTACGAGAAACGCCAATGCAACACAGGAGGTCCTAATACTGCACCCTGCATAACTCCGAGCTGGATGTTCGAGGTCTGGTTGACAAATGACAATTTATTTGCCTCCACCAATTCTCAACTACGGTGCCACGACACGGACCGTTTGGACGTCACGAGATTCTCCGCATTTCTTGCCAAGTTCCTTTCCCACGGCACCGTTCAGGTAGACGACTGTTGGTTTGTTGGGCTCATGTGATGTGGACACAAGGCCGGCCCCAAAAACGGGGGATATCGTTCCTCTCATTACGATCGTTACAATTACATCTGAGAGATCCCGAAGCGTCTGACAATTTCTCACAAACTGTCATTTCGGTGCGCTCTTTCTCTCTAATTACATACATTGTAGGTTGTAGGACTGACGCGACGCCGCTGATCGCCAACAGTCTATCGATCGATCGACTAGCCCGCGTACGATGCATGAGAGCCGGTCCTTCAGGTAGTGGGCACGGGATGAGAGAAAAATGGAGAGAGGATGCCAAACATCAGGGAGAAAGTTACAACTGGCGCGCGTTTCGCTTTGTGAACAACTCGGGTCTGTTCTCTAAAACGTTTATTGCTTTCCCGCTATTTCACTCCCAGGCCATATCCTCGAGTTCATCTACGAACGAATGAGCGGACGATGGCATAATAAACAAACATAAGCGGCGAGAATGGCGCTGCAAACTATTGGAGATGAGTGCTGGCGATAACCCTTTTCGAAATTGTCGGAGGACTCCTGTTTTGGATCGATAGACGGACGGAGAAGCACTCATTGTCAGTCAATCAATCGATCGATCGATCGAGCACTCAGTCGGTCATTGTTTTAGACCTTGACGTCAATCGGGAAACTTGACAACCGGACCGTCGGATCGAATCGAATCCGTTTTTCCAGAATGGAAGTTGAATTCCAAAATCCCTTTTCCAAAGTTCAAAGAAAGTCGTGGCCCCACGATGTCAACTTCATCGATTCAGTTTTCATTCAACTCGGAGTCATCCATCCCTTTCTCTCGTTTTCGCTCCGAGTCTCCCATTGTGGGCCTGACTTCACACTGTTTCGAATCAGCATGATTAGATAGACCTTTGGAGCCTTTTTAACAAGCCGTGTCGAGAGGGGGGGGGGAGTTGGGGGAGACTCTCCCAATACAGCGGCGGCGGCGGACGAATGTAATGAATGGAAGACAGTTGTGAGAACTCGGCAAGAGCGGCATCGAGCGCATCTTCAAATATTCAATCGGTGACGAGGATTTGAAGTCAACTTCTCTTTGCAGTGAACTCGGTGCCCGATGTGTTCCGCGCCCCGAGTCTCGGTGGCGGCTAATAAATGCCACGTGATTCAAGGTTGATTTCGCATCCGTCAATGAAGCCACTGTCAGAGATTGGTCACTCCTCTTCTTCTTTCCACTTCATTCTCCTGTCACTCCTCCCGGACCTCCAGGATAACATCACCGCCGGAGCTCAAGATGTTCGAGCGACTGGCTCAGCGCACGACCGCTCAAATCGGCTCAAAGTCGACCGGGGTGAGTGACATGTGAAAAGATTTAAAAATCTCAAATCGATAACACCCTAATATGCTCGTAGCTGAGTGATAAGATTACGAAACCGATAGATCGCCCAATGAGCGGACCCACTGGGCGCATCGACACCTTCAAACATTATCCATCCATCTATCTCAAATAAATACATGCATTTATGCGCATATATATCGCGACCACCAAATGTCATGGTTTGCTCACCCTTATCGCACTCGGATTCATAAACACTCGCTCGCGCGGTCGTTCACTCAGTCAAAATGAGTTGGTCGTCCGTTCATCGGTAGGTAGGTGATCGCGAAGAATAAATCACTCCGAGGGACCGAGGGGAGACGCTAAATGAAGTGATCATTTGGCGAGCACGGAGAAATTGAGAGCAATCATGTGAAGAAATTCATCAACACCTTCGAGCTTAAAGAGAAAGAGAGAGAGAGCGGGTCAGGAGGAAGGATCGAAGACGCAGGATTCGGCGACGAGCGAATTTACATAAGAAATAAATGAACTCTGCTGGAGAAGAACAGGTGCGCCCAACGCCCCCTGGATTTAGACACCATTAATTTCCGTAGTTGTGAAGGGATTCGAAACGTTTCTCTTTCGTCGGCGATTTCAACTAGCCGGTCTCCTGGTGCACGCGGACGCACAGACCCTCGAACACAACGCATGCAAGGGTTTAGAAAAATGTTGCGACTCGACTCGAACCCTGCGCGCTCCTGAACGAGGATTATCATGTCACAGCGCGCACTTTGAAATATCTTCTCAAAGCTGTTACTTTCGGTGGTCCCTCTTTTTTTTGAGGATCTCCAGATATTACTGCCGAGCCTACGCAGGGTTGACACATCCTTTTTCTCTGAACACGGCAATGTTTTTGGCTGCACATTGATCCATGTGATAAAATACAGATTTCGAATCCGAGGGAAAGAAACTCTGACCCAGTTCGCGATTCTCCAGAATTCAAGCGGATCGAATAGTTTGCCTCTTGATGACAACCAGAGCCCGAACCTTCATGCAACGGGAGAAAACCGCCCCACAATTCTCCCTTCTTTCATTCGCCGACGAAACTGAATGAATTCTGAGTCGTTCCAGAAAGGGAATTCAGGAAAATCCTATTTTCCAGTTCCTCAAAACGAGATTTCCCTTTTAGGATTCCGAATCATCTCGCTCGCGCATCCGCGACACCGGAGACACCCACAAACAACGTGGTTGTTGATATCGTCGAAGTTGTTGTCTAAACAGCGATCTGAGCTGACGCAGCGCCTTCGCTCCGGGCGCAGCTCATCAAGCGGTGGGTTTTTTTTTGTTTCGAACCTTTGTATATGCAAAGCTACGGCGTGCAATACGACGGTGGCGACGACGACCCAAATATTTACCATTCTCGTCGCGTCTCATGAACTCGTTCGGTGGCTGAATGGCTCGCATGGTCGGGTGTCTAAACAGTTTTGAATACGGACCCCACCATAAACCCACCGCAAAATGCCAACAATTTCAACTTATTATCCCAATTTGGGCAAAACTTTGGCATTGTGCGTTTAGCCTACGGCTCTAATTCCGAATAGTGGTCTAAAAAACTAGTTATACCGCTTTTAACTAATGAATTATTAACTAAGCGCGCCGCGCGCACAAGCAACAAGCCGACCCTGCTTCTTCGTCGTCGTCTTTCTCTCCCCCCCCCCCCCCCCCCCCCCCCCCCGTGGATCGACTACTTCCTAGCCATCGCCTACCTACCTCACCTTAAACCACTGACTTCCTTCCAAGCACGGCTGCCAACTCGGGTGGATGCTCCGTACCCACAACCTGACTCCTCTGCTTCCGCCTCGTTGGAGTCTAACGGATCCAATGAGCGTTAACTTCCTGGATTCATTCGTGTGGTTTTTCCTGCTCTCCTGCAGGAGCGCCCGTCGTCCTGAAAGTCTTGTCCTCAGACGACTACAACGAGAAGGAGTTTTCGTTCGTTAAAACCCGTTCAAGTACGTCGAGCTCATCGTCGTCGATTGCTTTCTGGTCCCGGAGACCTCACTCGTAACCGTGGAGAGCGAATTCTTCAGAAAGGAAACTCTATTGGCACCGAGGAATCACGACGGGAACGATGCCGCTCGTTTGAATTCGTGATTTCGTAACGAGGTCCGCGAAACTTTTGAAGGAGGCATAGAGGAAGCAGGAGCCATGAATTCAGGAGGTTTCCAAGAATCGAGAGAGGTTAGATTTTGACCGGCCGCTCTGAGTTTTGACTGAAACAGCTCTTCCTGAGAAATTCTTGGTTAATTCACTAGCGTGGCTCCTTCCAACTAACTAGCATAAGCTCCGAGGAGATACTTAACTACTAACTTTAATGATGAGCTCTCCTGATCTGATCCTGTCGGCAAGTTTGAAAGCAGCTTTGCAACTCGAGCCATTACTCCAAAATCCTCTGAATTCGGACATCCGTGGATTCGAACGGAGGCATCGGTTCCGAACTCGGTGTCGGTTCCGAACAATAAGGATCGGCTTATCGAACACTTTCGGTTTCCGCTCGTGTGTTTTGGTTGATCGATCCGATACGCGAAGTTCTTTCCACTCATTTTGGTTCCACTGCGTCAAGATCTCCATCATCGAATTAGGAGACAAAGTCGACTCCTGTCCATTAACTCGCAACCCCTTCCTCCAGGATGAGGATAATCAAATTCGTATTTTTTTCCTTCCCGCGTCGCCTCTCTTAGTCGGGTCCGTGGCACCGCTCGTCGATCGCAGTGTATGCGTTTTAATGAAGAAGCGCCGGAGCAGTTGACTTACTATTTTGGCTCTAGACAGAGATTTGGATTCATCAATCTTTTCCCATTCTAAAAATCGGCCGCTTTGCCAACTCGGTATTTGGGTCACGTGCTGACCATCCGGTTCAAGATGTCCCCTGAGTTCCGTGCAGCCATTCATTAGGCTAGTTGAGAAGCACGACGCATAACGACATCGACGACGACGACGACGACAATAGCCACGACAACAACTCGTACAATACTACGGTTACGTACAAATGAATATGGGTGGGAGATATGTACTCCCTCGATCTCGTAAACCTCTGCCAAAAGGCCGTTGACCCCTAGAACCCAGTGTCCTTCCCTCCAGGATGGGAAACGCCCATCACGACTGTTGTCGAGATTTTGATTCGAGTCTCCAACAATCAATGGACAATCGTGATTCGCGATGAAAGCAGGCTCCCAGCCGAGGAGGTTCTTGAGAACGATGAGTTAATTAATCGAATGAAACCAGATCCCTGAATTCCTTCTACGTTATCAGCACACAGAAACTATCAAGGGTAAGATCCACGGCGCCTTGTCAACGGACCTTGGGCTCCAACTCCTAAGACGTCAAGACGTGCATTCCGATATGACTTTGCTTGTTTCGTACTCTATAATCGTGAGAGCTCGGAATCGGCGAACATTTTTTCCTGCATTGTTATTTTCCCGTAGAATCGGTTTCGGATCTGATGGCTTCCCACCGAGAGGTTTAGGCAGACGATTAAGGCGGTCAGCCCCGTATGGGAAGCAACTGTTTGATGGAATTCGGTCCCAAAATAGTCGAGCTAAGATAAATCCCACTTAATTAGTTCGTCACACTTTCTTGGCGCTTCCCGCTGCTACTGCTTTCACTCGTGGATACGGTCATGGTGGAGTAGCTCGAAATGGTGATGGTGCCACTGCCTGTGGATTTCCTCGAGTTGCATGAGAAGCGTCGCTCTCTTTTGGGTGGACATTTTTAACTCAAAATTCCTAACTAGCCTTACTCCCCGGCGTTCTCACCTCTTCCATTCTCGCGTCCCCGCCCCCAACCCCCTGCCCGCTCCCAAACTAGAGCGCTCCCCCACAAGCCAGCCCCGGCATTCTTAGAACAAGCTGAGGGCGAGCGAGCGAGAGAGGGAGGGAGGGAGGGAGAAAGGGACACAGTTTTCGAAGCGCTCTGTGTGTTGGTGAGCTTCGCTTCCCAGCGATGGGGGTGTTCCCGCGTCTGTCGGGTGGCCCAACTATGACTCACCAGGCCCCAAGATGATGATTGAAACGCAGCTCATCGATCGGGTGCGCGGCGGAGGGCGGCGGCTATAGAACAATCGTGGTCGTCACGTGTGAACAGGTTTGTCCAAAGAGTAACGGATCTCTTGACGTTTGGTTTCGATTTTTATTTTTCGTATTCTCGGCCTCCGAAGCTCTTCAGGAGCAACAAGTGAACGAACTCGTTTCGGAATTCGTTCAGCGCCCGTCGTCCCTCAAACTAGATGAAAAGCGATTTCAGTTTCTTTCTCGACTTGGAAGTAGGATGTGTGGTCCTCATGAAATGCGCTATCCACTCAATTTCAAGTCTCTCGTTCACATTTTTCTCGGCTCGATGACAATAACGAAATCACGCTCGACACGCTCTAGAGACGGCGACCACCCGGCGACGCATTCGATGAGCTCGAGGCCTGCTCCGACCGGATGGACGAAAAACGGAAGGCCTGAAGTCAAGCGGATAATTTTTTTTTTCATCTAAACGAAACTTTGACGGAGCCTCCGCGCCCGCCACGAACTTCTGGCGAGATCTATCACAGTCGCTTGTGACTCTATGTAGTCGAGAATCATCGAAATTATCGATCTTCATCCTGCAGCGATGAAGAGTCGGAGGATGATTTCCACTTTGTCAGACCAAAAAGCTTCTTGGCAACTCAAAATCATTCTTTCTCTTTCGAGTAGGAGAATTTCAAAGTTTTCGTGACCGACCGGGAAGCCTTGCAGCCCACACACACACATGAGCATGCAGCGAACAAGTTGAACACTAGTTCGCTACGAAGTGATGAAGAGAAAAAGAGAGATCAGAGAACGACATCTCGCATTAGAGTCTGATGAGTGGAGCGAAAATTCGAAGCGTCATTGATTTTGGCCTCTAGCAAACGATGCAACTCATCAAATATTTAAAATGTCGCATCTATCGTGCACATCGTCGCTCGATTCCTGCCAGCGCGGCCACCTGTGCGCGGAATGAACTCGGACGAAGCCTGAGCGTACGAATGCGTGTTTGTGTGTATAGAGGTCACGGCAATAACCGTGCTGGGGGATTCACTCGTTCGATGCGTAAACTTGTTTAGTCGATAAACAGATGGTCGCGATGTCGAACGAAGTCTTTGTCAACTTGTCCTCGAGACGAGAACTCAGCGGACAGAGAACGTTCCAACGACGGAATCAATTCTCTGAAAATGAAAGACGAGATGAGATCTCCGGATCGAAAAGAACATCCTCGACTAGAACCCCACCCGGCTACGATTTCGAATGAGGACAAGATCTACATAGTTTGTTTCAGGGTCGCTTGTGGAATGACTTTGAGCTTTGAGAACGAGTGTCCAAGTGACAGCTCCTCTAAACGGCTGTTTGTCAGTTTGACACAGTTTCGGGTGAGTGAAATGTTGACACGATCTTCCACAGGGAACGCTCGGCTCCCGATTCGTTGCGTTCGTGACAATGTCTCAAAAGAAACGAGAAGCCAAAACAGGAGTTTAGCGTTGAATCGAACGAGCGAATAGCAGAATTTCGACTCCTTTCTCTCCTGATGTTGTTTCTCCATCGGTCATGTCAGGTGCGCGGCCGCTGAGTTTGCAGACAGCGCAGACAGACTCGTTAAATAGAGTGAACTCGTCGATTTGGCAAGCGTGGAGAGACGTCGAAGAAGGAACATGGCGCCTCCGCAAAACATCAGAGAGGGAGAGTAGGCGTACGTAGCGGACGACGTACGTTGTCCTTTCGCCTCCTTTCTGTTTACAACAACGTTCTCCACCGTAGGTGGATGTCGACGTTTCTGGAATCGTAGTCGCCTTAGCAATCTGGCGATAAAATGGTGAGTGGCAGACGGTTTCCTTCATTAGAGCTGTGATTGAGTTCTTCCGGATCTCGACACAACGTGAACGGAGGGCTTCAGGTAAAGTTGCGACCAGGGCATTCGGACTTTACAAAGCTGAAGGTTTCGGTGGGAATGATTGCTTCGGTGAAGTCTTTGGTTTAGTCGATCCGAGTAGGTGAAGAAAGCCGCGGAAGGTGTATGGGTTTTCGAGGTTTTCGATGTCAACCAGAGCTCAAAAAGTTCAGGTCGTTCTCGAAACAGACTCTATGGACCTTCCCAAAAGTGTTGTGAGGAATCAAAGAGCATTCCGCGTCAAAGATTTCCGAGATAGAAACATATGCATTCTTGAAAAGCATCCACCGCGTTCAATGTGTGATTGGCAACAACACTCAAGACGAAGGAATCGTTTCGCGTGCTGCTGATATTCAAGAGAACGGCTCCTGGTGCAGCGCGTACGGTAGATCCGTTTCCGCATTCCTAGTCTTCCGTGTTTGCAAGTGTTTCTATGGTTCCCTCTGTTCCTGGCGCGAATCGGCGAGATTGCAGAGCTGGAGACGCTTTGTAATCAGCTATACAATCGGATGTCTTCTTCTTGCGCTTCACAACATTCGTCCGAATCCCGGCTCGAAGCACGCCGACCTCTTGTTACGATAATCTTGCGAAACTTTTCGGGCGGGATCGGTCGGTGAACATCTCATTCAGGAATGATGTATGGCGAGCGCATCTCCCGCTCCGTAGGCATCAATGGTTCGTCCGGAGGAATTTTCGTCCACACTCTCGCTAAATGGATTCCCGTAATCAGGAGTACAGGTTTATCAGCACGGGGTTCTGATGAAATGTTAGGAGCCAGCTTGTCTTAATGAACGGCCGGCAAGCAGATGCCCAGATGCTACTCTGGATTATTTTAGTCAAATCGAGAGCGAACGATGCTCCCGAGGTGCACGCAGCCAGCATCGAGCGTTAATTGTTGGTTAAGGCGATTTCCACGAAACACACACGTTTTGTGACAATGTGTGGCCGTGCACTTTGCGAGAGCATTTGCCTCCCCGGAGTGGTCATTGAGCCGGTCAAAGTGTTTTTGAGAAATCCCGACACTTTGCGAGTCAGCCGTTAAAGGCTCGCAACAGACAAACCGAGCAGCTACACATGGGGCGGATTTGCGACCAAGAAATCCCAACTTTGAACTCCATGTATGTTCATGATATGTTTGATGTCGGAAATATCGAGATTCGGTTCAAGTTTCGAAAAAACCGTTGAGTTTCCCGCCGTTTTCAAATTTCCCGCCATGATCAGCCTCGTCGTGAGCAAAAGGAAGAAGAAATGAGGGAGGGCGACGAAGTGAGCGTTCTGAGCTGATGACGTACTTTATCTCGAGCCACCTTCGGAGTCGACGATCCCCTTTTACGAATAGGGCCAAGACCGGATCCTCGGGAGAGAAGTTTGTCGGGAAAGGAAAGTTACGCAATCACTTAAAAGAGAAGAGTTGATTCAACAATGAATCTATTCATCAAGAGCGGATCTTGATTCGAGGCCGAGCGAGCGCCTCAAGTGCTAGCCAGGCAGCCGGTCCGATGACAGAGATAGATTGGTAATAGTGGGTCACTTGCTAATAGTTAGAGCGTTTTAACCCTTGCGCATTGTGTGGCGCCGCCGAACGAGTAAGTTAAACTTTTCAATTAATTATCACTCTGGTCACAGCTGACCGTTGATACTGCTGAGCGGACCGTGTGATGTTCGGCGGAACTATGCAAAGGCGCTACTTGTCGATGCCAAACGAAGCCGAACGGGCACAGCGGAGATGGCTCTCCACGAGACAGCCTGCCGGGCTCTCTGTATTGTCCGCACATGACCGATCATCGAGCTTCAACGATGATGGATTCGATCGAGGAGAGTTTGCTCAACAAGCGGCCATGCTTGCGGTCTCTGTATCTTTCGTCGTCCCTCAAGTTCGCCCTTCCTGCATTTTCCTCTCGGTGAATTTCAACGCGCAGAGCCTTGAATAGCCGTCTCGGTGTTAATTGCGGAATCGATGATGAAGAACTTTCGTTTTTTGCCTTCCACCACACTTCATAATTTTTATGTGATCGTGATTCATTGCGGCCGACTCCTCCGATTGTAGGACAACCCCGACCCTTTCGACAACTCGCGCGGATTCGTCTTTGCAGCGCAGTTCTTGGGCGCTAGACGTCAGGCTCTGCTTCCCAAGGTCCGAAACACCTTTTTCGCCCGATTTATACTTGAATTTGGATCGATCTTAGATTTCTAACAAAACTCTGCATGCCTTGAACCATCTCGGTCGTTTCGGAGCACGAGTTCCGTGCGAGCGAAACGAAAAGCTCGTAGCTAACGGCTCCCGCTTCTTATCTATCTGTCTTCGGTATCTCCGAGCCGGCGAGGCGGATCCCTGGGGTTTTGGTTGTCTTACCTACATATTTGTCAAGATACCCTCCACTTACCTCACTAAACGACCACCTTGTCTCTGGTGCGTATTAATATACTTTCGCTCGACATGTTCGATGGGAGCAACCGCCCCCGCATTTCAAATATAGCCAAAAGGAAAAGAGGATATTGAGCTAGCTACGAGAACAAATATTCGGCCATCTTCGCTGTCAAGATTGATGTCGGCAATTTGCGGAGTTGTTGATTATTACAGCGGATAAAAAATGAGTTCGACATCAGCACGTTGATGCTGTTCTCTATATTGACAAGGGTAGATATTGCTGCGGGTGGTTGTCTCACACTGCCCAACGGTCAACGTGTTGAAAGCGAATTCCTGGGCTAGCCACGTGCGGGATTACTCAAATTTCCGCCGATGACGAGAAAACTCCAGTTCTCTGCGATACAAAGGTACTCCAGACAAATGGTTTGTTTTTGTCTGACGTCGTATCCCTAACGGAAAACATTTTTGGGGAAAGGAGGGCTGAGTTCGAGCTCCCGCCGGGGCTTGGTCTCCTCCTTCGGATCAAAATCATAGAAACAAGTTCTTCGAGCAACTCTGGTCACGGGGCTTGGAGTTTGGGTGACGGGTTGGTCGACTCGGTATTCATCTAAATCCGAACAAATTGTGTAAGAGAGCTGGCAGTCCATTAAAGTGTCTTCGAACTCGAAACTCTCTGAAGCGCTTTGGAAGTTGTTCAGACGTACGCTCGTGCTCTCGTCCGCTTGTAAGTGACTGTGCAAAAAACACATCCATATGTAAATTCGATGCGCTGGTCAGTGAAGTCTTTAATTAGTGAGATTCATCTTCTTCACCCGGCATGAACGAGGGAGCCATCGAACAGAGAGAGGCTTGACTCCCCATCGGGGAACGATCTCATGTTCGGTGGCCCGAGATGCATTCCTGCATCGTTGTGCCTCCGATGCAGCACTTCCCTAGAGCTTAAAGGAGGCAAAAACTCGGAACGATTCTCGATCAGTAACAATTTTTCCTTACAATCAAGCATTGCGCCGGCAACTGATAAGACTTGTCTTTCATACCAAGTGAATGTTTACGAATCCGGAATGAGACGATTGGTTTGAAGGTCACCAGATCCGGAAGATCAACAACTTTCTCCCTCGGAAACTTGATCGGGAGTTCTATCTCGTAAGATATTCGATCAAAATTTCAAATTCGCAAGATAACGAATCTACTTTGTGTTCCGCTGACACGTGTAGAATTGCTGAGTGGAGTCTCGATTCGGGCCGCTGAAAACCGGAACCGAGAAGTTCAGTCGAGGAGCTCGAAGGTCTCTTATTATCTATGGAGCTCGCGATCGGAAAAGTTTCGTTATCGGCCATGTTTGTTGTCTGTGCGGATTCGTCCTTGTCGAGTCATGTTTCTGTCGACCTAAATATCCAGGGAGTTCGTTATTCGCTTGCTTTGTTAAATCAGAGATACAGGGGGAGGGAAGGGGGGGGGGGAGGGTCGGAGATGAGGGATAAGTCGGCAGTCACAAGACAAAGCATGACTCTGGTCGTCCGGCCATTGGCATGCCATCGACACTATTCGGTTTCAAGGAAACTTTTTGTCGTCATCCGAAGCCGGCTGGCTTCGTTTCCGCTTTTCCCCGCACCCTTTGTGCAGTTGTTCGAGGCAAAAAGTTGAATTTTTTCCTCCTCTCTCCCTCCAACCCTGAAAGTGGATCTCTCAGTCCGGTGGGGCACAAACGATCCCATCTCTAATTCGGGATTACAGCTAATTGAAGCAACCTGTGTCCATCTGAGTTACGCTCGGTCCTCTCTTCAAAAAAATATCCAAACCAAACTCCGGCCGGTCGAGCAGCCAACCGACCCCTTCACTCGCTTCCGAGCGAGCTCAGTGTCCATAATACACTATTATCGGCTTCGTGTCCGCTGGCTCGCGTTTTACATTCTCTAGAAAAAGAAGCAGCAGCAGCAGGTTAATACGATGACACATCTTAGCAACGACCGATATGTTACAGCATTTTGACAAAGTCCGTTCAAAAAAACTCCTGATTGGCGCAGATACTTCTTGTGTGGACCACCAGCTACTTTTTGGTTCGATTATTAAACGGGAGGCGGGAGGAGAACTTGGGAATTAAACACCAAAAAAAGGGGGATTTCAGGGGGTTCCGAGGGGGAATCGTCCAAAAGCTGCCCTTAGGCAAGACACGACTCCGAAGACTCGTAACTCCTCCGTTTTCAAGCCTTCCCCAGGTGCTAATAGTTGGTCTTCGGAGTCCGTGGAATGGAACAGAAGTCCGTGTCGCCGAGCTGATACTGTCATCATGGGTCAGCAGATTCTGACTAGCTTATGACCTTGGTCATAATATCCAGTTAGTGGATGTGAGATCGGCACACGCAAAAGCTGTCATCGCAAAACCGAGCAAGCAAAACAGCCTGGCGCTTGTTCGTCGAGCAAGCAAGCGAGTGAGCAAACGATACTTCGATGATAAGGTTCCCAGGGTCTGGCTTTACAGCCTTCTGATCTGAATGACCCGATGCAATTTGTCGTGCAGGCCACTGAGACTGCAGCAGCCGCAGCTACCACCACTCGAAGGCTAATAAAATGTGCTCAATGACTTCGACAGTGTGACCCGTTACATTGTACTCAAGGAGTGAGAGTGGACGGCTATAAATACAATGGTAAAAGAGTCGCCTTCCGAATGATACAAGCAAGCGAACGAGCACCAGCCGCAGCGGCGAGAGACGGAGAAAGACTACCTCAGAGAAAAGACCAAGTGATTCTCTCATTTGTGGGAAACCCATTTTTCATACTGCGAGAAGCTTTTCTATTGTGAATGCTGAACCCATTCCACGCGTTCGTTCGTTCGTTCATTCATTCATCGCGCTTTTCACATCCCTCGACTCAAATCGCTTCGCCGATCGATGGGAACTTATAATTTCAGACTGTTTCGGATTACGAAACACTTTTCGGTTCCATGAGTCGAGATTTCCGGGAAAGCAAAGATTCTCCTTGATGGATTTCCTTCACTTCAGACTTGTGAGAATCTCTCGACTTTTTTTTCAGAATTCGATGACGAACACTGCAAACCAGGCATCGGCAAGATGAATCCGAGGTATATTCATGTGGAAATATCTTTCCTTTGGCGCCCCGTGGGATTTCTCCGACTTTTTGGCCGAATGTTTGGTTGACTCTCTGGCAAACAACTGTGTTTTCGATTTGAAGTCCCCCTAGTTTGCTTCGATAGTTTGCTGCTCGACACGAACAGTCTCTTGAAACTGCGTTCCCAGTGATTTTGGAAGCCCTCTCGTTCGGCTTGTAGTCAAGTTTGTTAGTTGACGAAATTGGCCTTACACTCAAACACTCACAGTCGTCTTCGATCATTTCAATTCAACATTCGGGACATCATTCGAACTGGGTTTCTACTTTCGAAAAAGGTTCCTCGGAGACTTCTACAGGGAAACATTCGAAAGCACAGATCTCAGGAAATTAGCACTTTCTCACCTGTAATATGTGCAACATGATCACAGTGAATCCCACGCTGGCTGCGATGATCAGCTGATTCTCACGGCCGAGAATTCCACTGGGTATTGTACTTGACTCGCTCCGGTGTAGTTTGACTGTGGGGAGCATCGAAATGAGAGGGGAGACGGGGGTGGTCTCGTCTTTTTTTCCGCTCTCTCGTGCGATGGATCTCACACTCGATGTCCCTCAAGGGTACGAGTAGTTCCGGTGTGACTTTATCGAGATTTGACGCGCGTCCCAAACTCCCAGACAACATCGGATATGCCCTCGTTCAGCTGGTACCAGCGATCTCGGAGGGCGGGACACGGTAGCGAATCACTCACAATGGACGCAATCATCGGGACTGCGAGCGCATCTCCTCGCGCTCGATTGTCCCTGAGAAAACGAAACACGGAGATTCTTTCAGCGAATCCGCGAAATTCTGAAGAAAAATGGAAATCGACGGAAGAATAATAGTGAATAGCTCTTCTATCTCTGTTCGATCAATTCATTTCGATGAGTTCAGTGGATTCCTCTTTCAATATCGGCGGATCAATCGCTTGGAGGAGCTTGTTAGTCGCTGATGTCACCGGCGTCGCACGCTCGAGCTTCGAGATAAGAGCGGAGAGCAAACATTCGAGCAATTGGAGTCGTAGCTCGTTTATTTTGAAGCCCTCGATGTTTGTCATCGATTGTAGTTCGAGGTTTCCAAGGTGGCGTAGGTAGTCATTGAACGCAGCAGCAGCAGCAGCAGCCGCCGCCACCGCTCGAGGCGAGTGAAGGACCAATTGAATCTAAGGTCGAGCAGCGTTCGTTCTCACGTTGTAGTGCACGCAACCCTCGGTTGTACCACTGCTGCCACGGCTGCTGGGACTTCTTGCGACACCGCACAAGCTCTACGGCAGCAACAATCTCCGCCCTCTGAAGTCTCAATGGTCCGTGTGAACCGCTCATCGATCGGGTTGTAATTGACCGCAATGAACTAAGATTGGAGAACAATACAGAAACACAGACAGTGAGCTGTCGTCTGAAACACGCGACAATGAATAGAGGAAAAGTCTCTCCCCGACGACGACGGAGTGTCGCTTTTCACTCCATGATCGTGTCTGCGTCTTTTGGACCGTGGAAGTTTCCGAGAGCGAGTTTAGCAAGTCCTTGTTGCTCAATCTCCTACTCCTTCTCCTGGTTTCGAGAACTCCTGAGCTGCACCTGCGACTTCCAAGTTGGGTTAATTTTTGGAAAACTGCGACGCACAGTTCCAGGTTTGAATTCCACTCTGCCTGAAGTTAGAAGGAGATCAAAATTGGGAATCAAGAGTTTCTGAAGTTTGTCAAGGTCGAGGTTCTCGATTCCTTCTTTCTTCCGGATGAGATCCTCTGAGTGAGGACGACTGTCTCCAACCTTCTGAGGTCCGAAGTTCCATCACTTCGATCGCCCGATGATAAAGGGAATCAGATCGCCGCCGGGCGAATCACGTTTGACAATTTCGGTCAACAGAACTCCCTCGCTCTCTCTCTTTCGCTGTTTATCGCGATTGAGAAGAGAGAGAGAGAGAGAGAGAAAGAGAGAGAGAGAGAGAGAGAGAGAGAGAGAGAGAGGAACTTTGTCTTCACCAAGCTGTCTTCGAGGAGGCCCCTCATACCGGGGTGCCCTCTCCGAAGTCGGCGGCGGCGTTTTTCACGCACGGCTCGAGAAGCTCTCCATCGCATCCGTCCGGCGCGAGCGTGTTCTTCTTTGTTTGTTGCCAAACAGTTCTGTGATTCATCCGGTTCGAGTGCGATTTCGGAACTAGCTCATCGAGGGTCCTGGTGAGGAAAGTTCGATTCTTTCATCGGTCGCTCTTCAAGGGTTAGATGTTGTCTGGACGCCTTCCAAGTTCTCTTGCTCGCGGTAGCTCTGACTGAGGTCGCTTCGATCTTTGGCCTCTGGAAGCGAGTGCAATGCCTTGCAACCTCTCTGCTTGCTGCTCAGAGCCAGAGCAGACCACGTGCTCTCGAAGCTCTCTGGTTATCTTTTAGGAAGCTTTCTTGTGCTGCTGAGCCGTGAGTTGAGTTTTGAACTTTGAAGAATCGTCACTTTCGATACGAAACGAAGAGCGTGGATGTAGTCATTGCCCCGGATTTCACGACAAAGAGCCGGATTGAGAAACGTCGCTATCGGTTTGATTCGTTCTGACTCGAGAAAAGATAACGCCAAGATAGGAAATGAACTCGGTCTGAAATATCACACCACTATTGATAGCTCTTGGTTTTAATGATCGGTGAAAAGTATTCGAGCTGAGTCGGGCTCACATTTCATTCTGAGCTCGTTCTTGAAAACCATTCCTCCAGCTGTGTGTTGTGAGTGCCTCCTGAACTTTCGTCCGAAACTTTTCTTTGAGCCGCAAATCTTCGAACGCCTCGTGCGGTGGAAAAGTTTGATACATTGTTGCACGCTGACAGCTCATCCAGCAGACAAGCACGCAGTTCGCGAAGGAAAAAAGGGAAAAGAAAAGATGCTCGACAGAACTGAGTAGTTCGTGATGGCAAGGGCTTCCGAGGCGATTACGTCGCGGTTCATGCTCGCAACTCTTCGAGTTTTTGCGGCGAACTTCAAGCGCTCTAATTCGCTTCAAGCAGATGACAGAGATTTGAATTCATTCCGACGGACACTTGTTGTTCAGGGGAGACAAACGTTCTCGGCTCGAGATTCGATGTTCACGAGAGACTCTCTCCCTGATCGAGCCGAGCGGCAGGTTGACAGGTTCGGAATCGCCTTGGAGGAGGCCTTGGCCGATCGAAACCCGATAACGAAGTTTCTTCCCGCCGCTTCCAGGCATGCCTAACCGGTGACAAGCTGTGGCGAATCTCGAGGTGATCTGCACTCTATTTGGAATAGTTTGGGGCTTCGTTTCGGACACTCGGCAGGATGCGGGCGTCTGTTCACGCCGCCGTCATCCTCTCCGCGGTGCTGGTGACCGCCCAGGCCGCAAATTATAGGTGAGTTTCCCTAACGGACATGTTCCCTGTTATCGTTATCAGCATAAGAGAAGAAGAAGAAGAATACTGGAGTAGCTTTGTTCGAAAAGTTTCTCGGAACTTAGTTGATGTCCGCCGCTTAGAAAAGAGAGAGAGTAAGTCTCAAGTGAATCGTTGAACGTTTCAGGCGTTTCGTAGACTACATGATAAGTGGAAAAGACGTAGAAGGTTTCTGTGAGCAGTGCGAATCCGTCCTTCAATTGCTCAAAGCTGATCCTCAAGGCACCCTTGAGAGCGCTCTCAACGCATGCAAGCAGACCCAGTTCTTCACACCTCGCATCTGCGAGGAAGAGCACCGCATGTACGCTGGTAAGCTGATTTGTCTCTAAACTACCTCCGCCTGACCCCCTCCCCCAAGATACGTTTTGAAAGTTGACAGTTCGTTTCTCTTAGCTTGTCGAGGGAATAGGAATCGAAGGCTTAGGCAGTTTTGGTGTAAAGAATTCTAAAGACTCGAAACCGAATCGTCCGCAGGATCCGTCGTTCAAATCATCGAACAACTGAACACATCTCTCGATCAAGCTTGCAAGTTCTTCAGCAACGGAGCGTGCGGAGCGCCGGACATCGAAGCCTACAACTGGACCGTGCACCTTGATTCCATCCCGGACGACGCCAGCCAACACCCTCAACTTTTCCGCCATCATGAAAACGAATGGAGAGTGAGTACAGAGACCTGAAAACATCTGAATGCACTCATTTTTAAGAAATCTGAGGTGACGTTTGTTGTAGAAGACCCATCTCTCGATGTTGCACATCACGGACACCCATTTCGATGAGGATTACGAGGTCGGAGCGAACGCTCAATGCAGCGAACCTATCTGCTGCACAAAATATCAACCTCAGACCACGGATCACAAGAAATTCGCTCCGCCCTGGGGCTATTCGTTCGGTTCGTGTCAATTTCTTCTCTTTGGATGCGAGTTTCCGTTCCCCCTGGATGCTGAGAGTGGACTTTGGTTTCCAGGAGCGGCTTGCAACGTCCCTTTCCGCACGGTCGAGAACATGCTCCAGGACATCGATCGTAGCCGGCATGTCAGCTTCGGAATCTGGACGGGGGACATCAGTCCCCACGCTTACATCAACATGACCGGGGAAAGGGCAAAGCGTGACATCCAGGAGACCACAGCTGTCATCAAACGGTACCTCGGTCAAACGAAAATCTACCCCGCCATAGGCAACCATGACGTCTACCCAGGACGGTAAGTCTCGTTCGAAGTCTGCGTCGGTTGTTGCTTCGTCCGTTGAATTCTCGATGATGTCTTTTCCCAGACTTTTCCCTCAACCGGGCGTGGACGCCGGAGAGTTTTCGGTGAAGCCGTTGTACGAGGAAATGTGGAACCTCTGGTACGAATGGCTGCCGGCCGACCAGGAGAAGGTCTTCAAGTACGGCGGCTACTACACCGCAAAGGTCCACGATCGCCTCCGGATCATCGCGTTGAACACCAACTTCTGCTACATGTGTAAGTACATATTCTAAACTCACTCGCTCGGTCGAAAAAGGATCACGGAGGGTGAGAGGGCTTAAGGTTCGCTGATTCTCCGCCTCAGACAACTGGTGGCTCGTCCTGGGAGCGAACGACCCGGCCAGACAGCTGCAGTGGATGATCAACACTCTGGAAGAAGCTCGGCGTAACCGCGAACGAGTCTTCATCATTGGACATATCCCGCCCGGCTCGAGTGCGTGCAACAAGTTCTGGGAGGAGGCGTACTTCAAGATCGTGACGAAATTCCAGCAGACCATCACGGGCCAGTTCTTCGCGCATATGCACACGGACGAAATCATTCTCGATTACAGTGATCCCGTTGACAAGGAGAAGCCAACCTCGGTGAGTAGGCGCTCGTTTGGATTCAGAAACGCTTCAGAAGAGTTCGCTCAGGTTCCCCATTGGACCGTTTCCAGGTTCTGTACGTCACACCGGCGGTGACCACGTCGTGGAGCGGCATGCCCGAGTACAGGATCTACCAGACGGAGCTCGGGGATGTGGTCGACATCGAGACTTATTTCCTCAATTTGACAACTGCCAACGCCGGCTACTTCAAAATCCGCGAGAGCGTGCACGACAAAGTCCGCGCGGACTTCGAGACCATGAGTCCGTTCCGGCGACGTGCAATGGAGAAAGTGCTCTACGGAGTTCCACACTGGGAGCTCGGATACTCGGCCCGAAAGTCCTACGGGCTGAAAAAATTCGACGCCAAGCACTGGCACCAGCTGGTCAAGGCGTTCGACACGGACGACAATCTGCTGCAGACTTTCTTCAAGCATCACAAGCAATTCAGGTGAGACTGTTTGATGCATTCCTCGAGAAGGAGATTCTCATCTTTTCCATTCAATCTCTTGACGTGGATATTTCAGGGAGGACGTCGTCAGTCTCGAGCGTCCCTGCGATGAAGTCTGTAAGACCAAACTCATCCGAGACATGACGAGCAGCCGGTCGTTGCGAGATCGGGAGCAAAAGAGCTAGAACTCATCACAACTGAAAATCGTGGAGTGAAGTCTACAGCATCATCATCGAAAACAGCGGCGAAACCCGAAAGTTTCAACGCCTTGTACTGAACAAACCTAGCTTGCAGATGTTCTATCGCGGATTCCTATGAATAAAATTTATTACCTTATCGGATCCTGCGTTTTTCCCTCAAGTCAGGCGGTTGTTGCGCGCGATCTCTGTTCTCTTTTCGCCGAGCAGAAGCAGGTAGCGGCGAGATTGCATCGGACCCTAATAGGTTTCGTGGACTATCTTCGACAAATCGCCAACAAATCTCTTTGTCTCTGCTGCCCGGCGCTCTCCAATTTGAGCGGAGCTCAGCGGCTGCAAAATCCCGGTGACATATCAAAAAGTTTCAGAATCAATACCCTCCCAAGTACTTCTCGCTCGCGGGAGCCCGGCTCGAAATCGTTGTTTGACGAACAGGCGGACTTCCTCCTTCGTGTTCGATTGAGAAGGTGCCGCGGGTGCGATACAATCGGGATGCTGCTGTCAAGAGGAACAGGACTCATCCTAATTGTGTGCCCCGTGTCCACCTTTGTCCTGGACATCTGTCTCTTTGTTTGTCTCCCGGGTGTTCTCTGAAAAGAACTCGAAGATGTTGAATCCTTTCCCGCTGGCGTCATTATCATTCTTGAAAAGCTTTTTCTCTTGTTCTTCGGACGCTGGCCGTGTTGCGCTCTCAAGTGCAAGACGAGCGTTTTTGAATTCGGTCGCGTGCCAACGCAAGCGTCATTTGTTGTTGTCGTCGTCTTCGTCTCGATACCTTGGGTGCGAGCGACGGCATACCAACAAGGAGATGGCCATTACATAAATACTTGTGCTCGCAGCGAAGAAATCAATGAAGTGTAAGCGAACTAAGTCACAGCAGAGAATAGAGATCGGTCCGCCACCCTCGCCTGTAACTTACGGTAATGGGGTTACACCACCACCACCACCGTCGCTAGCAGCAGCAGCAGCAGTCGGGATGATTCGAGTCCCCGACTTCCATATATGTATGTGCGTGTGTGTGTGTGTGTGTGTGTGTATATTTGTATGTTTCTGCTATGTATGGGGTTGTGCATCGCTCGCCCACTCACTCACCCTGTCCCTATATCAGCGTGTATGTAGGTATGAGCCAGTGGTATCCGACGCGAAAAAGCATCCCGGGTGTCAAGACACATTCAGGGTGAATCGACACGAGTCACTCGCAGCGTTGGATGCTATCCGCCAAAACACGAAATTCTTTCGGAAATGTCCTAGACACTGTTTGAAAACCTCTTCCAAACGGCTTCCCGGGTGCTGCAGGACAAAAAATCTTAATCTTCGGCTTCGCCCCGGATTGGCGGTATGTGTTCGAGGGCACAGGACACGACAAAGCTGCCGGGATCGTATTCGTATTCGAGAGGAGTTTTGTTGAAATTCAGATGTGCCCGGTCTGCAATGAGGCGGGTCAAATCGTTTCACGAGTTTGGGGTTGATGTACGACGACCGACGATATGAAACCCACTTACGAAACATGTCCCGGATTCTGCAAATCCTTTGTGACCCCGGATGCTTTTAACTTGTCAAAGAGCCCTCTACCCCATTCTAATCGAATAGTGGCGACATTTTTTCTGTACATCTCCTCGCAGTTAGCAACCGGCTCTTCGCCTCCTCCTCCTCCTACGCTGCTGCTCTTCCTGCGAGCCGCCGAATCGAGGATGAAATTAGCGAAGCAAGAATTTAATTTCATGCACAGCGTTTGACACTGCACTATGAGTGAGTTTTCCAACCTAATAAATCTAATTGAGTCTCTCAGCTTTATTAGCTGGTGAAATTAGTTGTCTCACTCTCTTTCATTTTTTTTTTTGCTTCGAGAAACCGAGCGAGTTTTTCGAGTGACACTTTCGATTTGAGTGCTCGAGGTTCGAGACATTCATTCTTCCGCCTTCTTAATATCCATTTTATTCGCATAGCAACGTGCATTCTGCCCCCTTTCGTTTTTCGTATCATCAGCTTGTCATAGAATTCAGCTGAAACCGCATCAGAGAGAACTCGAGAGTGTTTTCTATTTTATAAATGTAAGTTAAAATTTTTATTCGGTTTTTGTCGTTTTTCTTTTGTTGCTAATAGATCGAAAATTTTAATACAAGACTTGTTTACATCAAAATCCTCTTACTCCTCCTCCTCATCATCTTTGTCTTTGTTCAGAGGTTTGTGGCAAACGACACTTCCGGAAGACTTCGTGGAGCTCGGAAGTAAGAAGCAATCGTCCATCACAGTCGAGGGACGATACAGCAACTCCAGTGGTAGTTGATATCGTGTGTACAATGTGTACAAAGTATACATTGTGTGTATAAGATTTTTCGTTCAGGCTATCACAGATCATTGACTGGCGCCTCATGTGTGCGGCGGAGCATTCCAGCTTGTAGATCTACGAATACACCCATTGTACGCCTTTGATCAGAACCATGTACGGGACGACAGCCGTGGCTGCTAGTCCGCTCACCAAGATCGCTACCGTCTTGAAATCCACTCGGACTGAGCTCGCGTTCTGTTTTTCTAGCGCTTTTTGGTGGAGTCGCATCGCTACGAACTGGTCGCTCAGGTCTCGTAGTTCTCGTCCAAGGCTTCTGAAGAACTGTAGTTGCACTTCTCTCTGGAGGAAGATATCGTCGTTTCGAGGTACGAGGTCAGGGAGGTGGACTACGTCAATGTCTGCAAGCGAAGAGGAGATAACTTTAGTTCGGGCGGTCCGAAGCGACAGTAGCAGTGAGAGAATCTAATCTTCTCCGATCGAAGGATTCGGAGGGTATTCTATAAGTATCATACTCCAACTAAACGAAGGCTTCGACGTCACAGAGAAGAGCTGTTTCAAAAGTTCAATTTCCCAGCTCCAAATCCTCCTCGAAGATCCCTCTATGATTCGAGTTCACTTCGTTTCGCGTCTGATTCTCTGGTTGGACAGAAGAAGAGAGCCACAACGAACAACTTGAGCTGCATTCCGTAGAAATCCCGAGTCTCACGACCGAAACGCTGATTCACGTCTCGGAAAAGCCAGAATTTCGAGAGAAAAAGACAAGAATCCACATTTCAAGTTCATGGTCAGCGACCAAAAGGGCACAGAGTCAGGGGCACCAACTCCACTGACGTAGCTCACGAGCACGGGGGCGGCATCTCGGTCAGCGTGTACTACGCAACAGGAAAGCGCGCTACTCGCTTCTCTGTGACAGCTCAAAACAAGGGTCCGCTTCTGATCGACGAAGCGAAAATGGAAACCACGGGCAACTTCAAAAGGAGTACTTCCTGCGACGGAAAAGTTGTGGGAATTCTCACCTTCATCGGCAACAGGGGGTAAAAGGATGACTTCTTCAAAAGCCTCGTTATCACTCGAACTATACTGGTCGTCAGACATTTCGTGTTCGTCGGCAACTTGGTTGTGGCGGGGTATTCGCACTGTCATCTGGAGTCGAAGCCGGGTAGCTCTACGCTTAGCTCTAGTATCCTGAAGGTGAGGTGAAGTGGAACTCAGAATCGAAGCACAGTCACTCATTGCTCGAAGCTGCTTTGGTCTCTCGGAGGCCACGTGCATCTCTTAAATAGGAACTCGAGGAGGCGGGCGGTTCGAAGGGGAAAGGGACGTCCTCGGTCGCCGCCGGAGCGGCCGAACCAGTAGCGGCTCCGCCGCCGCCGCCGCCGCCGATCGACGAGGGGTGGTCCAAGAATCATGGGGTTGTCTGTGCTTGCTTGCCCGACGAGTGGTTAAGCGACTCGACTGTTGAACGAGAGACCGCTCGGGGGAGACGCGGCTAGCTGTTCGGGACGGGGGAGTCAAAAGGGACGCGAAAGAAGAGGTTCTCGTTCTGCTTAGAAGCGAGGGGATTTCGGGACTCACACAACCAAACAGGGGAGCGTGTTGCTGCTGCTGCTGCAAGGAAAGTGGCACTCGTTCCTCCTGTTTTCACTCGGCCAATATTGTTGCCCGACCCAGCATTTAAACATTTGTTCGGGCTTTGAATTGACCGCTGAGAACATGGTTTGATCTTACCTGCTCGGGATGTGATTCGATGCCGCAACGATATCCTCCCTGGACCTGACGGACATGGTGACGATCCCGCGCTTTTCTCCGGAAAACCGGTGAGAAACTCCTATGAAGCGATAGATCAATAGTTCGACTTTGAAACCCCCAAAAAGTTGAGGGGGCGGGGTAAAAATGTACATTCACAGGTTTACTTTGTCAATATGTCAAGTAAAGAACATAGATACCAAAGTTTCCGAGGTTCCCGGAAACATTTCGGAACAGGTTGAAAGTTGACATGTCTGCCCGCTCACTCAGATACTATGGCGTGTGCATGACAAGGAATATTGATGTTAACCTCATCTTTAGCCCAAAGCGACTACACCCTGTAGAGGCAGGCGAGTATTAGCGTCGTCATCTTGTGTATACCCTACTCGCGACCCCTTCTCTCCCTTTCGACCCCCTCGCCCCCCGCCAGACCCCCGGCCCCCAAAGCTACAGCGTACCTATCCCCTCCAGATCGTGGGGGGCCTTTTGAACAGGCTTTGAGCGGACTTCTCAACGATGACTGTACTCCGAGTGAGGGAACAGGACGACAGCGAGAATTCATACCGACATGGGCCGGGTGGCGGGCTAGGGGGAGAGAAAGCGATGGCAACAGCGAAGGGATGATGTTGATAATCATCATCATCGTTGAGGTATTGACAAATTTGTTTGCGAAATTGATGAGCCGCAAGTTAAGCTACATCGGCGGAGTTTCCTCCGAATCCTTTCAGGCTGATCGCTCGTTTCCGTTAAGGCGACTTCGAGTTGGATTCGCTGAATGTACTCACAGCGTCCAAGTAGACTCGGCATCATCTTTTCAGACCCGCCATTACGCTACATAAACAATCACAGGTGGGCACAGTTGGATTTCGAATAGTCATCGTCGTTTCAGAAACTCCACTGTTCCTCGGCTGGTCACTTCTCAGTTTTTTATTGCGAGTAAACAAAAACAGGTGTCGACTATATTAGTCGTTGAGATCGTCCGAGTGATTTATTCGCGCACTTTGAGAGATTTTCACTCTGAAACTGTTCAAGTGCTCGTTGGATTTTCTCCTGTTCTGTCCTCTGTCCACTTACCTACGCCCCCGCTCGCTCGGAGACCGATCCCGCTGAAAAACTACTTTAATCGCCACTTGAACTCGGAATCGTAGCGGAAACATTCGAGGGTCGACACGTATGCCGGTAGCCATTTGACACACGATTTCGAAAGAGCACAGCGAGCGAGCGAGCATTCGTGGGTTGCTTCGGTCGATTCGCGTTATCGATTTGGATTCTGATCGGTGGATGTAGAGTTTGGTTTCGAGAGGAAAGGTTACGATCTTTATCAGGAGGATTTCGTTGACCTTTTTCCCATTTGTTTGAGTTCAGATAGCACGAGATCGTTTCCGCGCATGATTACACCTGGCGTTTAACATTTCGAAGGGCTGTCGGAGCGATGCTGGAGAGGATGATGGTTTTGATAAATTGTTCGTTAGATACGTCAATGATCAGACCGCTTTGATTGATGAGCTTTTTCGAACGGAATGCATCGAGTGAGATCGACGTTGAACAAGCCAGAACCAACTACATAGTACGTTCCGAGAGTTTCCCGTCAATTTCTCCATGAAACAGTTATTTGCCGCCCCAGGGTCCAGTTAAGGCCAAAAGCCCCATCAGAAATCTTTTCCGTCACCTCTCTTCTTTGCAATTCTATCTTTGCTGAGCTCGAGCCCGGCTGCTTCAACAGGTCTCGAGCAACCATAGCTTCAGCGAAACAGTTGACGTTCTTCTTCAAAAGAAATCAAATTGGATACTTCGACACTCGTCTTCCGATCATCAACAAAGAGTTTTCGTCCATGTCGGAGGTCCGAGCAGAGATTTCCGAACTCGGACGAAGCCGCTTGAGACGATTCTGATGATCGCCCATCATGATGTGCTAATGAGCGGACCTCTAATAAGAGAAGCGAAGTCCGTTTGAGGTTCTCGCACATGATCGAACAGGTTTCGTCTTCGCTTTCTCGGCTAGCTCGTGAAGTACCGTTCCTCGATTCGTGATGAAACACGTTCCGCTTACGGCTTCTCGCCCCCGTGCAGTCCGCCGCGCTTCGCCCCTTCGCGAAGTGACTCACCCCCGCTAGCCGTCGACCCCCCGACCGCTTTCGTTCGAAACGCGCCCGGTTCGGACATGCTAGGGCACGAGATCAAGTGAAATCAGATGAGAACAAGGAAGCGGGCCATCTGTTCGAAGCTGGGATACAATGACGCCAAGAGAGGTTTTGAGGCCACGAGCCGCATGTTGAGCAGAATCAGGTGGCGATGTCTTAGAGTCGAAAAGAAACCTGTCGCCGGGTGATTCTGCAAGTTTTGCGCTGTCGTGAGAACAACCCGGCTCCATCCAGACAGTTTTGGGCAGAATCGTACAAGATCCGCGGTGGATACGTGAGAAAGTTTTCTAGCGATGCAAACACAGATGGACGCAACGCCCAGCTGTGATTCTCGAAGTGCGGAAGGGTTGGCGAACAATATAGACATCAGCGATGATCGCGCGCGCGTTGTTCATTAACTGGGTAGACCAAAACTCCCAGGAGTGTGAAGGTGATCTATGCTTGTAATGGTTTGTACACAAACCCACAAAGGCATGCACCAGAACACGCTCATCATTCTTTATTAAGCACGAGTAGAAAACAAACACATCAGCGAACACACATACCTACGAGAATACAGTACATACATACATACATACATACAAACGAATAAACAAACGACTGATCAGCGAAGCACGAATTCGCGGAGCAGCGATGTGGAGATGCAATATTCATAAGTGTCCACTGGGGTCACTTCGCAAATCAAGATGGATATGGACGATGATCGGCGATGCCATGTCGTCTAGGATGCGATGCCGATAGCGAGAACAAGTGCCCAAGTTTTCATGACCGCTCTCCGAACGAAGCGTTTTCGTTAGTTTGGAATTTCCTCCGACAACGGGAAACTCGTCATCTCATGAGGAATGCTGATGTCGATTTTCGTGAGACTCTGAGAAATGGGAACGGATTTCGGTTTTGGCTCGCTGGGTCGGCGCCCGTGATCGATCGAACTCCTGAAGAGCTCAAATCCTCATTCGGATCGACGGATAGGACTCAAGATGGTGGATACAAGATTCAGAAGGAAATATGTGGTTCGGGAAACTTCAAATACCATCAATTATTCGAATCAAATCCCCTCACGCCTTGAGCCACACCCTCCGTTTAGCATAGAGACGTGAGCGAGTGACCACAGGGCTCTCGGTGTGAGTTCGTTTGCCTGACTCGGTGGATCCGCTTGTCTGTGCTGCAAAGAAGAATCTATGAGACGACCGTGCATCCAATCAGGCATGCAGTGAGCAAGCGACCAGCGTCCCCCGTTCGTCTGCCATCGAATCCTCTCACTACGTCTCCAAGCGAGTCATCTAGGCGTTTGGTCGCCAGGCTGAGATTTACAGGATGACTTCATTCAGATGCCTGCCGGATGAACGGACGAGAAAGAGCCGCGAACGATTTCCACCGCAGCACGAAGACAATCGGGCACACCATTAACACTCTTAACGAGATTGCTTCACCGGTCTCATTGGCTAAAGGGACTCGCCGAGCAACTTGCATCCCTTCTCCGCGAAGAAGAGGGAAATGACGATGCTCTGCTCGAACTTCTTGCCAAACAACTCAGAGACACAGCTGCGCGACACCAACAGCTTCTCAGGGCTCAGGGGCCCGGACGACTTCTCGATCCGGACTGGGGTTTGGTGTTCGCCGATTGATGTCAATGTTGGTCTGTTCGAGTTTTATCTGCGGACAGATGTGCAAGAGGTGAGTGCTCCGAGCAATCTGAACAACGAACGAAATTTCCCATATCTCGGCGTATATTAATCAGTTCTAACCAAACCTGTCAGCAGTTGGCTAACGAGGCTATATGCAAATAGTTCGCAAACACCGTGGACAGTCACACTTTCGGGGCAATCGCCGGTAGCGGGGGGAGGGGGCTGTCACAGGAGGTAAGAATGCACGGGGCCGGGGAGAATCGAAGTAAAACGAGGGACGGCGCGGCGCTCGAAGTGAGCCGACGACGACGAGTCAGTCGGAGAGCGGGGCAGCACGCCAAAGGGGCGGAATTATGTAAATGCCGATACGAGATAAACCCTGAGTAAATAGAGGACAGCCCTGATGAAGATGCTTTAATTGAGTTCGTTTCGCCCGCGGGCCTGAGATAACCAACCACAGATTTATGTCATCCGAACTCAGTCCAGATGCGCGTCCTCGCCGCCGCTGCCACCGAATTTTAAAGCCTTATGCATAATTAAGACAGCGCTGTAGCTTCTTCCTGTCATACTTTAACTTGTCTTGTCTCTGCCCGTCCGTAATTGCATTAGAGGCTCACTTAGGATCACCGAGGGACGGACCGATCGTCAACCGCGCGCCGAGACACAACTCAGGATCAGGACATCTTTCAGGAGAACTCATACTTGCGCTAAACGCTTTCGAGCATCTGATGTCTTAAAAGCAATTTACACTGTTCCCGGAATCCCGCCGTTCTGCGGAGTCAACAACATGCGTGATTCGTTCCGGAAACTCTACGTTTCGCGAAAGTGGAGAGAGTCGGAAAGGGAAAGAACAGCGGGGCGGCGTCGGCGGGATTTTCAAAAATTCCGCCGTTTTCCGTTGGAAGTTCTCGGGACGAAGCGCGCCACGAACGATGAAGCGCAAATGGCATTGAGGGTTTAGTCTAAACGGCTCTCGCTCTTTTTGTAGTGGTTATCTCTACCAACTCGCGAGCTCTCGGTCGGCACCGATTACGGATATTGTTCGTGGAAGTCGAACAACTTTCGGCGGAATCTCGGTGAGGCGTCGATTGTCTTTCGCCCACCTGAGGCTCATTTTTCGTTTCAGAGCCGCTTATCTCGTGGGCGTTATCACCGAGGCTTAACTCACCCTGCATCTTAGGTAAATGAGAGCGACTTGTGCGAAATCAACAGCTCGTCGACTCGACGCGGGAATCCCCCTCGAACTCCGAGCAGAGTTTTCGGATCATTTTCGCGGAGAACCTGGAGTCCGAGTGAATGAACTGGACCGGAGCCACAAGTGTCTGAATGGCACCGAGGCTTGGTAGTTATTCCGTGCGATTAAACGACCGGGTTGCGTTCGTCTTGGAGGAATCCATTGTGCACTATTGGGAAGCCAATGACTGTGAAATGATCTTCCCTAGCTCTAATCCGGAGCTGTAAACGAATATAAAAGGCTTCATCCTAACTCAAGATCCGTGATCTGAATTACGACCCGGCCCTAGTGATAAAGTTGTTCAGGCGAAACCTCGGCGGCCCATACTCGCTTGAGTTATACCAGAACGCACGGAATTACGTCGAGGTGCGATTGTCGAGTGTCGCCTGCCATAGATCGTTTCAACGAATGGATTCTGGGCTCCGTTCGCGCAGATGTGAGGGTTCAGGTGCCATTGAGGTTCACCGGCAACAACGACAACCATCGTAAGAGCAACGACGACGACGACCACCGCACAACGTTAACGACAAGAATGTGCGAGGTACTTGTTCTCGCTCAACCCGTGGCGTACACTACACGAGCTGTGATGAACATCTGGCTCGCCCGAAGCTTCACAACTCTATGAATCTTTTTGTTTCACGGACGGTACCGGTTCCGCTGTCCGCACCGAGAGCTCCGGTGCTGAGAACGGAGTGGGATTCCTATTGGGAGCGAAATTAATGGCGACCACTCGCTGGAAATCTTCTTCCTGACCGAAAACCGGCATCATTTTTGAAAATATCTCGTTTTGGTGCGATGGGAGCTCAATTCCCACCCGGAAGAAGAACGGTTGAGTTCATCGTGCGTCCGCTAAATCGAGTAATTGTTTATGAACTCAAAAGCTGCGCAGCACGGTTTATGTTCACGGAATCGATCCTGCGGCGGACTTTTCACGGTATGAAACGTTGCTCGAGTGATGAATGGAGTTCTGTGGATCAAACTGTAGATCCGGTCATTAAAGCGAGCCGTAGGCCTCAATTAAACGCGCCAAAATTCGAGGATGTAGAATTGATCCCAAATCCAGTACCAAAGGCTAAAACCATGCAGCGTGACATCCTAGATGCAGTAGGCAATTACGGCAGGGTTTAATACCGATATGCGGAAGGCGCACGCTACGTTTCTCATTACGAGAAGTGGGTCGACGCGACGTAGTCGTTCCGATCATGTCGAGCCTCGAATCCTCGCTTCGTCGCAGGATCCACGCTGTGTCCTGCAATCAGCGAGTCCTTAAATCAGCCAGGAGTCGCTTCGTTCGTTCGTCCAGGAGTTGGAATATCCCAAAGTTGAACTTCTATCCTCCGTGTAAGTCGGCGGCGGCGGCGGCGGCGGCAAGAAGACCGGAAATGGTCAGTGAACGCCGATCGTAAATTATCCCGGGTGCCTGCACTCCTGCCTCCTGCCTCTCAGAGCCGAGTTGTACTGACAGTCCTCTCGTCAGGACGTGGTCAACCAAAGGGTTGTGGACTCGGCACGCGACCACAGGCCTTCTAAATAGGACATAAGTTGCTCATCGCGGTCTCGACAGCAGCAACAGCAGACAATGAGCTGACATTTATTGGCCCAGATTCGAGTCAATGATGAGCCTGAGAGAGCGACGATGTCCAGCATTGATTCGTGCTGGTTTTCAGTCAGCACTTGGAGACTTTAAAGCTGTCACCACAGTAGCTCAAGGCTGCGCCACGAACCGAGCATTCCCAGAACCAATCGAGAATACAAGCGTTCCGACCAAGCAATCCCTCCTAAAGCAAATACAAGCGGCAGTGTACCAGCGCAGGCGCCACCTACAACACATCGTTGGCACAGTCGAACACTTTCCCAAAATCGTAAACTTCTATTCGCGACGGGTAATTGGCACTTAGGCTCTCAGCTGGGAGAGTTTCAAATCCCTCTCCCACAGAAAAGATTTAGGACTGGGATTTCGATATGCACCGCTGGTGACGTCGTTACACGGCGATTCCCGTCATGTACGCTCATGTTGCTGGCTGGTTTCGGATCACCGCCCTGCTTACGATACTCCTCGACTACCAAGAAACATTCAACCAACCGACCGATCGACCAAGTGACTGACTGGCAAATCATAGCTTCCGATACTTAACGACTCAAACCTCGGCTCACAGCTCGTGGGAATCAGATCAATACACAGAGGTACTTTTGTACTTTCGCCGCCGCTGGTGCTAACGACCATCGACCGAGGAGGATCTCGATTTCAGTTACGTCACTTTCTTGGTCATCACAAACTTCCAAGGGAAACGCAAAGGGAGAAATGTTGTGAACGGAATTCCTCGAAACGTTTTGGGGTGAAACGATCGAGACATAACGAATTCGGTGATTGATTTGATACAAGTGTTGTCAAGTTCACGATATCGAACATCTCCAGAGAGCGATGTCAGTGTAATGGTGTGTTCGTCACCGAAAACAGGCCCAGAGAGCGTAGAAGTCACTGATCTGAGGGGCGTTCATTAGCCAATAACAGATGCATGCAAAGGACAAGGGTGCATTGGTTGGCTGGTTGGTTATATGTAGCTTGTCTCAGAAGACATCACCGTACACAGTGAGGAGGGCGACTTTCATTGCTATATCGTCCTGCTGTAAATGAATCGAGGGAGTGTAATACGACGAGTTCCGGTGGGCAAGGCTTCAATAGGGCACTCCGTCCTCGGTCCTTTCGTCGTCGTAGGCTCGGTCCCCCTCCGAAAGACGGTGAGCATTTACTGCACCCGGACTGACAGCCGTTTCCCACTTGAAGTTCTGACGAGGTGCATTTGGACTTCCGAGACGGTGGAGCAACAACGATCGGATCTCGGGAACGTCCTTCTCCTTCGAGTTTCCACCAAAAAAATGAACAAATCGATTTCGATCGAAGATCATTCCTCCGAACGGCTGTCACCGATCTGCATTTTGAGCACGAAAGACAAAACCTGAGCGTCCCGTGACCCTGTCTCAAACAGGGATCGGGTTCACTTGTAAAGAAAAATAAGTCCATTAAGAGCGAGCAATGCTAACAGTACGGAGCGGGAAGATTGAGCGACACACTTCCGAATGCCCTCGGTGAGTGCAGAGACCAATTGTCGTCCCGATGTCATTTTTTACCGGAACTCTTTTGCGTCGCCGCCGAGGTTCTACTCCGCTTGCAGAGACGCAAAGAGAAAAGAGAAGAACTCGAAACTCGGTTTCCGACCGCCGAGAATCAAAAGCAAGGTGGAGAGATTGTCATTCTGTCGCGGCGGGCGATTCGTAAGTTTGCGTCGTCGAGGGCCGTTGGTTGACCCGCATCCATTGTTCGCGATATTCGTCAACAAACAAGGTCCCCAACTCGACATTTCCGCCGACTGCTGTTTGTTTATCATTCCCTCAGCATTTTTCCGCTTTATTAGAGGACAGCATAATCCCTCCCGCCCGCCCGCTTGAAGAGTCGTCGGTCCCCATTTGTCAGTGGCTGAACTTGCCTATTGTTCTGATTCCACGAGCCATTCTCTCAGACCCCCCCCCTCCCCCTCCCGAGCAACTAACCTTTCCTCAGTCTCCCTCGTGGCCCCGGCGACCACTCCGATACTCGAGGAACGAAACAAAGACCCACTACAAATTGCTGTATGCCTACCTGAAGGCTTGATTAACGAGTTGCAGCAATGCAGAAAGCCTGTTACCGAACTCTTCTGTTTACTGGTGGAAATTTATGATGCTATTTGTTCTCTTTTGTTGGTTACGATTTCGGCCGAGGGTCACTTAACGGATCCTCTCCCGATGATTCGATTGGTTTGCCTCATTTCATCTCTGTTTCCGCACATCTTCGACACTCGAACACCTGGATGACGAGTTGGCGAGTCGAGTGACTCTCGTTTCGAGGTGTCATCGAAGCGTTCCCCTTACTGTGGACAGAGACCAATCTCGACGGACACCATGAGACAATTGAAAAAGGAGATTGGAGCTTTTTTAGCTTCGGGGCATCTAACGAACATAATTAGAGGTGACGAAGAACGAACGGACAGTTGGTCGCTCCAACTCCCCGCTCCTCATATGAGGTGATGAGCTTCTGTCCTTCTGTCGCGAGAAGAGGGCAGGCTGCGCAGGAAGACAAAATGAAAGTCTTCGCGATTCTCGTGTCTTGATCCAATGCTGAGCTTCGTTGACCGGTGATACATCATGGGACTAGTTCGCTTCTATGTCGACGACGACGACAAGGAAGTTGTCGAACTTTCGTGAGGGACCATTGAACACCGATTGTGCATAGCGTTTTCAGGAAGTGCGACAAACACGCCGCTGACGAAGAATGTTCATCGAGCGTGACCACACGCGGGCTTCCAGCTCCTCCTCCTCCTGCTCCTGCTCCGAGGACGACGGTACATTCTCCTGCTCCTGGCTGACCTCGTCGGGATGCCCCTGCGGAAGATTCGAATCGAGGAGAGGTTTCAGCTCTGAGTTGAAAGGGTTCCGGCACCTCCGGGTTCGTGAGATCTAATTTCCTCGGCGTCGTTCCTGTTTGGAAAAAAATGCTGGAGGTGCAACTTGACGACAGCTGAGTTTGTCGACTCCGCTCGGGAGGTTTAGGCGAGCTCGACGAAGCGCATTTCCGACAGGTTTTGAGCGGGTTCCAGATTAGAAAGGGGAATCTTGAGACAAAGACTTTCCTGACGACGACGACGACGACTTACATGACAAGCATTGTGAAGCTCCGACAATACTTTGGACGAATCCGTCCGTGAGTCTCAGACGCGCTGTTACCGGATTATAGAGACCGCCGTGGGCAATTGAAAGTCGATCGCTCCGAAAGGGAGCGATCTATTGTGCTGGGAGTCGGGAACGACTCCATTGTTGGCCTCGGCCTCCTTCCGATGAACTCCGTTCCTTCCTCGAGCCGTCTGCCGATGATGTCGGACGGTTAAACCCGGAAAGTGAAGCAGTGGTCGAGTGGTTAGAGGAAATCACGGAACCAGATCAGTTCGTCGTCGAAAGGGAACGCACCCAGACAGACGGTTGTTGCGAAACCCTTTCAAAAGTAAAGTGAGTGAACACAAACTGTCGGCGCAAAGGAGATGCTTGAGATTGTTTGGACAGATGGGTAGAGCTCCACGAGTCATATCAGCGAGTCCGCACAAACGCGTTCACAGTTGTAAATCAAGCGAGAAGATTCGTAGTCGAAACAGCGCTGTTTTCTAATCTCATTCGAAGTGCGCAGTAATCCTCTTGACGCGTGTGAACATCTTCGCCGCCATTTTTGTTTCATGTTTAATTAAACATTGCATTCGCTCTCAAACTCTTGCGATTCAACGTCCCTCAAGATCGAGGGCTGCGTCTCATCGTCAGGTCGGCTCGTCGGCAACAAGATTTCTCCATTTGAAGAACGTCGTCACTCGATGGAAGCATCATCGAGAAACTGGAACTGAGCGTTGCCTTTACTGTGCTAGTTCTATGTATGCTCGAGGGGACTCTCGCGGTCTCCGAATAGTCTGCTCTTCTTCCGAAAATGTCGAGAAGAGGACCAGATGCAAGTGCAAGGGATGAGACGTCAAATTATACGAAACTGGGGTTTCCCGTCGAGATATTTTTTCTCGCGAAACGGCTCCTGATTTTTATGAAATCAAGCTGAACCCGAACTGCATTCAATATCTTCTTCGAGCTATGTATGTCGGAGAGTTGAAAGTTCTGGACGCTTCGCCTGAGCTGTCGACTTTTTTCCACTTTTTTCATCCCAGCACCTAAGAGTTCGTCCAAAAAACGCTGATCACCGTGCCGTAGCGTTTCTCTAGACCAAGTCCCATGAAGGAACACAAGCGAGTGCTCGAAGCGCGGTCATTTAGCTCAGGTCTTCATTGAGGAAAGTTTTGTCGAACTTGGCAAAAAAGAGTTGTTCCATTTAATTTACGACATCCGAATTTACGACTTTCGAGCGAGAAGAATCCGATCGAGATCATCTATTCTCAGCATCGGCGGCTGATATCGTAAAACGATTGGACTCGTTGAGTGGAATCGCGTCCTAAATCTCAGATCAGAAAAAAGAAAAAAAAAAGTGAAAACCACGGCGGCATTGTGCGTCGACAAATCTTATCGAGCTCTAATCCAGTCCAGTTCATTCAGCTGCTGTTGTGTTGATTCAACCCATTAGGCTTCTCTCCGCAAGGCCATCGCTCGCTTCGGGCAAGTTGCGAGCGCTCGCTGCCTAGGGCCATATCTGGTCATATCTCCAGATTAACTTCTCCACACGCGCCGCGATTCTATCTCTTGAAATATGTCATTCCCATCGGGTCCGTCTTCACCGCAGTGGCTTTTGGTTCTTAGGCTTATTTATAAAGGATTTTAAAACAGGGTTATCGCTTGCACAGAGATAGCGGGACAAATATGCCGCTGTCCCACACGTTCCCTCGCCCATCCCCCCTAATAAAAGGATTGAACAAAATTCTTATCTGTGGGAACTCCTCGATGGTAATCCTTTCGAGGACGATGGCCTGACGTCCTGGAAAAACACTACAACTCGATCCAAACGAAAGTACTTCACTTTCTGCCACGGGTTCTCACATATCTAATGAGAAACAAATCTGGCGCGCCTCTTTCCACTCCGCTAATTTAGAGTGCAGGAATTCGTACTTGCAAGGAAGGTGTCGGGGGGAAGGAGGGGGTATATGAAAAATGGGGGAGGGGATTGAAAAATGGGGGAGGGGGCGGTGGGCTTGTGTCGCTCCGGATGTGTTTGCGAGCGGGAAAATTTCAAACTTTTGATGATTGATTGGAGCGGAGATGAATCGATGCATGTACATACATACGTGCATGTAAATGCAAAGTCGAAGTGCGATCGAGTCGTATCGCAGGAGTGGGAGGACTAGAAATTGGGGAGGGGAGGGGAGGGGGCGAGAAATCGGCTAAATAGATGACGATGATTTTTATCGACGAGTGTTTATGCAAAATAGGTTCTCACGTTACACGAGGAATCGAATCGGCTCGATTCCCATTGTGACATCGTGTCCCTTGCTGCTCCCTTGGATCGCTCTTGTTCTCTTATCTCGGATGTTTGTTCGTGTGTGTTTTTGTTTTTTTGTTGTATCCGGAGCAATTTGTTAGCACTGACACTCTATGAGTTACTCGAGAGCGACTTGGGTGCGCGAGACTCCACATCGAGGGTAGTGATGTCTGATTGACTTTGTTGCATTGCATGACGTGCGCCAACAACCCAAAAACGAACTCCCCTCCATTTTCTTTCCCAGACGCTCCATCGGAAGAATTCGACGTTTCTCCGGCGAAAAAAGTTGAACAAAAACGATTCAAAATCCACGCGCAAACAAATGAAGTCGAAAAGCAGCATTTTCAACTCGTCACCGAGCTCGTTGCGCGGAGCAGAAGTCGGCACTACGTGTCCGAGGATCGTTGCGCGAAAGTCACACGACCTCGTGTCAAGTGGCGGCCGCTAGGTCAAATCGCAGACGAAAGCAACAACAGAAACGCGATCCCGAGTCGGCATTGCTGGGTTTCGGAGAAGAAAACACGCTTACAAAAAGTTGCATCTCGCATCCGAGCGAGGCAATTTGTCAAAGCGACAGTTTCTCTCTGTCGCCCATGAGTCAATCGCCCCCAGCAGAATCTCTTCTCTTCCAGTCCTCACTCGTTCTCTCCTCTTTTCGGTCCCATATTTGAGCGAATTCCCAAAAGAACCAAACAATTTCTCTCTCGAACACTCGAAAACCTGCGGTTTGTTTGCCAATTTGCGACGAGAGTTTCTCTGAGCGCCTTCAGCGATCTCGAACATTGATTCGCCTCCGATCCACTCAACGAACGGCATTTCATCCGATTTTCGGCGTTCTGGCCACGAGAATCGAGAAGAAAACAAGCGAACAGGACCGACTGCGGCCGTTTGGTTTCCCTGAGCAGAGATTGCTGGAAGACGCGGCCGAGAATCATTACGGAGCGTGGCGTGGGAGGATTCGGAACGGAATCGGAGTCTCTGTTTTGCTCGTTACAATCATCAGTTATCCCCCGGGGTGTAATGGACAGGTTAAGAAGGCCTTTTTCGAAACAGCTCCACCGGCAACAGCGTCAGCAACAGAAAGCGTCAAGCACTTATGTAGTTGGTCTCGAACGAGCAACAGCCTCGCGGTAGACAAAGAACACTGAAACAAGCAAGCGCAGCAACAACCATTAGCTCTCGAAATGTCCGAAGCAAAAACCCGTTGTTGCCATAAATCAAGTAAAGTACTCTTCATTCATCCATTCGACCGTTCGTCCGCTCGCGACTCCATTCATCGTAAGAGAGCAAGGTCCTGCTGCACCTCATCATCACGCTGTAGCCAACCCGCTAACCGAGCGGCTCCGGTACTCGCGTTTAACCAGTCGCGCAACCAGCTTCTCCCTCGCTCTCTCTCTCTCTTTCGATGGTGACAATGCAAGAATAAAAAGAAGAAGAGAGACTGCGCCTAATAGTTATGGCGCGAACTCGTCATAATGATCTTTGCTTTGTTCGTTTCGCAAAAAAAAACTCGACCACGTGGCCGCGTCAAAGAGTTTGGGACCTAAAAGAAGACATTATTGTTGTCATATATGTATGTATATGACGACGAGATTAATGACTCTTTAACAACCCTACCCTCGTGTCTTGCTATTTTTGGACTTTCCCCCCTCCCCCACTCCCCCAATCGACCCCATTTTCTGGTCGATAGTCAATCCACACATGTTGGCCTGGAGTGGAGCTCGCGATCTCCTGGTTATGGTTCTCCTGACTGACGCAACTCCTCGGACTCGTATTTCGTGGCGGCACCAGCTGTTGAGTCGATGGATGTTGCAATCTAAACTAATAGATCTCACATCGAAGTATTGATTAGCTCTCGCCCGCACCTGAAAGGGTTGCTTGCACGTCGGTTCGGCGGTCGCTCGAGGCGAGACAAGAGAGCTAAATAGCGCTCTAAATTAGGTGATAAATAGCGCGACAAATAGTTTTCGACAACAACATCCCGCGACAGTTTCTCTTCCGATCGCTCGCTAGCTCGCTCGCTCGATTTCCTCGACATTGTGCAACTAACTCGAGAACGAGAAGCAGAAGTTTTTGCACTCATAAACGAATTGCGCCCGGGGTTGATGATACAAGAGGCAAAAATTCAGCTGCGTGACACCATTCGTACACCGGGTGTGTATTTGTTTGTTCGTAGATGTGAGATGGGTTAGCGTGAAAATGGACCCCAATTTGGAAGCGGGCCCTAAAAACCGAGATAATAGAACCTCAAAGGAGATCTCCCCGCACGAAATTTGTTGGATTTGAGTCTCGGTCGATGCACTTCAGCAAATACATACATACACACTCATCAACAATCTCTCCTAAACAATGCTCCTGCCCAATTACATGAATTTGAGGGAGTGGATTGTTCTGGGAAATCGAGGATTCCATCTCCCTCGTCTGATTCGGGAAAGAAATATCCAAACCAAATGTGCTTTCAGGTGGTTACAGACACTCTTGTGCAAGTGCACATCAACTTTCGGTGAGCTCAGGACCGGGACGTCGCACTTCCAAAATTTCCAACTCTCGAAAAGTGGGAAAGATCGCTGTTTGTTCGGATGAGCTTTTTCGAGTCCTGCAACCTTTCCTCGCAGGCTGCGGAGGACGGAAATGAATGGACGAAAATAATTAGTCTGGAGAGAGGGTTAAGAGAAATGATTAACAGGATGTGGTGCACACAACAGAAACACTCACCCGGTGAGACCAGTCGGGAGCTTGTAGCGTACTCGTGCGAGCTATATCTCATAACCAGCTCCTCACCGAGCCGACTGTGTGTGAATGCGAGCGAAAATCATCCGGCTGTTTGTTCGTTCGTTCGTTCGTTCCTTTTGTTGATCTTCATTTTTCATTGGTTTCGTTCCAAGCTGCTAGCGCGAGAATCTTCTCCGAACGTAACCGACGCGGTGTTCCGTTTTCTCCAAAGTTGGGTTGACATTTGCTTCGCCTTCTTGGTTGACGAATAAAAACGAGCGATTTCAAGATTGAACACTGTCACACAGAGAGACGAAGTGAGGGATTTGTGGTGGCGTAGAAAATCAAAGTTATGCCCTTGGTTTAGCAGCGGCTGAACGAACGAGCGAGCGACCAAGGGAGGGAACGATGTCGAGCCAAGAAAAGATAAGTTTAATTTGCATTGGAGAGAACAGAGCCAAGTTTCATATCTTGACTACGAACGAAGGGTTAGAGAGCAAAGGCTTCGAGACTCGATGAATTTTAAACAGGAGGACCGAACAGGATTCACGACCGAAAGGAGCACCGAGAGGAACAAGGAGAAAGCCACCAGTATGCTTCGATAGGAAGCCGCTCGAGAGGCAATTGGTTGTCTGCTCCTTGATGGAACATGGGCGTGGTTTGAGATTTGTCGAACACCGAGGAAAGAAGGCTTGCGAGGAAGCAGAATTACTCGCACCAATGGCCAGCCATCAAACCAAAAGAGAAACCAGCGCCCCGAACTTGGGCGAAATTTCAAAAGGAAATTCGTCGAGTCCGGTCGGCTGCTGCTGCCGCCGCCGCCGCCGCAGCTTCGTAATCGGGTTGTGGCTTCATTCCGATTTAGGTCTCACGATTGAGATGTTATCAAAGATTTTCGAAATCAGGGAAAATTCGTATGCAAATACAGGTCTCAAAGGAGAATTCCATGACCGCCGGTCCCGTGGGGTTTGTCGTCAATTTCCACGATATCTAGGTTCTACAATTGAGTACACAGTTTTCAACACCATCCTCAGACATTCCATCTCTCATCTGAGCAGGGCTACGTCAGTGCATTCCGATCGATGGAAATACACTTATGTCGAACACTTGGCAACATGCTCGCCCTTTTTGCCGATTTCGACTTCCATGTTAAGTTTCTTCGGCGGCGATTCTCAGGCTCTGCCAAGGGTTGCTGATGAACGAACTGTTTTCGTTCGATTTTTCATGGCTCCGACGAAAGTGACCAATGTCCACTTTCTCTCGAATTTGTCTCACTGTTCGATGTGTATTTATGTGACTGTCACGGGGAGTGTGTGTCTATCCCACATTAATAAAAAGGAGAAAAGCGAGAGTGGTAAACCGCGCAGGGCTAACAAAATGACTTGGCTCGATGGGTAGGGGGGATTCACCACATTTTGTCAATGGCACCAGCAGCATTGACGGCTAATATATCTCTCGTCAGGGCACTCCTCTATCGCGATTAAATTTCAGAGACCACTGGTCAGCGGGTCTATTGGTTAGAGGTCGTTCGATCCGAGTCCATTGCCGGTGAGAAAAAATCGAAGGCGACGACCCACTGACCGCGGACGAACGGATCGGGAACCTAGCTCGGGTTACTTTACACACGTGATACGCTGCTTCCATGATTCAGGCTAATATTTGCTGCCGAGGAAACCGCCATTCGATGACAGCGGCGAGAGAATCTTTATTTCCACCACAACCACGCCTTGTCGGCTGCTTCACTGTTTCATTTGGACCGAATCCATTCTCTATCCTGATGTTGAAATGCAACAAATACTTGAGCAACTGAAAGCCTAGATTTCCGGTGATTAATTGATGGAAATTCATGGAGAAAAAGTTACGTCATAAGGCTATCGTGGCGGCCGCCGTACCTTCGCTGATTCAAGGATTCTTCTGAACGGAATCAATGCTCCGTAATGAGCAAGCAAGCTCCATGAAAGCCTTTGGGGAAACGAATACCTATCACCACTGGCAGCTATACACTTCAGTGCATGCATTCATGTCGTGACATCGTGCACCTGTTGCTTACTGCTCTCGTGCATCCTTTCTAAGTTCACTATCGATCGACTGGAAAACACGTTTTTCTGATACCTTTGTCGCATTGGGGAACGATTGTCTTCGGATCTTCAAAGCGCATGCGTGATAATTAGAGCTTGGAAGTTTAGGCATGATTCATTTATTACCCTCCATCAATCCATGGATAAATTATCCGGAGGTCGATCATTCGATGATATTCGCTCAACAATGTCGTGGGCTGGAAAAATCAGGCACTATTTCACTAAATATCCATCAATTCATATTGATTGATGGAGGTTCAAAAATGATTTATGTCTGAACTTCCAAGCTCCAGTGATAATGAGAGCTTGGGAATTCAGAAATCAATCATCATTCACACTCCATCCATCACCGTTAACAGATTGATTGATTGATTGATGAATGATACTTGGATTCCCCGATAACAGCATCCACTGGGCATGCTCATCGATTCCCAATCCATCCTTACATTGATGAATTGACGGACAATGATTTATGATTAATAATAATAGATAGATAGAGCTTGGGAGTTCGGGCATTATTCATCAATCACCCTCTATCAATCAATGGATAAATCGATTGATGATATTTGCCCAACAAAGTTGTGGGCTGGAACAATCAGGCACTATTTGATCAAATATCCATCAATTCATATTGATTGATGGAAGTCCAAGAATAATTAATTAATGACGGGCATCGGTAGTGACATTTTCCAAGACACTAATCGTTGAACACAACAAGAGATTGGCTGGTTCCTCTCTGAGATTACAAGTTGACAACTTCGACTCCGAGCCCCGCAGATTTTGAAATGCAAATGAATCTAACAAACATAAGATATCGCGGAAAGAGCGATGCCTTGTAAGAGATTTCAGAAGTGAGGGTCGAGATTCTCTGTTCGAACTCCAGTTCATCATGGATCCCTGATATCCCGGCGGCTCTGATCTTCCACAACACAAGAATCAGGCATCTCGAAGCTCCAGGTGATCGAGTATCGCCTGGCAGTGATACCTACCCTGATCGCACAACACCATGTTAACTACTGTGTGGGCCAGTGTAAGGTGTCATGTCATGCACAAGCTCGAATCGGGAACAGCAGTTCAGCATGAGTTTATTGAATCGGTCGCCATTCGTCACGCTGGACGATCAAGAGCGAATTGTCAGCCGCTGGTCAGCGAGGTCGTGTGACCAGAGCTTGTGAGATACGCTGCGTCCCTTTCGTCGACACATCGGCCTGTCCGTCGTCGTCGTCGTCTTCTTCTTCTCCGCGCGGATCGCCGATAGTGCAAATGTCTGGGTCTCGTGTTTTATTGTGGCCGCTCGCCACCATTTGGCTGGAGGATCTCGTGCGACCAAAGACGGTCGACCATATTGAACGAAAAAAGAATCGCAATTTGCTCCTTATGTGGAAGACATAGTGCTGTCGGCGTCCCATCGTAAACCAATAAACAGATTGCAGGACTCTCCAGTCCCCTTCTTCGCTTCTTTTTGCGAAGATTTCCGAAGAAAACTTCATTTTTCAACATTCTTGCAAAACGATTGCTCCCTGTTGACCTCTGCCAGGACGACGCCTCGCTTCTCGGAAAGGAGAACAGCACGGTAAAATGAGAAAAATCCTGAAGAGTTCTTCGAAGTCGAGACGCGCGATGACAAGAGTTCCGAGGCTCGAGCGTCTAAAAGTGGTCAGATACGCTTGAATCTGAAAGCAGACGAGTTTTCGTTGAAGAAGATCTCGTTCGCTATTTGCTTTATCGTTGTGACGTGCACCAATTTGAGTTGTAATCATATTCAGGTCGCGCCCGCACAATCTAACCGTGATGGCTTCATCGTCAAGTTTAACTAGAGCCCTCATGAGCGATCCAGATACCGCAAACGACGGATGTGATCCCGAGTAACTTGTTACGCTTGTTAAACTGGTCACACACAACGCTCGTCCGAAGTGACTGAGAGATATCAGAGAGGCACAATTTTCGAGTCGGCCCGAACGCAACTGAAATGAAGATACAGTACGAGCCGCCGCTTGACATCTGTTTATCACCGCTGACAGGTTGACTATTGAGTCTTTGTTGACTGCGTGGCGCATGCATGAATGTATGTATGCGCTGCTCACTGAGCTCTTCGGAGTCGGTACGAGTGTAGCATGCGATTACTATTGCCCGCCCGCCCGCTTGCTTGCTCGAATCGGTCGTGCGAATCAACAAATAAAAAAATAGCACAACAACTACAACACACGATACAAATGTCTCTCTGTCTGGGGTGAATTGGCGATGTCGTCCCCGCTACGAAGCAAGTCGGCGCGTGAGTGAATGCGAATGCCTCGCGAGGACGTAAGACGCCTCGTGACGACAATCACATTTATTTAGATTTCTTCTCTTTTTTTCGACTCCCTTTGTTTCCTATCCAGGATCCGATTGCGACCTCAGATCGCTGTTGGCACTCGCCTGATTCTTCGTTCGTGTGCAGTGCTCGGAGCGAGTTGAGCGTGTCTTGAAAAATCACCTCTCACTTGATTCATGCGGAGGAAAAAAACAAGCTCCTGGAGTTGTTTCGTTTCGGATATCCTCTTTCTCTCTCTTTTCTCCACCAAATCATTCCGCAAAGCTGCGAAATCTCTCGATGCCATGTGCGGAGGCCGATGCTTATTCTCGTGAATTCCTCCTGATTTTTGAAATGAATCCGAACAGATTTTTGAGACAAACGACAACGAACAGCTTGTCTCTCTTAACATCAACCTCTTCGACTCCCTCTCTTGAGTTTTTATTAAGTTTCTTGAAGCCAATGTGAGAAAAGGTTGAATACAACGAACTTTCAATAGTACAAGCCGCATTCAGTGAAATGTAATGTGATGTCATTGTAATGAGCTTTAATTGTCGAGGAAAGTGAGGCAAGTTGTCACCAGGGGCACATTGGCAACACCCTCGCCGAACATCATGTGTGGTATGAATTTCCCGCGGCTATTCCCGGACCGAACCCAACGCTAAAAGTACGTTTCACTGTATCCGAGAAAGTTTGAGAATAACTTTCGCAGTTTCCGGGATGTCAACGATCTGAGACGAGAACTGGATTCGGGGCGTCTTGGCACGGCACGTAACGGCCAACCTTGGCACAACGATTTCAGCATTCAAGCATGATCGGCGTCCTCGGATTCGAGAACTTCGATCTTGCTTTCCATCCTTGATATCTTCAAAACTGAGAAAGTTCACCTCCAAAAGCTGAGTGCCCGTTAATCCTTGATCCCGGATGAACTTATCGAGCTTCACCTGTTGGTCGTGAATGTCAAACACTTCCAATCGAAATCACTTTCGAGCGCAGAAAACACAAAATTGATGAAATTCGAATTTGGCGCCATCATGCCCCCACCCTCCCCTACTCTATTTTTGATGTTGTCGAAGATCTCGATACAGCTTCCAGGAGTAAGGAAGGGGGACGAGACGTTAATGTCGCACTGAGGAGATCGCTGACATCTGGGAGAACTGTCAACACGCATCAATGAGCTTTGCTCCTGAAAACTTCAGGGAGAAATGCGGAAAGACCGTCGTCGGTTTTTCACATTAGACTGTTTCGATTTTGGCTTTGATATTCACCTAATTGTTGCAGGGCTACGACATCGATAGGCCTCTCGTGCTGGTGATCACGCTGAGCACAGTGAGTGAGTGAGTGAGTGAGTGAGTGAGTGAGTGAGTGAGTGAGCGAGCAAGCACTTTAGCAATCACAGTTGATCCACAAAATGTCGGCAGCGACCGAGCTCACCTGTGACTCCCCCTCGACCGACGATGACGCGCTAATCGCAGCCCCACGGGCCTCCTACTCCTCCTTCTCGCTATCCTCCCGTTATACTTTCTCTCTTGATTCGAAGCTAACGGTTAGGCGGCGCGGTCTGACCGAGTCGTTTAGATTCATCCGTTGTGTAGTTTCTTCCGTGTTGCCGTTGTAAGCCTAATTTATGCGTCTTGGCCCCTCCTGGCCACCTGGCAGGCCGACCGACCGAGCGAGCCACAGTCACCCAGGCAAGAAGCAGAAGTCATTGACGAATCGAGAGGCTCCGCCGTCTTCGCGGAGGAGGTGCAAAAACTCGACATACAACTAAAAGGGTTGATGGATTTGCTTTCAGGGAATCACGAACATTTTATCGCAAACAAGGAACACGATCGAACTCACTGGGGCCCTCAGATTTCGTTTTTTAGAAGAAGCCAAACACAGCTGCTTGGCTTGCCCAGAGAGCACGGCCGATACATCAATTCACGCAGCGAAGAAAACTTTGATGGAAGGCCGTTACGCCTTGCCAACAGACGATACGAAGTGGAACTGGATTTCGTTCGATCCCTGAGAGCAATCCACGCAAATCCAGGATCATCGACGCAACATGAGACCAAGTTTCATCATTTCGTGTTCGTGATTTATAGGCGGAAGCAAATCTTCCGAATTCCTTGGAACATGTTCAAAACAAACGATCGAGAGCTCTTGTTCTAGGGTTTGAACTCTGGGAGTGCAGCTTCACACACCGTGCGCGGTTGATTCTTTTTCCCAGAGCCAATTATCTAGACGATTGGAGTCTCATCTTTCCCAATAGAGTGAACGGTCGCCAATTCCCAAATGACAAACTTTTGACACGTCGCCGTGCTGTGGGGGTACAGTCTGACTGCGCGGGGCAGGGGACGAAAGAGGAGATTCGGTCGGGGGTTCCGGAGGGAAGAACAACGACAGTTTTTACTCAAGTACTCAGCACGCTGGGAGTCGAGAGGCGGCGACTTCACTACGAGGTAGGTGGTGGCCGCCGCTTCGGCGGAGTCGGCGATGATGCAATCAGAAACATATTGTTTAAACTACGACCTAGGGTGCTTTGACTGTTGCGCTAGAGTTCGCGCATCCCTCGTGAGAAAAGTTTGCAAATCACTGTCCAGACACTACTATCTCGGATTTGCCTCGCGGGAGAGAATTTCAACTTTTTCCGGAAACATCTATCTATTCTCCAGATTTCCGCTTTTGTTTTGGTGTTTGTTTACAAAGTTTTTCGTCTGCTCCGTTGAGATGCGCGGGCGCCTTTGTTGCGCGGTTCGTGAACGGGGGTTGATGAAGCACCCGTGGGGAAGTACATTTACTCTCGTGGGGTCGTGGCGCGAGTTCTCTAATGGTTTCAACACGTTCGCTCACTATGTGTGTGTGTGCCTAATATGGGAATGAATTGAAATCCGACTAAAAATGTTGCATTCACACGAGGGGCAGGCAGCTTGCTGTTTGGCTCGCTTGTGAGAATTTGATCGGAATTCGACACACCAAAGGAGTGAGAGTCCGCGCACTGACTAAGTGAGTGGTGTCCGACTCGGCGGTGTGACTTATTCTTTTTTTTTTTATTTAAATGGACGCCAATCACGCAAAGCTCGCCTCGCTCGCCGGAAGGGTGACAGATGGCCAAGCAAGGGTTCGAACAGTGTGGGAGTAAGACATTTCAAAGGATTAGCGCAACTTATGGCTCGCAATTAAACGGCGGATCTGTAAACGAGGTAAACAATCTGTCAGAACCTCCGGATTCCGAAATTGAGACGTCGTCGCATCTGTCGTATCATGATTCCGCTCCCTCCGAACTCTGGACTTCGACTAAAGAGACAGTTGCCGAACCCAGTGAGCAACTTCCGATGTGAGAATAGAATTGTCGGAGTGAAAGGATAGTTTTGATGGAGGCTCGAAAGGTTCTCCCAGGATTCTCCCAAAGTTTTCGGAACCGATTGAGTCGGGGAACCGCATTGATTAGGAAAGGATTGTGGATGGCTCTTCTCACGGCTTCGTCTTCATAAGCTTATCATGCACTTGGAGCTTGACAGGAATCACTCGTTCGTCCGCCCACATCTTTCGATGATTGTGCGGCCAATGTAACACGATCCTCTTAACCTCCTCCAACTCTTCATTTTGTTCCTCGTTCTACTCCTTCCTTCCTTCCTTCCTTCCTCTCTCTCCTCCGATCTCCTGCTGACGATGAACCCTTTCGTCGTGATCTGACAGACAGATCTGATCATGGCTGCTTGAGTGACTAGTTGGCGCTCTATCTTGAGTTCCTCTTGATTAGCCGCTGGGTTCTATTTAAAATGATCGCGAGCTCACTCCCCTATTCCTTGGCCACCTCACGTGCGCACATCTTGGACCCGTTGTCTGCTGCCCTGATCGCTTTCCACCAGATTAGACCAAGTGACCGGATGATCTCGGGCAGAACAGGGAACGCAACGAGGAGGGGGAGAGAGTTCAGAGTTGTAGGCCATTGCCTCGTGCGGCCAGAGATTGGCAGTGCATTAGAGCCGCCTTCAAAACTCTACAAAAAACTATTGACTTCGAGTCCCCTTCGTCTCGCGGGTCCGGTGTTGCTTCTGGTGGTCGCGCGAGGTGCTCACACATTCGCTCGCTCGCTCGCTGGTGGTGATGGTGAGATTTTCACGGCGTTTTAAAGCCAAACGCAACCAAATGGAGGGGGGTTTCGGGGCCGCAGGGGACTCGCGAGGGGTGAAAGGAAGGCGCACGCGAGAACTGAGGTTTTTTTCGTCGACTCTGATTCGACACAGTGACTTTGGCGACGGCCGCAGCGGTCTAGCGGTGTGAACTGCGTTTGATACATGTTGACACATTTCTCGAAAGCTTCTGGTCACGAGAATCGGTCGATGATTGCTTTCGAGAGCGAGGAATGGAACGAGACGAAACGAAAAACGGAAGTCCGAGGAATTTCTTGGACCGGGGCCGAGAGTGAGAACAAAAACCGGGATGACGGAGTGGAATGAATCAAAAATTTAAATGGAGCAAGGCTTAAAAAAATGGAAAGCAAGAGTAGCCATCTGCTGCGCACTTTTCAGATGCCACGTGCGTGGGTGTGACGACTTTTTTCCTTCCTGCTTCTCTTTATGCTGATCGCATGAGAGTTAAGTTTAGCTAATGAGAGCCGATACCGCAGTTTACCATGCCTGGATTCTTCCGCTTCGGTTTCAGCCTTTCCTGAACCGGTTTTACCCAGTTTTTCGAAATGTGCCTTTCCGAAACGAGATTTCACTTTGCGTCAAACGGCGTCAATCGAGATGATGACAAGGATGACGTCATCAACCATCATCCTCCGTTCTCGTACCTCAGAAGTTCCAGAAGTTTCCAGAAGTTCGTACGTTTTCGGTCGAGGCGCACGCATACTACAGGTTCCGAATGCGCTGTTCGTTCGTCGAATGGAAGCTGCTGCCGCGATTACGAATACTGTACTCCACTCTGTCAGCGGCTGCGCCGAGCAAACCTCCGACGGCGGCGGCTCGATGATTCATCCGCAACTAGTGAAGCGCATCCGCACGCCATGTGGGTAGAAGGACAGAACTCTTCTCTCTCGTTTCGTTTCGACAACTGAGGTCAGGAAGTTTGACGCGTTTTGAACAATTGAGATCGTTCGCACACCACAATCTTCAAAGGCATTCAGGAGTAAGGAACAGCGCGGAAAGGAAAGCCCCACTCCATATGCCGCTCGTCTCGCGATCCTTTCCTAAACTCACTCTCGGTCTGTTTGTCTCGCAGATCTTCCACTCGAAGAAGCTGTCAATCGAATGAATTTAATGCAATTCGAAAGAATAAAAAAAAAAGTATCAACCGGGTGACATCTCAAAACAGTGGAAGGAGCAGAGGGGCTGTCAGGGTGTTCTCGAAAACTTTACAGCCTCGCCCCCACAGCTCCCCTCGATTCTAATTTCCCCTTCAGTGTTCGGCGAGCTCCACATGTCGAGTTTGAAACACGAGATATTGGTCACTTTATTTAGATTCCTCAACCTGAAATGGACGTGGTTGGCTTGTGGGATGCGGTCAGGGAAAACCAGCGAGGGGGAGAGGAAATTTTGAAATTGCAATTTGAACCGCGCTATGTCACAATACACCTGTCTTCGTTACGATTCCTTCGCATTGTTGCGTTGAGTGCAAAGTTTCCAACATCTCCCCCCTCCCCCTCGTGTGCGGTTTTGGTCGAAATACGGAGCTCGAGTTTCTCTCGGCGACAAACCGAATCTTCGCAGTTGTTCCTTTCGTAACCAGAAAACGAAGTGAGGATTCTGTCGATTTGGAATCTGGCGAAATGGAAGGCCTATCACGGGCAGGGAAAACGAATCAGGATTTTTGTTGTTTGACCAAAGCGCTCATCTCGTTCAGGTGTTTCGAAACGATCTGTGCTCATCGTCGATCCGCGGACAATGCCTCGAGTCCGCAAAGAAACAGGTGCTAGCGGCTCCAGAAGAAGAGAAGCGCGACCGAGTGGAGCGTATCCGAGCAAAACGCCATCCTTCAATCAATCAGTTTGTTCGTCGGATGCGGCGTACGGTGCACAAACGTCATCAGACATCGCCTGCACCCTATCAGCTCGCGCGGGCGGGCGGGCGGGCGGGCGGACGAGCGAGCAGGCCACGCGGAAACGGAGGAGAATCCTCGGGATTCAAACCCGCTCGACGAAATGTACACCGAGAGACTTGATCTAAGCGAAGCAGACGGGAAAACGAGTGCGCGCCACTTTAGACAAGACGTAGATTTGTGGCTATGAGTTTATGGCTCAAAAGCGAATGTCTTGTTTCGAGCCGTGATCAGAAGTCTTTGGACGACGACGTAGGGCATCGAACATAATGTTGATTTAAATTTATAATGTTCTCGTAGGTTGACATCTTTATGGTTTTACCAGCCCGAAGACCGTCCTGTAGAGCGAACAAGCTTTCTAAGTGGATTGTGTAGATGTGGGTGCGCGAGCGACTGCAACTCGAGTGTACACGCCGGCTTTGAGTGACTGCCTAACTGAGTAAGACACTCTCGCGAACTGACCAGGGATTTTAAACTGCCCGCCCGCCCGCTCGATCGGCTGCTGTCACTAATCCTATTTGTCGTTCACGCGGGCATCATTATCAACAGCGACAACAACGAAAAGCGGTAAGCCGCAGTGACGCAATGACAATGAACACGTGGGAACAACAACAACAACAAATGCAAACGCTTCACGAGCAATCAACATCACGATTGCAAGAGCTTAACAACAATTATTCTTATCGTTCGAGGGGCGTCGATACGATGACAACTGCTGGTGACAACTCACAACAAGCGGCCAGTCCGGTGCCTTATCTTCTAGTCGCTCCACGGTTTGACTCTGTTGCCAAACTTCGAAGAAGTCGACTCGAGGAAATGTCAAATGTGAGGATACGAACTACGCCGAATGTGTTCCAGAGTTTTCCTTTTCCGGGAGGATGGTCGTCACTGAAACCTCGGACTTGATCTAAAAAACGAGCTCTAGTTTGATTCGGAGAAACAATTCCGGACAATTTCGCGCATCTGTCGAGTCACATAAAACCATGAATGGCGACTCTACGCTGAGGAATTTGTGTCGGAGCATCAGACTCGATTGTCTTAGTCGTCATCGTAGTCGGAGACGCTTGTCACGAATTTCGTGTCGTGGCCCATTAAGCGGCTTCTACGATGTCGGAGCCGCTTCGCCAGCAGAACGCCGCGCCGTTCGGCTCGATGAAAAGCTCTTTGACTGACTGACTGACTGACTGACTGACTGGATAGTTGGCTACTTAACCTGCGTGGGAGGTTTGAATTACAGCACTGAACACTGGGTAGCAGAGCAGGCAGCTTATCTTCGGCTGTCATCTTCGCTTCTCCCTTATTCACTCTCTCGCTGAGATGACTGGGAGGCGCGTGCCGGTCAAGACTGGACATCGTGAGGGTGGAACCCCAAGATCCGAGCTAGCGAACAAACGAGAGAGCGAAAAGGAGGCTGAGGTTTGCTTCGAGTCCATGAGTGCACGCCTACTTTTGAGTAGCCGGCGAGCCTCAAGAGATACGAGACACCGCTTTGAATAAACTCAGCGCGGAAATTCCTCTCTCGAGCTGCGCAGTCCTCGAGATGACACTATCTGCCGGAATCGTATAAAAAAATCGCAGTCGAAAGGAATCGAAGAGCCTCCAGTGGAACCGGAACCGAATTCTCTCTCTCGGAAAAAGCTCAAACCGTTTCTCTCAGGAGGTGTTTGAGTGAAGCCACGAGCAACTCACAACTGGTAGAAGTCGAAATCCAGGTGTTCGGCAACTCCATTTCCAAACTCACAGCTGGTTGTTACTTGCCAAACCTCGGGTTTCCGGAAAAGAGTCGAAAATCGATTTTGTTTCGGTTCTTGTTTGTGTCTCGCCGAATGAGTGCAAAGATGTTTTGTATACACCACTATTCTTCGGCTCCCACCAACCACTACGCGCTGTCAACGCCCAGAGGATTAGGCGCTAAAACGACGAGGCTTCTTCCATCGAACGATAATCTACTTACACATTGTCGGTGAGTCGTTGCTCGGTTATTAATGTCGAGCATAAAAACAACGATGGACATAAGCTGCTGCTGCCGCCGCCGCCGCAGCTAGATGGACATTGTGGGAGGAGGTAGGTCAGGTTGTAAATTTCGGCCGAATTCTAAGAAGAGCATCATTTAGTTATCTGCTTCTTTCGAATCCACTGCGTGTAATGCAATAATGGCAATAAATGTATTAGCTCGTTTATCGATAGAAAGTGCAATGCTCACCGGACCCGAGTTCAGGGCTCTGAGTTGGAGTCAATCGTTTTGTTTACTGGCGGACGAAACTAACTAGATGCCTCCGGTCCCAGCCGCCGTTTGACAATTTATGATCCTCCCCGCTGACTGACTAACTCACTTAGCTGACCGAGTGTTGGACATTCTGTGTAAAACAGTATACAAACAGGTTCGGACGAGTTCCTGAAATAGGACAACAACTAGAGGCTTCTGGCCTGTACTCCATCGACTACTTTATCCTTGATTCAAATTCTGAGATTCTGTGCCCAGAGTGTGAACTTCGGTCACCTCGCGAGTTTCTGAATTTGGATTTTGCAAATATCCGAGTTGGGCAATCTTGTCTGCGTGGCCAGCGAGCCTCAAGGTCTACATAACCTGCGGAGAGGATTCGAACCAAAGTGCGAGGACGTCGTTTCGCTCGACAGCTGCTCATCCCGAATGTTCGATTTTTCATCTGTTTGTCTCCGATCGAGTTTGTTTAGCCGTGCGTAACTCGGTGTAAACCAGTCAAGAAAAACTGTAGACCAACAGGGCTTGGCAGAGGTAAGCGTGCACCATCCTAAGCCAGGCTTGTCAAGTCTGAAGTTTTTTTTCTCGTGCGTGGGTTGCTCGCTCGGCTGTCCTGGTGTGACAGGAGGGTTCCACTTGCATGCGTTCCTCTTCAGCGAGGCGTATCTTTTACCCAGTGGATATCACTCCCCTCGTTTTGGCATATCTTTGCCGGAGTCTTCAGACACCTGCTGATTCCCAATCCGCATTCGGAGCCCTGGCAAGGAAGGAACCCCTTCTTCTCAAGTGCTCCCACAACACGTTCACGACCGCTATGATCCGCCGCAGCAGCAGCAAAACCGAGTCGTCCACCTCGAGATCAGAACATTGATCATCATCAATCATCCTTCAATTAATCAAGCAACACCAACACTGACCAGCATGACCACTCGCTAAAGATTGATCGTCGCTTGACCGCGGACATGGGACCGCGCACCTTATGGGTGTGTGCTGGATGAATCCGAATGGTGCTGTGCAGCGTCGAGGTGCTGGTGCACATATGCAAAACCAACTCACTCGCATATGGACGCCCGTATGAGCAGACGTGCAGCGCACCAGTCGCCACTTCGATTTGTCTATCAGCTCCTCGAATCGTTCATTTGTCCGCAGCAGATTTCGATGGATGGATGTTCGATCGATCAATGTTCGCGAGCTCCTACATTCAGGTGACTGAATTTCGGAGAGAATTTCCGCCTCGATCCGGAAGAATCGGGAAATCGAAACTCATCAAAACAAAAGAGCTTTGCTGTCCATTCTCACACTTTCACTCGATGCATCCTCGAACGAATCAAGATAAACAAAGCTCTGGTTCGCAAGTAGCAAACGGGGTGTTCGGATGCGTGAGCGCTACCTCCGGATTAGCCGCTGCCCACTCAGATCAAGATATCGATCCTGGGAACGGATTTCGTGACTCTTCTTCGAGAGCTGGTCAAGGTCGTGGTCACCATGAGAAAATGGAAGACGTTTCTCGAGTCAAGGAGAACGCTCGAAGTCCACTCAAACCACATTCGAGGGAACAGACGCAACTTCAAAACGAGATCTCCAAATGATTTCCGTAGAATTTGACGTTTTCCAAACTCTTGGCATGCGTGTGGTAGCGGAACTACTTGACGACGACATATCTTTCGAACCGATTCTTCACGAGAACTCTTCCGCTGCCGTTGCTCAGTTGCTAGCGAGTCTGGGGATCGTCTATTCGCTGCCGCTGGTCTTCGTCGGTGTCTGCCAGTTTCACGGGGACTTAATAAACGCGCGAAAGCGAGCCCTGTATGGACTTAGTCATGTGGACTTAAAAAAATTAACTGCTCTTAATAAGCGGCCGCGTACCGTGCTCGTACGATGTCGAATCCGTGGAAGGGTGGGTCGGTGGCTCTGAAGAAGCAAAAACCTTTTCGGCTGTCGCTCACAATTAGTCCTCACAAGTCGGACATAGTCGGCCGCCATAAAGCAATAAACTTATAAGAGATTCAACCATCCAAGCAACCAGTCAACCAGCCAGCCAGCCTCCAGTGGTCTGTGAATGACGTCTCGCTGTCGTTCGCGCTTCGATGCGCCTACGGGAGGGTGTTCGATGCTTCAATCGGTCGGCACGGCCTCCGATTCTTTTGCTCATGGCTCAATTCTCCTCAAGAGAACGCTCTGACTGAGATGGAGGCGGCCGGTCGGCCACAACGTCGGCGATAAAGTCAGTCGACAATCATTCCCTCAGTCATCTGTCAAGGTCAACTCTTCATCATCATACGGTCTCCCTTCGAAAACAACAACAACACACTAAAAACCCCAGAAACGACTCACTGACTGATTGACTGACTGCTTCAGATGCGCGAGCTAGCGAACTCTTCGGTCGGAAAGGGGAGACAAAAGGAAATAAATGTCGGAGCAAAGGTGAACGCACCCAGTCAATCACGAAACAGGTATTGGTTTCATCGAATTTGAAGCGAAGCCTAAAACTTTGAATGCTTCCATTGAATCAGTGTTCTCAAGCTTTCGTGGCGATTGGCCATGGAGTGTATTCCAAAGATCCTTCTCACCTCAGTTTGTACAAATGTTTTGCGAGATTCGGTGCACAATATTCGAGGAAAACAGGAACTTCACATCGAAAAATATCTGAAATGTCTCTGCAAAGATTTGGAAACGGGTCGCAGGAACGAAAACCCGAATTTTCGTGGAATTCATTCGACATGTGGATGGTATATTCTTCATGTCGAATTTAAATCTTGAATGTCGAATGTTAAATGTCGTATTGTAGGATTGAGGAAGAACTGAACGAGATCACTGATTACTCTTTCTTTTTAGTCCTCCACGTCCTCACTATGCTGATAGCGTTTCTGAGGATATCTCTTGAGATGATGGGGAAATATGGCCGAGAAGTTTGTATTCTTGTCCTTTTCCTCACTTTTTCTTTCTCCTCCTTTGTTGGACGGCATTGGATTTGATTCCTGCGAGCAACATAAGAAAAAGCTTGCAATTGATTTCTTATTTTTGAAGTGCGGCTGATTGACTGCGACCCCTCTGAAATTCGGTTTTCATGGATTCAGAACAATGAACGATTTTTTTTTACTTCATTTTTTTGATCGCTCCGTTAGTCCGAAAGAATTGCCCGTTTCTCCATCGCTCGTGGTTGGATTTCAAAAAATTAACAACGCAATCGGAAGCTTTTCTTCTCAGCTTTCCGATGCTGCTCACAGAAATCAAATTCGATGCCGTTCGACAAAGTTACGAGGAGGAGGAGGAAGAGGTGAGGTAATGGAAAATATGATTAACTTCTCGGCCATATTCCCCCATCATCTCTAGAGATATCCTCAAAAATGCGATCAGCATCGCAAACTTCATCATTTTCTCTACAATTCGCTCTTTTTATTCGCCCGATTCGGTTAGAATTTCACCGAGTTACAGACGGTGGAAAATGATGATCGATTTCGGGAGGTGGCTCTATTTTGTTGAGCGCCACCGTATATACTTGACTACTGGTTATATTCCCACAATATGTAATATTTCAAACGAAATATGTTATTTGATATACGTTATGTGTTGTGATATGGTATTGAAACTCAAGTAGCGATCCCGTTTTCTGAAATATCGTTCATTGAGGATTTCTTCTAAAGAACTTCGACTTTCAAGTTCGAGTGCGACCACGTTGCCTCAGGTTGAGCCTTGCAACGTCCGCTGTTTCTGCGTTCGTCGAGAGTGTTTTTTAGCTTCGAGGCGTCATCGGACGCAGTCTCCCAAATCGATTACGAGCCAAAGCGTTTCAATGGCTTCCGAGCTTTTTACAGTCGTTTCGCTAAATGAAAAAAAGCTGCGCAATGTCGTCGGACCGCCAAGCTCTTTGACCAAACGGGAAAAGTAATTTTGTCGATTCACTCACTGTCCACTCCGCCGACTTCCTCCCCTTCTTGCAAGGCTTCGCGAATTCGACCAAAACTGCCATTTCCAAACTCGACCCTCGATCGCATCTGAGGCGGAACACGGATTGCACATCCGAAAACAACAACGAATCTCCTGATTTGCTCTGAACTTCCGAATGACAGCCGTATTCCGGAATTTCCTCTTTTCTCCGATATATTAGCGGTGAATTCCGCCTGACGTTGACGGGAAATATCAAAAAACTTTCCTAACTGAGGAAGCACGCGAGTTCTGACAGAGATTTGAGTGAAGCTCGTAATCCCGATCGGCCATGTCACCCGAAAGCTGTAGTTTATTCGCTGACATGATTTCCATGTACCGTGCACGCGTGATTTACAAGCACACGTCATGCGATATCGATCGACGCAGCTGATAGCGTGGGCGTGTCATGTACGCGGTAACGTATACGAGAAGAAGAACAAAAGAACAACGTAAACGGGAGCGACGAGGCCGCTGCGAACGCACCTGTGAGGCTTCGTCGGGGTTTCTGTCCCAACATCTGCCTCGAACGTAATGACTTTTGCTTTTATTGATATCGATGATGCTCAACTTTCAGCCTGTTCGGAACCAGAGCGTCAGCGGCATCTGTGTGAAGAGCGGTAGCACCGAGAAATCGATTGCTGGAACCTCATCAAGCATTCAGAAGCACGACTTTTTTCATGTTTGGCAATCGATTGAAATCGAAAAGCGAGGAGCTAACTGTGGAGGGACCATGGAACGTTGTGGGGCTTCTTCGATTGGTCACTTTGAAAGCTCCGAGGTATTCAAACTCAGAAGGAAAAGCAATTCAACGACACGACGGACCGTTGGAGCTGAGGTAGGGGAAGATGGGGTAACTCGGAGTGAATGGAGTGGTCAGGGAGCGGATAGGGGTCAGAGAGGAATAGAGGAAATATGGAGCTTGTTCGTCGCAGCTCTCTCGACGAAATCATTGAACGCAGAAATCACTAACAATAAGTCGATAATTCTCGCCAAGCCCCACATCTGGGGTCTGGAACCGATGTTGGGAATCAGTGACCTAATCGAAAGTTCGTTTTGGAAAACTCAGGAAGAAGATGAATATAGTTGATATGAATCGACATGTTTCGGATGAGGAAAAGAACTCCGAGAGTTCAGAGCTGAGGTGCGTCGAGCGACGAGAGAGAAGCCAAGGATATGGAAAAAAGATTCGAAAAAGAGGGGTGATGCGTGAGAAGGTGAGGAGCAGAGGACAAAAACTCAAAGGGCATGCGATAGCAGTCCTGCCGGTTGCGGGGGTGGTGGTCTCTGACATGATCGTAGATGAATTTATGACAGCTAGAGATAGCGCATTTTGTAAACATCACACACACACACATCGGAATAGCTGCCTAAAAGCCTCAAAAGTTGCCACCAAAGATTCGCCAAGGGGACAGGCAGGGTAGGGAGTCAAAAGGAAAAGCCAGTGGAGTCATGCTCGGGAAGACCGTTGCGCTGCGCTGGATAGCGACAGTGAGTTGAACACCGCAGACTTATGCCGAGATATTTACAAAGCATAAAAATCGCCATAAAACAGCATGGCACACCACAAGCTCGCCGTTTACGAGGGCCTTCCGCTGCCGCCGCTGCCGTCGCAGTTGTTGTTGTCGTGGCTGTCCGAATAAAGCTGTCAAACTACATGAATGAAGTCATGGAGGCTCTCTGTTCATTTTCGAGGAGCGGCGACTTCGTTTCGAGACGACGAATTAAAATTCTCTCAATTCTCGAACACGATGAAGATTTACGGCCGAGCAACACTCGTGGAGATGCACACAAAATCGCATCCATATAAACACCGACTAACGCACGCACGCACTCATCCTGCGGGGTCAGTGGACCAAAAGTTTAATGAGTTAAGGTGATTCCGCCAACATCATCATCATCATCTGGATCAACCGGCAAACAACGCCCCCCTATTTCCTGCTTTCAAACTCGGCCTCGCCGCTCCGATCCACTTCAATCTCAGCCTGGCGAGGGTTTGACCCACTGAAAGTACCTCCGGCAACTCTCGCGGTCCATAAACGAAAGATGTCCCCCATTCCCCCCCCCCCCCTCCCCCATCGGAAAGTTTTGTAGAATACATTTGACATCGCGACGTTCGCAAAACGAAACAAAAGATACGGAATACGTCACGTTTGTGGTTTCCACGCGTGAAATCGAAGTGCCGTCAGTTTGTCACCGAAATCGTTCGCAATGGAGATCCGTATCCATTCGTTCAGTTTTCCCTTTTCCTCCTCCGTTCGAGGCGACTTTCTGTTTCAGCCTGTTCGTGGTCAAGGAAACTTCGCCACTTGTCCCTAGGGCTCGTGCAGCAGTCTATTTGTGTGCCGAAGTGAAACGATGTCGTTCATCCATCTTGCAGCTTCGGATTTTGAAAGCTTGGAGCGGCTAGTGAGGAGCTAAAGACGATAGGTGTGAAGTGAGGAGGGAAGAAAGGAAGATGACACCCACCAGGAGACTGCGCTGTGTCTGTCGCGAGTGCAGAGGGAAGTGTTTGGGTTTGGAGTGGCTTTTTAGACGACATTTTGATGCGGAACGAAGAGAAAGAGAAAAAATATATATACATTGTGCATTGGGAGTTGCAAAAGAGACAGAGAAATTCGTGAATTTGAGCACTGTTTGCATTGTGTTTATCCCTCTGGCCGCTTCCCTCTCGAGCATAAATTCCACACACCCTGTCCACTTGGAAGAGCGGCTACGAGAAGAGGTGAATTTCTTTCACCAGCTGGAGAACGCGGAGGAGGAACGGCGGAGCTTCAAGGTGAAAGTTTTCGTTGATCAATAAATAAAATTGGCTTTCACCACAGGCGCGTGTAAAACTCTGTGATGAAACCCTTTCAGAACCCGATGAGAGGGAACGGGAGGGGACCAAAAGGAAGACGGGGGAGGGGGGGGGGTGTTTTAAAGGCTTGATTGAATCCTGAGTTAATGAAGCCGCTCGTCAAAGCGTTTTAATAGACGCTGCGTAGGCCTGGTCGCCTTTTAACGAGCAACTCTCATTCAAGGTTAACTTTAGTCAATCCTCCATCTCAAGTCTGAACGACGCTTCCCGCTAAGTCGTCTCATTCTTTATCAAATCGTTCAGACTGATTACTGGGAAGTCTTCGGATACTTTGTAGCTAGTGCAGTGTTTTACGAGGACGCAGAGTTTTAAAGATCTCCAGGGATTTTCGTTCCTGAGAATCGTTGGGGTTTGAATTCCAGAAAATTCCGCAGCGCTCTTGGAATTCGTTTCCAGGAATGCAACGAGATCCTCAGGGAGAAGGGTCTCGAGAAACCCTCGATAGTTCCCCACATGTTTCAGTGTCCATTTCGATATCCTGCCCAAAAGGAGGCGACGAAGGAGTGGGCAGGAGGCGGATCCATCGGCAGAGTTTGTTTTGAAAAGAGAAACTCTTTAAAGGCCACACTTCAAGACGACGCTTTGTGTGGAGATGGTTCACACGGAGCGTTTACAACTTTTTCTGTTTATAGTACGGATTACTTCTTGCATATCTAGTGTTTCGTACCGGTGAGTGGCTTTAAAACCAACTTTAATGCAATCATCAGATCAAGAGATCACGCAGGACTTCAACACCGGCCGGCGGCGGCGGCGGCGGCCAGTGAAGCAGGCAGCCTTCCCGCTGCAAGACATTGCAGTAAAAACAAGATGCCCATAAAATTAGGAGGCTTCGCTGCTCGTAAAGAAAAGCTTTACGACATCTAGAAACGCCGAAAAATCCGCCAAGATCTCCGTCGCCGAGGTGACAACGACTTCGAAGTTGACAGGAGGTCTTTGGTGTCGACTGTTTTAAGAGAATTCCTCATCTTTCAAGGGTTAACGGTTCTTCACCCTCCAGGTGGAGGATTTTATATCGACGACGACTTGCATGCGCGATCGTCCTCCCTTCCTTCTTTGTCTCTTTTTTTTTTCTTCGCAATCTTTCGTAATCATTCTCGCCTTCGCAAGTCGCACTCTTCGAGTTGAGGATCATTGATTGGTCGGCCGGTCGTTTAATGATTTATGCGTTTCATCGAGGTGAAGGACGAAGGCTGGCTTCGTCAGTGGAATAGTAAAAAGAAAAAAAAAACTTCAAAGGCGTAAAACTCGCAGATGCCGAGCTTTCATCATCCTGGTGCTTTTCTTCATCCACAAAAGGCGTTCATCAAGTGACGAGTTTGCCCATAAAAAGGAACTGAGGAGAAAGGAGACTTCGGAAGTTGAACATTTGCATATTCGCAGGCCACCTAATGTTCCAATCGAACTCGAGAATGATCTAAAACTTTGGTCTTTCTGTCCGGATTATAGAAACTTCGGTTCCTTCCCCTGATTTTGTCTTCATCGAAGTTTGAGAATACATATTCTTCATAATCAGACTCGAAGCTGTCGTGCGGAAGCAGGTTGCTATGTCGTACTTGATCTCCGGAGGTGCGTGACCGAAATCTTGGCCAACAAGACTTCGATTAGCCTTTTATTGAGCGCTTCCATCACGACGACAGAATGGGCTGTGATCTCGATGATTTGTGTCCATGCGCAACAGACAAACACGCAGGAGGAAGCGAGCGACCCAGATGTGTACAAATCAATTTATGTCTCCACCCTTTTCGGCATCTATCATCGTCGGATTTCAATCGTCATCGTTACAATCTGCCTGACCCTCCCTCTTGTCCTGCCTTCCCTTTATTCAACCACCCGGCAGCGCACCTGCGACCCAGCCCGCATCATATGGCGAGCCGGCCCGCTTTACTTAGTGGCCACGACAAAAGATATACAACTGATAGCGTTTGCCACAAACGGTTAGATAAGATATGGAGTATACAGTCACAAACAAACGCACAGGTGGAGGGGAGGGGGGACAAAGGTATCAAGTATGTAAAGTCCAACTAGTACAGGATCGCTCGAAATATACACCGCCGAAAGCAACATTGCGCCACTCATGGTGAGCGATAGATCAAGATTCGACACAGTCGATCGGTTCTGCGAAGCGTCCACGATCCTGAGAAGGAGCCCTCATTCGGTCCTGCCAAGGAGGAAAGGAGAGTCCTCGAGAGGCAGAACCCGAATCAAGAAGGAGGCAAGCAAGGTACGGGGGATAACATAACAGGATTCGGCGAGCTGATTGCAACTGCAACGACGGCGAGCTCGAGTATTTCTTCTTCAGTTAAGAAGATTCTTCGGGTGTGACTGAGCCGGCCAGTCATCAGCCGGCTTTCGGCTGAGAGTTTGTGTCCCCCTTTATGTAAGCCTCGTCGCCTCCTTTTTCGCTTTCTCACCGAGGCGTAGCCCCGACAGCATGAGGAGGATTTAGAAGAAATATTCGATTTGGCTTCAAGTGCGGAAAATTCGAGTAAACAAACACTCATTTGCATACAAGCTGCCGAGTTTGTCTGTTGGACTCTAGCCTGAACGTCCGTTACCTCGGAGCTCGGACTTCCGTCCATTCTCTTTTGAGAGGCAAAAGTGGCCTTGTCTCGCTTGCTCGTCCACTTGAGCGAAGCTTTCTTCTTCGCCCGAAATCTCGAACCCCGCCATGAGGGATTTGTGAGTGTATATACATATATTTCGATGTCGAGATGTCTAGTAGTAGCCTACTCAAATATGATTACCGGGGCAGCAGGTTGCTGCGGCTTCTGCCACTGCTGCTGTCAACGTTGGTCAAGACGAGAGGTAAACACTTGAAGGGCCCTCGTCTTGTCGTGGAACCGGTTGTGGCGATTATGTTTAGTTAGGAATGTTATTAAGCCAAGTCCAGCGGAAAGTCCATCCATTGAACGGCCGCGCTCCGACGAGGTGACCTGTCTCGAACAACGAGGCTCCCACGTTCGAATCTCCTGACGGTGCATTTTGAAGTCCGGAGCAGAATTTTTGTCTCATTGTTTGATATTAACGAGGCTGGTCATTGTGATCGTGGAGCACGCAACGAACTTTCTCGCGCGCGAACACCCACAAGTGTCCATCTGGTGCTAAAGACGAACATCACATCCATCTTCGCCGAGAAGCGTGGGGTTAGAAATCAAAACTTTGTCACAAAACCAGTTCTTGAGCGAGCGAGTGAGCGAGTGAGTTAGAGTAGATGTTCGCAGTGTCTCTGTTATCATTTGGTCTAAGTGCCGCCGGCCGATCTTGGCGACTTCCCATTAAACTTGCATAATCGAGCCGCACGTGCTGACATACATAGTGGCACGCTAGCCGGGCGGCTCCGCCATTTAGAGTAGAGAGCACCGCTCCACGGCCGGAAGCGGAAGCATGGAATTATTTTTTTTTCGCAACGAAAGGTGATCGATGACGAAACAGAGGAGACGTACGACAAAAAGAAAGGGTAATGAGTCGAGGAGCTGAGAACCGAGTTACATATGTTCTCCGATGTTCGAGTTGCCGATATTTGCATACAACACTTTGTGAGCGATAGGGTAGGCGTCATACAATTGTGCAAGTGGCACCGATCGCGGGAGTACCTAATCTGATTGCTCAGAGAGCGACGACAACGACGGAAGACGAATTGCTGAAAAGAGTTGAAAAGCTGCGAGTTCGAGCAAAACTTTGCGAACCGTAGGCGCGAGTTTGCGACTCCAACTGCTGCCGTTGTTGTTGCTGCTGCTGCTGCGCCATGTTCCCAGCGAGTGACCGCCCCCTCGTGAATTTTAAAGGATTCTCTCAGATTCAAAATTCACCCTACGTTGTCTCATCCAATCAATGTTGTGGGGGCGACATTTAAACTCACTTTCTCGGTGGGAAGCTCGTAATGTCTATCTCTCGCAGCGAGCCCAGGCGGTTAGTTCTGGAGGAGCCGTGAAAACCTTGGGGGGTGGGGGTGGGGAGGGGAGGGGGAGAAGTGGAGATGAAACTGGGGCTGGCGATGGACTTCTTCCGCACTCGGTGGTCGCTCTTTTCCCCGGAGTTGATACAATGTCAGGCGTAATCAATTTAAAAATAGCAAATCTAAAATTCACACACTCTGTGTGATACCTCATTTATCATGATTCTCTCTGCTTTTAGCACATTAGTGCATTTAAATTAGATTTGCGACAGGCGACCGCTCCGCTTTCCGCGCTCTAAAATGAAGAGGCTCGGAAGTCGACTCGAGTCGCGGCTCATTTGCTCGCTCGCTCGCTCGCTCGCCGCGCGGTTTATTTAAATCTCATTCGGCGCCAGCAACAACATCAAAAAGTTTAAAGTGGAAACTGATAGGGACGAGACACGAGGACGAACAGACAGAGAGACAGATAGATAGATACTAAACGATCCCGGTGTGTGTGGGAACTGGTCGCCGACGGCGGGTACTATGTACTACCGCAGGGACAGCAACTCTTCAGGGACTACTTGAAGAGGTTCTGCGCAGAGCTCTCGAACACGGTCACCCCTTTCCCGCGCCCCGTTGGATACCATTCCACATCTGGGAGCTTCTTCGAATCTCTGACATTTCGAATTCGACGGAACGACCCCTCCTCGAGACAACCATCCAACAAGCTCACAATCAGTTTCTTTTCGAGCAGTTAAAGTGTTCTTTTCGAGGCTCGGGGTTTGTTGTCGAGGGTGGAGTTCATGAGAGTGCTCGCGGGTTTTGATGTCATCTAGATATACTCTTGAGAAATACTTTTTTTTCTCTGACAAGTTTTCCCATGCATTGCGCCGCCAAGTGGAGTCAAAGAGGTATCTCCTAATTCGAGGCAAAAGTTGTTCAAAGAATACGATACTCGTGACTTGTTCGAGCGAAAAACAACGAAGTTCGGGTCGTAATCGAAGAAAAAGAAACTCTGGAATCACGGACAGCACCGAAGGAAGATCTCTCGATACCAGGACGCTGCGCTGAATGGATCGTTGATAGCTGAACTTCGAGTTTCCGCATGGTCTGCGTGAATACGCGTGTTCCTGCGTCGCCTATGATTAGCATGAGTAATCAATCGAGGCTTTGTTTAGGCGGACGAAGCGATACATTGTGTCACGATCGCTAAGCTGTGAATCGAATGCATAGGTGCGATCTTCCGGTCGAAGGGACGCGTTGTCCTGAATTCGTACGACGGAGTGTTTATTTGTTTACAGCGTCCATTCTTAGGCCTGGCCGAGCGAAATCCTTCCCGAGGGGGCTGGGCCGCCGGGTAAGTGGACTCTAAGTGCAGGATTTGCTCCGAAGCCAAGATTAGATAAAGTCTTCCTTCGAAGCTCCGGTATTAAAGCTCGCGCCGAGTTGGTTACGAGATTGGTGGCCGCCAAGCGTCTAATCCCGATGCCATCTTGTGCTGCGGCATATCTCACTCGCCGCCGCCGCCTTTTTCTTCGCTTGTTTCGAGATCATTTAGTTTCTATCGTTCCGGCGAGTTTCGTTTCTGCTGCGGAGTCGGTCCGAGTGTTTGTTTGTCTCTCTCTCTGTGTATCTCGATCATCATGCATGGATCCCCGTAGTGCTTGATTGCGTCGGAATCAAAGATCAGACTTTCGGCCGTCCGTCCGGCTGTACACAGCGGGAGCAGATGCTGAATTGTTCATTCGAGCGTAATTTGTTGCTTGCTCGCCCGCCGGTGTAAACGTTTCGAAACCCTTTCGTTTCGTTTCGAAAAGAAGATTTGCATAGAAGAAGGAGGCGTGTCGTCGTCGACCAACTTGTTAACGACTGTATTAACGATACGACTCTCGACCAAAACCTGTGGGAACGTAGTTAATGCAGCAGTTATAATGTGCACGGGGTTTTTGGTTCGGCGTTCGGTTTCTTGTTTGTTCTCTCGGAAGCGGTTTCGCGACGCCATGAGAACTCAGCTCTGCTCTTGACTCTGACCGCGAGCAGATTATCGACAAGCCGTTGAGCACTTGAGTTGACCGCTGGTCGATTTTCGTGCACCACTGAACAAGTAACGAGGTTTTTTTTCTTCGTTTTCGCTTTCGTTGACCACTTTCACCGGTGCGCTCGCTCGCTCGCCGCTGAATGACAGATGACGGAAGTGAGTGCTCGTTGAGATTCTTGGACACATAAACTTCGAGATCATCGTTGGCGTGTGCGCTGATAAATACCAAATAATCGATCGGGAAATCATCGAAGCTCGCGATCCCTCCGGAGGTTTTTCTTTGCAAAACGAGTTCCGAGCGAGCGCAATTCTCGAAATGCGAGTGGTCGTTCTCGAGCGAGCGAAAGCAAGACAAATCAAATTTCAATAAGCGATTGGATCTCGTCGTTTCTTGTTTCGATTTGTTACCTAATCTGAGCGGAGAGCTCCGGCCGCAAACGTGAAATAAAGCGGAGTCACGTCCCACGAGAGCTTCGAACTCGCTCGCTGTGGTTTCCCCGACTCCGGTTGAGATCAACGATCAGCTAAAAAGGCAGTGTGCCCGACTTACTAGACTTACTCTCTTTAATGTTTTGATGGCCCCCGAAACCGGATCATATTATGGTTAGCGAAAACGCGCGCGTGTCGGATGCCTTTGTTGTTGATATTGTTGTTTTTTTTTCCTTTCCTTCTCTCCCAGTCGCTGATCTCTGAAGATCGAGTGGCAACGGGTTGAGCACTACAACAAAAGATTGAAAACGACTCCAGACCTTCGACAAGCTATTGTCTTCTGATGAGCGAAAGAAAAGTGCTGGATCGTTGTGGGAAATTTCTCTCTTTTTCCCACCGACCGACCGACGGTCCCGAACCCTACCTCTAACTAATCGTGGAATCAATGAGCGAGACTTCTCTCAGAGAGCGCAAAACCAGTTGCACTGACACGGGGTTTGAGACCGTACCTCTACGCCGACAGTGTTTTCGTTCTGTTGTCATATTGTTTTCGAAGCCGCAAGAGTTCGAAGTGCAAGGGATATGCACAAGCCCTCCAGGAATCTTCCAGCGGCCATTAAGTGGTGGCTGTACCCTTAATGGTGGCAGTAGCCGCCGCCGCTGCTTCAGATGGTCATAAAGTCATAAATTAAGTGACCGATGTCCAGCACATTCATCTTTCGCAATCGATAAACTGCTTTTTTTTTGCGAGGCACAGCTGAGATGGCCATTTAAATTCGTTTCGGCTTCCGCCCACCCTCGCTTCCGGAACGCTTTATGAGAGCGGCCGGAGTATTCAATTCTCTGATGGCGGAGTCCCGTTGCGCGGAATGCGCATCTAATGTTTTTTCTTCTGAGCAATGACTCACATGCAACAACGTGGAACGCTCCCACATGAAACAAACACAAATATTCATTCCACTCATTCAGATAAATCTTCAACGATCCGCCGCTGTCAGAGATCGACTCCAAGAGTCACACACACCACGAGAGACGACGCGCTTTTGAGACAGAAATCACAGAGTTTCGACTTTCATGTGTTCCAAACTGGTTCGGTGCTGAGAGATTGAGTAGCTGAGTGAGGAGCACATGTCCGCTTGTTGTACTGGTCTAGGGTCCTCCTCCGCGGTGAGTCTTTCGACAATCTCGATGTTCTCATTCACACGACCGACACAGTGGGAACATCGTGACGATGAAAAGCAGAATCACTTTTATTGAGGCCAATAAAGTCTTCCTCGAGCGACCGGGAGGAGACTTTTGCTGCCACGTCCATCGAAATGTAAACCTTTGCCGTTTTTCCTTTCTGATAACGGCTGGCTGACAAGGAAAGTAACGATTTCATTCTCGGAATCATTTCCATCAGTCAAATTCGCTGAGATGAGAACCTTTGACTCCGGCTCTCAGAGTGAATCTCGCGAAGGTTGTGACCCGGGAGGTGGGAGCAGAGGGAAAATTTGTCGTAATCGAATTGAGAGAATTGAATTGATTGGCTATCTCTTAGGTGAGCCGCGTTACCGGATAGGAAACGGTGAGGACTCTTGAGTCACGAATGCGATGGCGGCGAGAATAATAGGCAACAATCGAAAGTCGAAACTCCTTAGCAGTGACTGTGTGAGGTTGTAAAAATAAGAGAAAAAAAACAAGACTTGGAAGAGGGGCAAATCAAATTTTGCCGCCATTACATGAACATGTCTTGGCTTTATGGCGGAAACGTGCGAGTGACTCACGCGAATGAAAAGGATTCGAGACTCTCGACATCTTTTCGCCGCCGCAGCTAGCTACTGGTGTGAGAGTGTGTCGTGTACGAGTCGAGAGAGAGAGAGAGAGAGAGAGAGCGTGTGTGATCACCTTTTCTCGATTGTGGAGAGAAAGTTGAGTCACACACTCGGTAACAGAGTCCAACAGCGGACTCGAACCCTCGCGCCACTCTTCGCTCTCGAAACGAAGCGTTCTCTCCACTGGTCGGCTTTCCGAAAGATCACACCCGTGGTCGGCTCGGAGTTTGAAGGAACACGAGTTTTTGATAGTTGGCTAACAATGAGTGCCTTCGTGGTGATAAGCCACTTGACCACCTGCTTCGACAAGTAGCTCAAGTTGAATGGAACCGGTTAACGGAACTCCGAGCGCCGATCGCGTCGAAGAGAACACTTGACTTCGTGGAGCGGTAATGTTGTGATGTCGGCTCACATTCATATAACCAAATAAAAAACTGATTCCTCAAATTCCGAGCTGATTTCAGAGATTGAGGAGAGGTCTTGAACTCCTGACTCCAACTAGAGAACGCTTTTGCGGATGGCTTGTAATAAAATGGCGGTCTCCGTCTCACGATTTCAAGGGAACGACATCAGGAAACTGAAAGGTTTGCTCCGAATTCATTTATTGAAATAGAATGATCGGTATATCGAGAATTGATATTGCAGTTCGGGACATGATATCATGGGCGAGAGAGAGAGAGAGAAAGAGCTCCAGGGATCACTCCATCGGTCGATTCTCGATATTTCGTTCAAACACTCATCAATTCTTGCGGGATCCGAGTGCTAGTTGCCTTGAGCGTCTCCTGTCCGGAGTTGATCATGCAGTCTTCAACGTAAACCACGCGACGAATCTTCTTCTTGTTGATCAGATCGGCACAATCTTTGCAAGGGAATCGAGTCGTGTACATTGTGCATCCTTCAACTTCCCGGTTTCCAATCGCGTTGACTTCGGCATGTATGACTGCGGGACAAAGAGACACTTCATACTCTTCGCTAACTGTCATTCATCAATGATTTAGGAAGACTTGGGGAAAGGTTCGTGGTTATGCATTGATTTCTCAGTTTTCCCAGGGATCGCTAGCTGTTCCTCTTCGTGGGTATATCTTGATTTACGTACCGTGCTCTGCGAGGTTGCCGCCTCCAATGAAAGGCCTTCCCTCGGGCAATTTACTTCGACCTTCGCCGAGAACTTCCACTCTCGGAGTGACAACCACAGCTCCGACCTTCGAATTTAAATCAAGAATTGAACGGCGAGAACTTCAATGACTAGGCAGCAACTTGCAAATATGACTGACCTGGCTCCCGCCTTGAGTTGCTTCTTTAAGTCGCCAAGCTCGTTTGGCAAAAGCAACGTCATGCTCACAGAATGCCATGGCTACACCAAGTTGTTCTTGTTCCGTCGTCTGTGGATGAATGAACCAACTTGTGGGAGATCGCCCTTTTATATCTGTCTCCCGAGTCCCGAATTAACTATTTATCAAAACTGCAAACATGTTGACATTGCATTCGTTCCTCTCCCTTCCACTTATAGTCTTTGGAGTTTGACTATCATCTCAATTTAGCAGTTAGGATCAAATGGAAGTCAAAACAAGGCTCTGTGGGCAGGAACCTGTTTACGATAAGGCAAACTCTCAGCTCGGAGAAAGGTTTCCCAAATTGGAAGGATTGTTTTCACTCCGGTGAGAGTAATCTTAAATGGATACCTCTTGGAGATTTCGAAAAAAGCACCACCTGATGTCACATATTTGGTCGCGACGAACACCATTAATCGATAAACCCCTGAAAAAAATCGATCGAGTGAAGCTTGCTTGACGTGAATAATAATCAACAATGATGGAAGTTGCAAGCTCTGTCGATCACAACTGTTCGAAGGTCAGAGACCTCGTCCTTCTATCTACGCTATTCTGATGGACGAAGCGTGAATCATGAATGATGCCTGAAGTTCCGAACTCGAATGATGATCAATTTGTTACGATTGAGGCTGAGCCATTAAATGAAAAAAATGAGTATGTATTTAGAATGCAAGAGGAAAGTCAGACATGCATCATGATATGCACGGGGATCTCAGCTATAGTTTCGCAGAATCCGACACTTATGACGATTATTTCGCTGATTGCGAGCACCCGTGGAATACAATACGTCCCCAAGTTCCCGAATACGTTGGAATGAGTGTCGGTTTTCTCGCGAGATCGCTCGGTAATGGGAGAATATCCGTTCCCCTTGAAACGCGACCACAATGTTATGATCAAGACGTATTTCACAACAATCGACGTCGTAACGTCTTCGAGTGTAACCCAACAAGAAGCCACGAAGCGAGTAATGTAGCCCCCCGGCCCTCCCATTCCCCACGTCCTCCAATCGGTGAGCATATTGTCAACGTGATCCCTTAGCTGAGATTCCCGAAATGAGTCAGACATCTCTCGTGGTCTCGACAAACTTGACGAAAACAACCAAATACCCATGAAATGATACATTTCATGTAACGTCAGCATATCATTCGTTCAATCATTCTTCACCATAATTCGATCAATCAATCAAGCTGTATCTACCACTTTGAGCCACGAAATATGTGATATCTTGAACTCTGTATGATGTTTCCGAGTATTTTCCATTTGAGATTACTCTCACCGAATTGAAAACAATCTTTCCAATTTGGGAAACGTTCCTCCGAGCTGAGAGTTTGCCTTATCGTGAACAGGTTCCCGCCCACAAGGCCTTGTTTTGACTTCCATTTGATCCTACCTGCTAAATTGAGATGATAGTCAAGCCCCAAAGACTATAAGTGGAAGGGAGAGGAACGAATGCAATGTCAACATGTTTGCAGTTTTGATAAATAGTTAATTCGGGACTCGCCGAGTGGAAAATTCCAACAACTCCCCTGGAGACAGATATAAAAGGACGATCTCCCACAAGTTGGTTCATTCATTCATAGACGACGGAACAAGAACAACTTGGTGTAGCCATGGCATTCTGTGAGCATGACGTTGCTTTTGCCAAACGAGCTTGGCGACTTAAAGAAGCAACTCAAGGCGGGAGCCAGGTCAGTCATATTTGCAAGTTGCTGCCTAGTCATTGAAGTTCTCGCCGTTCAATTCTTGATTTAAATTCGAAGGTCGGAGCTGTGGTTGTCACTCCGAGAGTGGAAGTTCTCGGCGAAGGTCGAAGTAAATTGCCCGAGGGAACGCCTTTCATTGAAGGCGGCAACTATGCAGAGCACGGTACGTAACCCAAGATATACCCACGAAGAGGAACAGCTAGCGATCCCTGGGAAAACTGAGAAATCAATGCATAACCACGAACCTTCCCCAAGTCTTCCTAAATCATTGATGAATGACAGTTAGCGAAGAGTATGAAGTGTCTCTTTGTCCCGCAGTCATTCATGCCGAAGTCAACGCGATTGGAAACCGGGAAGTTGAAGGATGCACAATGTACACGACTCGATTCCCTTGCAAAGATTGTGCCGATCTGATCAACAAGAAGAAGATTCGTCGCGTGGTTTACGTTGAAGACTGCATGACTAACTCCGGACAGGAGACGCTCAAGGCAACTAGCACTCGGATCCCGCAAGAATTGATGAGTGTTTGAACGAAATATTGAGAATTCACTGATGGTCTGATCCCTGGAGCTCTTTCTCTTTCGCCCTTGATGATCACAGACCATATCATGCCCCGAACTGCAATATCAATTCTCGATATACCGATCATTCTATTTCAATAAATGAATTCGGAGCAAATCGTTCAGTTTCCTGATATCGCTTCCTGGACATTCAAGACAACGCTCAAGGTAAGGTGAGGTCACGTAGAGAATCGCCGCACGCAATTCAAGCCCGATTGTATTTCTCTGGAAGTAGTGTGAGCTCAGATATAGCGGCGAAGTAAGAGCCACAGCTGAAAGTTTCTATTAGTATCGTAGATAGAATCAACACACCTAGATCAACGCTACGGTTTTCGTAAACAATCCGAAGGATATTCATCACGTAATGCGAGAAACTCACAATCAGCATTCATTGATTACTGAGCATCCATTCATGAGAATATGGGCCGTAGGGTGACGAACATGAAAAGCATAACGCAGATGAAAACCTACGACTATTGGCCGGATGATTCCAACATGGCAATTCTTCGCTCGTTCTCTGCCCCAGAGATCCGAACAAGTCGAGGGAGGCTGGACGATTTCCTCATAACATGCTCGATCCGTCGGCCGATTATGCTTTTCGGAAAGTTAACATTTGCTATTCCAAGTGTGTTATCGAAAAGATAACAATCATAGAACAGGATACTGCGTCACTGCAATAAACTATTATTATTGGTGGTGCTCCCTAGAAAACGATTCTTCAAAATATTGACCGATCGGATTCATTGTCGAAGAATCAGTGGAAGACTCGATGGAACTCAACGAAACTTCGTCTATCGCGTCCACTGGAAAATCGAGGAGACGACAGGCAGGAAATTAGTTGAAAAAGCTAAAGAAGACATCCAGACCAGGGAAAGTTAAAGAGAAGACACATCAGTTCCGGTAAATTTCTTTCCTCTCAGGACCTTCCAAACGTGTGACTCGAGAGAATCAAATGATATTCATCATTTATATGAGTTGATTGATGGCAGAAACGTAGCGCACTTCCCACAATTCAAAGCATTACAGTACCTGTTCTAGGAAACAATATGAATACCTACTACAAGCAACCTAAAGAGCATTTCAGGTCAGCAAATAGGCATTCCGGGCAATTGAGACGTTTCAGGTATTTTGTCCAAACTTCCAAGTTCCAGTCCTCACGGCACAAGGTGGCAGAGATAACGAGTTGCAGATAATCGACGTGATTCCCCAAACACGCTTGGATTTCCACTTCCGCCTTTCCGTCGATTCTTCGAGCCGGGACGGGATTCCATCATCTCAGCCGCTCGAGGAACGAACTCAGCAGGACTAGCACTCAATTCTCAGCTTCAAGAGATCCTGAGTTCTGAGCATTGAGACAATCAAGGACCAAAGGCTCTCCGCGGAACTCTGACGCATGGAATATCTGCGGATTCGAAGATCTCATGTGCAGGAATGTGGGATTTGAAGGGGTCGTTCTCAACATAAACGACTCGCGTCATGGCGTTGTCGACGATGAGTCTCGCACAATCTTCGCAAGGGAATCGAGTCACGTACATCGTGCATCCACCCACGTTCCGACCAGAAATAGCGTTCCGTTCTGCGTGCACAACTGTAAGAACCGAGCTCTCTTCAGCGAACTTACGAACAGTTTGTCGAAGTCTGATCGAAGAAGAGCATCTGAAATATGATCTCAGGTGACGTCTTTGTGCAACGCACCGTGACGGCCGTAGCCAAGTCCGACGTATCGCGTCCCTGGAAGTAATTTTCTCAGACCTCTCCCGATGATCTTCATTTTCGGGCTCACCACCAAAGCAGCGACCTGATGAACGAAACCTGAAAAGTCACATCAGGACGCTAAGACGCTGCACACGAAACGAAATGCAAACGATTGAGAATATCATCAGATGCGGATCTGCTGGAGTCCAGGGAACTGGAATTTTCTGGAGGACTGACCTTGTTGCTACGTCGATTCTCTTCTTTGTAAGTCCAGGCTTGCTTTGCGAACTTCACGTCTTGCTCGGAGTAAGACATTGTTTCGTCGTGAGGTTGCTTGGCAACAAGATGTTTGAATTCTCTGAAAGGAAAACGAGGCACAGTTTTCCGTTTCGAGGAGTCCACAGGAGCTCTCAGGAGTCCACAGGAGGTGCGATGTGTTGCAGCGATTGACTCCCTACTGACGACCTAATTGCCTCTCAACGTGTTTTTCTGGCCGTGAACGGAAATCGATAGATTGTACATATCTACCATTGCAAGTAGCATTCGTGAAGGTCGTCCAGGCGTGACAGAGCCGTTTCGTGCGTTTTGTGTCGACGAGGGAGGGAATCGGAAAATCAAAACTTGGAACCGACCGTGACAGAAAGCGGAGAACACGACAGGCGTGACAGAAAGGCAATAGTGATGCGTGTTGGAGTTACGGGAAAACTCTCCCTTCGATCCTGTCCATGCATTCTCTAGCGGTGATGTTTGCTTGAGATTTTTCCGGAAGGATGTATTTCCCGGACCTCAGAACTAAGATCTCCGTGCTCTACGCGCTCCGAAGTTCTAGAGTTCGCAGTTTTTAGGACGAGCGAAAGATCCAAGAGGAGGATTCAGATTCGCCGGGATGTTTATTTGGTTCGCAAAACTCAATCGACAACAGTTTTCTAGCGCTTACACCGTAGAATCGCAGAAAGGGGAACTACAACAACGTCGAGCTTAGCGGAAATCAATCGGTGCAGTCCAGATTTGAGGAAATGATTCTCTTCGATGTAAACCACTCGTTTGATTCCCGTTTTGATTATGCATTCTGCAGAGTCCTCGTTCGGACAACGAGTGCTGTAGAGGGTGCATCCTCCGAAGTCCCGACCGTTGATGGCGTCAACTTCTGCTTGATCGACTGAGGGAAGAAGAAAACTCGCCTCTTAATTAATTACTCCACGAGATGCTGATATGACGTCACCGATTGATGGAATTCGCTGTTCAATCAAACTCACCGAATTCTCGATAGTCTTCGTCATCGATCCAGTGTTTCCCTGGAGGCCATTTACTGAGACCTTCGCCCACGATTCTGTTCTCCGGGCTCACAACGAGAGCTCCAACCTGTTGAACGAAAACACTAAATGAAATGTTCTCATATCAGCAGGAGGCACATCCTCGACAAATATATAGGATATGAAGATTTGTGTATCATGATTTTTTTTCAAGTTCACATTGAATGCATAATAATCGTCTAGAGACCGAGGTAAACTCTTCACCATCGTATCGACGTCGATTGGAACGTTCATGATCTGACCAACAATACCGACAAAGAACCGACACGGCGCAACCTCTGGATCCGCATTGAAAGAATCCACGGAGAGACGAGTCGCTCAGTCAGGGGATCTAACTTTGGCAGATTAGGCGGACTACTCCTTTTCATTGTTGGAATTTCGTGAAGTTTTGGAACAGTTACCACAGAAGCTAAACATAGAAGTTTCCTCATCCGGAGAGTGATCTCTCAAGTAATCGGCCATCTGAATATTTGCTGGTTTCAAATCTCTTGGAAACCAAACTCGATCGAAAACGTGACATTTGTGCCCGAAATCAGTCTCTTATGGAGTTCCTGTGTTGCACGAGACAACGATCGACCGTCACGTGAAACTTCCGGGACATCACTCAACACATCGACCGATACCGTTGGAAATATGATTCTGACGTCGCCTGTCTGGTCAGCTGTAGTGCGTTTTGGGGAGTGTGTGGAATCCGATGGAACTTGAACGAGCTCGTTTGACGTTCTAGGTTGTGTCAGTGAATTGTGGGCTCTCTCGACAGCTCTGCTCCAAACTTCGGAGCTTGGGACGCACCATTTTGGTGGAAGTTGACAGCGTAACTTTCGGTATATCGTCAGTATTCGCATGTTTTTTGTTTAGAACCGGAATTCGGTAACTTTCCGGCGAATTGTTCAACAACCGGACGACCTGAAAACGGATCTGAACCTACCTGACACAGACCTTCCGTCTCCTCCTTCATTCCCCAAGTTTCCCTCAACAACTTCACGTCCGCGTCGGTGTATGTCATTTCGGAGTCCGCAATCACTCAATTGAAAAGTCTCAACACAGAGAACCTGAGATTACCGGAGGGACAGCGAGATCCCGAACTGTTTTCTCTTCCTCGCAGTCAAGTGCTGCTGACGATTTTGATCCTAAGCTCTTTAGCGGCGAATGCCTCTACGATTCATGACTACGGCGAGTATTCACGCGACTTATACAAACTACCCGCTGGACCGGGGATTGAAAGCGAAAGCTAAAAGCACTAGTTACGAGCCTCTCGCTCGTCGCGGGAAAGCACGGCTCGAATCAAATGATTTCGAGTTCCACTGTCGACTCGACATTTCCCGAAAGTTCCGACTTGATATCGAATCTTGATCAGAGATCGTCGGACCTTCGAAGCCATGAGAATCAGATTCAGTAATGCAGTCCCTCATCAGTTATCTGATTGATAAGATAAGGCGTTGGAAATTGCGTCCATTTTCCAGAACAATTATTATTCTTGGGCGTCGATTCCGCGAAGTTTCAATTGCAAGCACTCTATTTGTGGAAGTTCCGATCAGCGGATGAGAGCGATCGGCGATTCGGAAGCGATGCTTGAATTGGCTGTCAAAGCGCGAGAGGTGGCGCGTGCGGGTAGAGTGTGAGAAACTTCAACTTGGTTCTGGCGCCGGCCAACAGATGGCGCCAAAAATCAGCTGATCGAGCCAGCAACGGTCTCGATCTCTGAGCATTGTGAGTTGAGCGTTTCCTTTGTGGTGCATTGAATGCTTCGCGTGAATCCGTCAACATGGACCCAAAAGCGACTGAACAGTGAGTAGCCCTTCCCGCGATTCGACAGAACGTCCGTGGAGTCTCTTGAGCTCCGATCGATTGGAATCCGCGTACGGTGCGACGGTGACGCTCGGTTTTGAAGATCTGGAAGCGAAGTGGAGAGGAAAACGGGATTTGTTCGGTCCTCTCCGCGTTCAGCGTTTCTTGTTTTCCGAGTTTTTTCTGTGGAATCGGAATTCTAACCCCGAGAACTCTTCCAAACACGCAGATTGAGTGAGAAACTGAAGACCATGGCCGTGTCTGAGAAGAAACGCACCGATTACCTCAAGTGGGAGGACTACTTCATGTCCCTGGCTAGCATTTCCGCCATGAGAAGCAAAGATCCCAACACTCATGTACGTTTTTTTGTTCGAAACTATACAGTCTCTGTGCGCGCCCCTATTGTTTGATTGATGAATCGATTGATTGATTGATTGATTGATGGTTTTCTTTGCAAAAGGTCGGCGCTGCTATCGTGACATCGGACTTCAAGGTTGTCGGTCTCGGATACAACGGGATGCCGATTGGCTGTCACGATGATGTCATGCCGTGGGGGAAAGTTGGCAACGATCTCTCCGAGACCAAATATGGATTTGGTGAGTTTGAAACTTTCACGAAATGGCGCACTGAAGACCTTCGAACCTTTAGGTAGAGTTGATTGTTCTGTTGTGGAGCATAAATGGTGACTCGAGCATGAAAGTTGACACATCAATCATTCTTAACTTGCATCAATTCACTTGAATCATGGCCGCATAGAAAAGAGGATGTTGGAAGAATTGAGACCTTCTCCTTTTCGATTCGAGAAGAACCTTCAGAAAACATGCTCGGAACTTTGACCTCGAAGTTGAACTGGTTCTCTCTCCATCTCTGCTCTTCGATCCGCTTCTAAAGTTTGACAAATGCTGATCCTGGAAGTTTGGTTTTCAGTGTGCCATGCTGAAATGAACGCTATCATGAATAAGAACACGCACGACATCTCCGGAAGCACTTTGTACACGACTCACTTTCCGTGCAACGAGTGCGCGAAGCTGATCATCCAATCTAGAATCAAGCGAATCGTTTACCTTCACCACAAGAAACCTCAAGATCCGATGTACGTCGCGGCGGCTTTTCTTCTTGACACCGCTGGCGTCAAATACAGAAAATTCGAAGCCGAGAAAACTTCGATCGTCATCAACCTTTCTTGAGCGAGGTTTTCGCTAGAATATCTCGAATATGCAACGACCCACAGTTCTGTCCTAGGAAACAGAAAAATAAATCCCAATAAATAGGTGATACTATAATTTTAAAATTGTGAATCGATCGAGTGGAAAATAAATGAGTTACAAGTCATTCGGTTTTCTCTTCGTCGAAATAACATCCGGAGAAGATTCGATTCCGTCGACGAGTTCTAAAAACGAAGATTGTGAAGACATCGATTGACATTTCCCAGAGAATATCGATTCGATCGTCGACAAGATCATTTGGTTCGATTAAGATTCTTTTGCTGGAAACCTGCTTCTCACTGATACGAATGAAGTGTTCGCAAATTGAAATTAGGCAAAAGGATCGGTCGATCAGGAATTGGAAGAAATCCGGACGGATCAGTCGAGAAGCTCCAGACAACTACATGAATCAGCTCCACCGGTTGGTTTCGTCCCTGCTCAGCGTCTACCTGTTGTTGCGTTTGAAAAAAACCCAACCTGTCACGAGCAGTGAGCTTTACCAGCGGGCTGGGTGCAGTGGTCCAACCCACTCTCTGATAATGCTCAGAACAAACACGATTTGAGGAAAGTCGGTGGCTTCCTCTCACTTCCTGCTTGACCAAAGCCCCACGAGTTCTTGGGCAATGTTTGAGAGCAAAAAACGCCATGACCACGAGGCTTCGTTCAAGATTCGAGATTTTTCTTCACAAATTCCTCGTTTGCGCGCCTCTAAGTTCTAACCCACTTCTACATTGATATTTTCGGCCAGAGAGTCGACAGATCAACACATATTTCATTGTAGTAGGAGGCCTAGCACATTATTTCTGTCCGAGAAGGGCGCTGGCCATGTGATCACCGGTGTGCATTGGTGACAAATAGGATTTCACCCCTTTTGGCTATGACTTGGATCGGCATGGCTTTTCTCTTCTCTGGCGGAACGATGAGCAGGTATCAGCCGGTGACATCAGAAAATATTGCTGCTCTCATTTGCTGTGGCTAGAGACTGTCGCCTCTAATCCTCCGCTGTGGCCACCGCGAACAATCCGCAAACGAAAATAGATCAATCGACGTTCATTCGACTCTTCCAGTCGGGTTCTTCTTGCATCATGATTGTCACCTCAGGAGTGGTAGAAAAACCCATCTCGGGCTGGCCAGTTTACATATTTTGATTCCAGAAATGTGTATACCGTGAAAACCCGTTACAACGAACACCATTACAACGAATTTCTCGACAATTTTCACCCCCCTCCCCCCATACTTTCGTCCAAAAACAGCTAACAACGGGTCGCAATCAAAGATACGGTAGTTTTTCACCCGGGCCGTTCGCGGAATGGTCTCGATGTCGAATCGTTCGAATTTTTGGAAATTATATCAACCAGCTCTCACCAAATGAGAAGATTTGAAGTGGGTCGTGAAGTCTTGGAAAGTTCTTCGTGAAAGGCTGCACTTTACGAAATCGAGAAGAGAGCAGATTCGGAATGCTCCTCGAGGTTTGTCGATCCACCTCCCTCATCGAAGAAATAAATCTCGAAATTTCATTTTTTGCGAGCGAGTCTTCTGACGGACAGGCGGATGCCATGTCCAAGAGGAAGTACATGACGCACATAGGTACACACAGACCGCCCACATGAGTTCTCTCTTGTGTTTTTAATCCACGCTCTAATCTAGAAGCGTCACTGTCCAAACACTCCCGGATCTCCGACAGTCCGGAGCCGCCAAAAAACATTCGTAAAAAATAATGAAACATCAGTTTCTGCTCCGGTCCGAGTTCGTCTCTTGAACCTTCTCTCGATTCAACTCTCACCGTCGACGGTTTTTATATGGTTACACCTGTGTCTGAGTGTTTCGATGTCTTGGTTTTTTCCCCTTCAGACCTGGTCCGGGTCTGGCGAACCCCTTTGGAGCCCCGCTGTCTCTGGTAATTCATAGTTGTGGCAGCTGGGCCAATTTCGGAGTTCGTCTTTGATTGTACGACGACACTGACGATGATTTGTAAATCCAGCCAATTTCTACAAATTCCTTCCCCTCCCCCATCCCCCATCCCCCCCCCCGTTCGCTCGATTTCCCTCATTTTCTTTATGAACACAGTAATTCGATTGCCTGCCCGACTGTAGCTCATGGGAGACAATTAGACTCCCGTCCCTCGAAGAATTTCAAACAGGATGGAAGTCAAATCCTCCCTCTAAAAACTCCTCCTGAAACGGTCTCCTGAATTAGAATCCTTTCCACAAGGAGCAAAACAAGGAACTGGGATTTTTGGACTTGAGTCTCATGCGGACGATATCGGGGCACAGCTGATCGCACAAATCTCGCGTAAGGAATGACTTGCTCGTTAGGTCTTTTAATACAACTCGAGCAAACAGAGGAGTTGTAGCCGAGAGATGTTAATACAAGAAGCTCCCAGAGGGAAAAAAGTGCTGATAACGAAGAGTCCGACTCCCGAAGATGCTGTTGTTAACCCTCTCAAGTCTCGGGGATTCGTTCAAGCAGAATCTCCTCGAAGCTGTTCCTCCTCCTCCTCCTCCACTAGACAAGCCTGGTTCCCATCCGACGTGAAAACGCTGCGTTCGAGTTCTAGACGATGTTTTGCGTCAGAAGACTCTGTTTCTTCCAAATTCCGAAGAATTCGCTCCGTTTTTGAATCTCTCGACTCAGGAATTGTAGGAAATCTTGGATTTCCCGACGAGGAAAACAGAAAAATTGTTTGTCGCCATGTAAACAATCAGCGTTCCTCTCTCGGACACGAGGTTTCCTCCTTTTGGGAAACTCCGAGGAGCGAGCGACTCGCCAAAAAGCATGTCCGACCCTTGCGAAGTCGCAGAGGGAATGAATTTGTTCATAAATTTCAAATTGGATGTTTTAACAAAATTGGCCCCCATAGTCGGACGCGAGCAACCCCACCCGAGGAGATTCGTGGTCGCAGACCGCGATTGTGTATTGAGACGAAAGCTTTGTGGCGGCGGCGTATGCACATACAGTCGGAGAGATGAACTGAGCGAGAAAACATACACGCGGATGGGGTTTACTCTTGTCGCCCGAGGCATCTGAAAGCACTCTCACTCACTCAGCCGGCCTCACTACTGTCCAGATATGGCGATGACGGCGACTGCCTCGAAGGTGACCGACCGACCGACCGGCCGGCCGGCCACCGAGTCAGCCGGTCATGCGGGTTTCTTGGATGTTATGCTTTGCTGAAATAACAACAGCATTGGACTTCCCTCACTTCTCAAACGAAACGATCCTTGTTTTGAAACGAAATACGAAGGTGCCCACCCCTGAATCTTGGCTCGCTTCAAACGAATTCCGGAAAACTGATCGAGATTCAAGTCTGATTCCCGGGTTTTTGAGTTTGGAAACGACAGAACCTTCAGATGTCCGCCTCGTATGAATGTGCACAGTCATTTATTGTCGAGCGTTTGGATTATCGAGAGCGTTCATCTCACGGAATGAGTCACCTGAATGAATTCGACCTGGTTAGCGGGTTGTAAGTGGTTGGTCAGGTGGCGGACAAGCCGTGTTAGGCAGGTCATGTTTAGCGAAAGGATTACGGTGCTCCCTGTGTTTCTCGCGATCATACCGTTGACATAAATTGCTTCTCTGCGGACATAAATTGCATAAATGATGTCCATAGTGTTAAGCTGAAACCATGCTACCTGGCAGTTAGCTGACTGCAACTCGACTCCTCCGACAGGGAGTTCCTCCCCGGTTTATTGTTTCTGCTTCGACTAGTCGCGACAACCTGAACTGGATCCAGAGTTGGATCTTCCGGACGAAGGACGTTTCGAACCCCGTACTCCCCTCCTTGGAGTTCAAGAGGAAGTTCATGGGGGTCGTGATTTCCCCGGGAAAAAGTACCGCAAGTGCAGCTTCTCCGGTCGGAAGGCTCTGGGTCGCGATTCGTTCGGGTGTCGCGACTAGTCGCAGGGCAAAGAAGTTTTTCCATCTCTGTGAGTGAGTGCTTGCATTTAAGAGCGAAAACTAGCTGGAACTAGACTCTAACCCTTCAATGGTCGGGTTAACTGGCGGCTCGCCTTAACAGCCTGTTCGCAGGTGCTGTCAGCAGGACTCCGATCTCTAAACTAGAAGGGCCCAACTGTCGCAGGTGGATGTCAGTCAATCGGCTTCTGGCCCTGCTTAGCCGGTGAGTTAACTTTATGCAAATTTGTTTACGAACGGAACTCGCTGCTGTAAATATCTCTACGCCGCCGCCGCGCCGTGTCTCTGGACCGCTTAGGAATGGATGGATGGATGGATGAACGGATGGATGCATTTTTGGATTTGAATTTCGAACAAGATCGATGCGACCGTCATCTTCCAACAGCTTCTAAGTTGAGTTGCACATGCTGAGGGAGCTACGAAGACCTGTGGAGGCTTGGAACGAAACTTGAGTTCGCTGAGAGATTCGTCGATGGCGTGGGTTCGAATCCCACTGACGGCCAATCGTTGAGATGTTCGTCAGATATCTGACCCGAACGATCATCTTCCGCTCGCATTGAGATTAGTAGTAATGACAATATTCTCGAACAGTCGACGAGTACAGTGACATACTACGACTTGCAAAGGGTGCACGCCGCGTAAGCGTCTCAATGAACTCCCTGGATGAGGACGCGGAAGAGCCCTCATCGACGTCGACTACGAGCTCATGAATCCCAATGGCTCCTTCGGTGGATCCTAGTCCCGTACCAGTTTGGATTGGACTAGTCGTCATCCTTTTCCATGAGGAAAACGTCTGGAAAATGGTGACGCGCACGTGCAGTTTGAAAAGATGGAGTTCTGTTCGTCGATCAAGTCGCGGAGATCGCCTTGCAAGCTCTTCGAGCCTCAAACCTTCGTACATAAAGCTTTCTGCGGGTCCCACTTGCTCGCTGCGTCATCCCACCCGCTGCTCATCTGTGGAACGGGGAAGGCGGGAATCGAGTAACCGAGCGAGCGAGAAGCTGATGTTGTTGTGTTCAAACCGAAATGGCCATTTAATATTACAGCAGCAATTCGTTATAAATAAATTTCGTCACCCTGAACACGCCCACCCAGCGAGGAAGGAGACGGATCGTCCGCCAGAGTGAGCAACTCACCTGCTCCCAAAGGGTGGAAAATTTCACTAAAGAGGGGCGTTGCGGCTCGCTCAAATCGATATCTTCCCAGCCAACTCTTCACCCACCATTAACGACGATTCGACTCAACCTGTTTCGTCCTCGAGCTCGAGTTCCAGCCTCCGCGCGATTCATCACTCGGCTCGCGAATGATTTTCTTCTCTTATATCCTGTTCCTTGAAAACTCAATTTTCCGTAGAATTCTTCCGAAATTCGGGTCAAATAGAAGTCCGATGTCGGAAAAGCAGTGGTAAGCCATCTCGGAGAAACCGAGAGATGAATGTTCGAATCGATTAGAAGCAAAGAGCTGAAATTTGAAAGTTTTCCGACCGCGAGACGAAAGGGCTAGACTCCATCTGTATGGTAATCCTTGCGGACCGAGCTCGAGATTCAATCAAAGTTGATGTAATATTTTCGCAAAGCCACTTCCGGGGGTGACTTTGAAAATTGGCCTTGCCACACAACCACCGCAAAGTCATTGTCGACGAGGGTTAGAGAATTGGCTGGGACCCGGCTCGCTACAACAACCGCTCGTCCTGAGCTCCTCGGCCAAGCGCAGAACACCCAAAACCAAGTCGAGCGGAGTCCGCACCCCTTCAGCGAGCCGTAAGGAATCAAGGCACCTGTTCGTGTCCCAATCAGTAGCCTTTCGTTGTCGCCATTCTTCTAAAAGCCTTGCTGGTCGCATCCACGCCTGTCAAGCACACGAATCGCGAGCTCTGCCGATGAATGCTCGCCTGAACGTTCGAAAATAAACCACGCTCCCGCTACCCACTTGCTCTCGAGCACCTTCTTTGCATTTCCTCCAAAACATCTCTCTCGGTACCGGATCCTTCCGGAAAGGTTCGACACCACTTGGAATTCGAGGATCCTTCTTGCTCCTGAATTCAGAACCGGAGAAGGAGGAGAGAGGGAATGAGTCGCCAAGAACGAAATCGAAACGACCGGCCGGCCGGCCGATGAAGGATCGTAGCAGGTCACGTAGAGAAGAGCTCAGCTGTGATGCGCTCGAGCGATCGTCGCCCATCGATCGATTGCTGTGAGCGAGCTTCTACCCAAAGCTTTGACTAACTATCACAAGCTTGCGCGCATACACACACACACAACCACACACCTGCTTAATCGACCGACATCATGAGGTGGTCAGTCCATCTCCAGTCAGAAGGCCGGCGAGTCGGTGGTGATCGAGTCTCAATCGAGAAACGCCGAGAAGGCGCGCCAGCTGTTTTGGTCTCCGCCGGCGCCGCCTTTTGTTTGGCTAAATACTCGATTCGATGATACTCGATAGCGGCGGCGTCGTCGTCGTGGCCGCATCTCTGTGAAATATGGTCACGATATGCGCGTGACCATATCGTGACTGCTGTCGTCATCTCTTCGAGGTCGCATCTGCTAAACTACACTACAGGCACTTTGCAACATTTTTAGCCAAATATTGACTCCGATGAATCATGGCATGACACTACGCGTCCATTTGGCAACAATAGAAGCGCACAGCGTTTGAAACTCTTCCTTCTTTCGGCAGACTTGAAACCGTTCGGCGCGGATTTCGACATTTCCGTTCGATGACCCGGTCTCGAATCGGACTTCGCGCGAAAAGGCATCGACACACAAATCATGATCTATTTGAACTGTCATTCGGGAATCGATCTGTTGAGTACACAATTTGACAGAGTTAACAGCTGAAGGTCGTCCACCTGCCGAGCTCCTGTCCCCATCGGAATGGTCATTGGATGGAGACAGAAAACAAATCGATATCGATTGCAAGGAGCCGTTTCCGATTCAGGAGATTGCGAGCTAACAGTTTGTGGAGTTTGTCGCAGGTCGGCGATTTGTCAAACTCGAGTGAAGCGGTGCAAAGAGGATTTCGCGAGAAGATTATGATCGAGGCGCGCTCGATATACTTTATTGCAACCAGACGACTATGTCAATATATTTCGTTCAAAATGGAGCGACGATTTATCGAGTGGACAGTTGGATTCCGGAGTCGGTCGCGTTGTCTGAGCAAACAAGCAAACTATCATCACTCGAGACGCAAGTGATTCGGGGCAAGTGCAGATGGACGCCATAAGGCCCAGCGCAAATATGCAACGATGAGAATCCGACGAGCGACTCTGTTTGATCAGATCTAAGCCGCGCGATGAAAAATTGCCGCCGACCGAGTGTCATAAATTAAAAATATTAAAGACAGACAGACAGGAGATGCAAACCTGCTCCTTTGAATTTTCGCGCGCCCACCCATCACCCCCTCTCCACTTTTGTTTCCGTCCCGATGCATCAAACCGAAGCGCTTCGTCTCTCCCTGCCTCCCTAATCTGGGTTGCTGGTCGGCGATTCACTGTTAGCTCACTTGATATTTCCTTGCCAAGCTTCAACCCCTGCGTTACCTCCGAAACTTCGTGGCAGGGGGAGGGGGAGGGGTCTCCATCGAGCTCCGCGATTTGGAAACCATTAATTTTGTTAGAAATCGAATTCAACATGTCATCACTCCCTTTGTCTTCGTTCCGATCGGGGTCTCCTCGAGGCGAGAGCCGTCTGTCTATCTTTTTTCCTGTCTACCTGTTTCTCTTTCTCACTGACAATGAGTGTATTTGGACCCGGAAGAGAGAGAAAGAGAGAAAGTTTGGAGAAGATATCATTTTAAATGCAACCGGGTCAGGTGCATCGCGGGGTGATTCACTACCGAGCTCTGAAAGATACTGCACACGCCAAATCGGCTGCTTCTCGATTGTCATCGGAGTTGAGTTTGACAAATAGTTCAGAGACAGCGACTGATCCGAGTAGAAAATCACTCGATGAGCCTCTTCCTGATTGTACGTTTCACTACTCTGGGCTCAGCGTCTTCCACCGTCTTGGATTCCGGCACCTGAATCGAACTCACGGATTCCTGTTCCTCGAATCAAAGTGCGATTTGGGCACGAACTCGGTATATAATATTATTATTCAGAAAGAAAAAGGGAAAACAGTGAAAACTTTGAAATCGAATTGAATCCCGACTCTCCAGTTTCTCTGATCATCGAGCAAGGTCTCCATCAGTTACTCAAGTCATCATTCGACTTCAATGAGCCTAGTTCGAATTCTGAACAAATTACAGAAATGCTCTATCCGGCCTCATCATTCAAGAATCGAATGAGAGAATTGAAAAGCTCAAAACCATTACACGGAACCTAATGGCGTGGAAGAGCCGCTTGCGGAGCACTTGTCCCGAGTTCTCATTGTTGCAAACGGTTCCATTAGTCTCCTCGAACCACGGTATTCTTCAAATCATCATCATCATGCTCGTGGTACTGGAGCGCGGTTGCTTCCTTTCTCGCCGTCTCATCGGCGATATTGTACATCGACTAACACTCTCCACGGTCCAGCGCGTGGCGGAGCTGCTCG